>VZSC01012726.1:0-89516 GCA_013398225.1 Steatornis caripensis | reverse complement strand
TTTTTTTTTTTTTTTTTTTTTTTACTAACTATGCCTATACAGATAATATGGGTGTAGTCCTGATGTGTCTAGAGGCACAGGTTTTCAACCTTTTTTTTTGATTTGCAGATTCTAATATTTTCCAGTGAAGAGATGGACCCACCAGTATCAAACACAAGCCTAATGACAATAAGCTTGTTTTTCTTAATTAACTTGTGCAGTCTGCTTAGATACAGTCTACAGATCTTCCAAGAGCTTTTCAGACTGCTGATCTAATGAGATGAAGAGGAGCAAGGCTGTAAGGCTCAATCAGTGGTCTAATAACAGATATGGCATCTTCTTTCAAACCTTATCTCTCATACTAATTTTATCATATTCTGAAAACAAAGCAATTATACTCAGAAAAGTAATATTCTGTAATTTAGCTGATAAAAATTTCATTAAGCTTTTTAATTGAAACGGAAAAGGTGTATTAGAAATGTTATTCTTTTAAAAGAAATGTTGTTCTTTTAAAACTATTAATCTGTACACTTCCACTCTGTCCTCCAGTATGAGGCTTCCCCTGAAAGTAATTCAAAATCATGTTCTTGTTTTGTTTTGCTTTTCATCTGTGTCTCTGCTCCTTGTGTTAATCTCTAAAGATGTGGCCACAGCTAAACTGAGATGTTTGGAATACAGATGATTGATGTTTCTTAATTCTCTTGAACACATACTTGTTTGTCTCGAATAATGTTTTCAAGACAGGTTTTTATTTAGCATCAGGAACGTCTTTCAAAATAGGCAAAAAAGCTGTTGATTTTTCTTTTACTGAAAGGCGTTTGAAAAAGGAGCAATAGATTTAGTGGCACAATGCAGGCAAAAGCCTGAGATTGCATTCAAGATAACTTTGTATTACAGATAAGTTTTCCATGTTCTAAAAATAAGTTTTGTTTAAAAGCGTATGTTCATTCTTATTACTGAAATGTTTTCCCAGCTCCTCCAAAGATGGTGGAGATTCAGTTTTAGTTCTTCAGTATTAAAGAAAATAGATTCAAGAATAGCATTAATAGCAATAATAAAAAAAGGATTTTTATCTTGAAATTGAGAGTAGGTTAATGCTAATTGATCTAGAGGCTGGGATTAAACTGATGAGGAACTCTAAAGCTCAGATACCTCTATAAACAGTCTATACTTGTAGGCTATTGTCCATTCGCTGTGCATTATATCCTTCCTTGCACAGTACTGGTGACTCTCCTCCCCCTTCTTGGCGGTATAGCGTTGTGTAGAAGTCCTTCCCTAAGGACAAAATTCTGGCAATATTTTCCTGGTTCTCAGCCAGCGGGCAAGCTATTCCACCACAGTACACCAGTGCTTTATCATGTCCTAGCTGAGCTGGTCACTACAAAGTATCATACTTTGAGGTTCACTTTTCCACTTGAACACTGTGAAGCATTTGAGAAAGGTGCCATCCTTAGAAGGCAGCCTCCTAAGGGAGAGGAGAGCAGCAGAGTAAGAGTTCCTCTGAAACAGGAGGAAAGGACTAATGAATATCATTTCTGTCTAATCTGTGTGCTAAATCCTAACATCCTACTCTGTTTTTAATCAAGCAAAGCTCTTTCTGACATCAGTGGGTGTTTTCCCTGAGTTGAGCACTAGATAAAGGTTGTTTGAGTGTTTCAGGACTTGTGTCATTCATGTTTCTGTGATTCATTCTGCTTTTTTTTTTCCTTAAGCATATCGAGGCAGAAGTCTTGCCTGTTATATATCTGATGATAGAAGAAGTCACTGTTAATGAAGAAACATAAAAGTAGCAACTTTTCCCATCTTCAGAGCACTGGCAGTTGTCAATTTATCTTTTCAGAGCCCAAGACATGCACTAACTCTCATTTCACTCTTTCCAAATACTAAACAAGTGCTGTTCATGTCTATTTCACAGATGGTGGAAACAGCAGACAACAATTATTTTATCTGCCCAGTAATCATTTTCCAAATAGAAATCAGAAGTCAAAAGGGATTGCATGTTGTTTCATGGTTTTCTTGATAGCATTTACGTTGCTTAGCATTGTGGCTCTGCTTTTGCCCACTAAATTTGATAAAAAATCAGTTTTGTTCTAGAAGGCAAATTTTACTACAGAGCAACACCCCTTTCTTAAAAAAAAACAAAACCAAACCAGAAGAACTTCCCCCCAGCTTTTCCTCTTTCTTTTAATCTGCTCAGCCTCTGAAATGGATGTGGTGGATAACTGGAATTTGACTTAGAAATTCCTCTCCACTGAGGATAAGAATATTTCACTTTCAGTGTAGACAGTTTGATTCACTATGACTAAGCAAGGAGCCTTTGGAAACTTAATATTGTGAACATGGCAGTACAATTGATTTCTGTTGTTTTGTTTTTAACCCAGTAGACTGGTAGAATCAAGCACTTCATGACTTTATTGACCATCAGCTAAAGTAGCACATAAAGTAGCACCCTTCTCTCTGCAAGTAACCTGAAACCCTTTGTTTCTCTGGAGAATTCATCCCCCATGTCACCCGTCACAAGTCTTTTGGTGTGGGAATAAGGAAAGGAGAAAATCTTTCTTCTTCTGATCTCTCAGTTAAAGGCTGCATCATATGAGGGCTTTACAGGCTCCTTACAGCTGTTGTCATGAAGAAAAAGTGTACAATAAAACACTTGGTATCTCATCTAAATGGAGGATATCATGGCCTGCTGTAAGATCTGAGGGAGTTTTTTACACCACATTCTACCTACTGTGTGATGCTATTGAATTATTCTGAGTATTGAGTAAGATCAAGAGCTCATTGCAAACGGGTTTGTGTTTGAAGCTGATCCAGCTGTACCATTTTCTGTCATCTATGAATGTGTCCTGTGATGATATGTCCTATGGTTTTATGTCCTCAAAATATCCTATAACTCTGTCTCTTATATTTCAAGCTGAATGGGAAAAACCTTTTGATCCAAAAAACACTAAAAAGAACAAATTCTTTGTGGACGGGAACAAGGCTGTTGAAGTCCCGATGATGTTTGGAATGGGCCTGTTCAAGCATGGCTATGATGAACAACTGTCTTCCACTGTGGTGCAAATGGATTACAAAGGAGGTGCTTCGGCATTTTTTATTCTGCCTGATCGAGGAAGAATGAGGAAGCTGGAGAAAAGATTGTCTTGTGAACGTATGTCAAGGTGGAGGACATTAGTCTCAAAGAGGTAAAATTTTGCAGTTCTTGGTTCAATGGTAGGCAAGGAGACACATCAGTTTCAACCTGCTAGGCTATGTGACAGAACCAGGATACTATTTTAAATTCTGTTTTAATCTACAGAAGAATTCCCACTGACCGAAGTTGAAATTTGGCTCTCTGGTGTCCCTGTTATCACATTCAGTACTGCACAAAGTGAAAACCTTCACAGCTTTAAGACTTCTGCTGTTCCCACATTTTGTTTCCCATCTTCAACTCTCTGTAGCCTTCAGTTTTCTGTCTTAAGAGTTTTCTCTCTTTTTTTGGTCTTCTGTCTTTTCCTATTTACAAGTAAATTCCTTGTCTCTTGCTTCATTTCTGCCTATTACAGTTACCAGTAACTGCACATCTCATGCTGAAATAACAACTTTCATTTGGCAATTGTGGGGACAAAGCTCAATGATACAGCACCTGACATATTGCAGAGCCATTGTGTTCAGGCTCTCTGAAGACTTAGGAAGGCAAATTTGGAATAAGCTACACTTGCTTCAAAATAACTTTGAGACTAGAAGGAAGAAAGTTTATATGCTTTCTAAAACCAACTTTAGACTCCTTCCATTTAGTGCCATGTGTAGTAGTAGCCTTTGATGGGACAACATGTATGTACAAGCATAAGTACAACATGTTTACAGAATCAAGCCCTTGCGTTCATTTGTGAATCTGATGTGTCATGTTGGAGACCTTCACATACACATCTTTGAAAATTGTGGTTTAGATGATGAATTCTCGAGACAAAAATTACATCGTAATGCAGAAAACCAAAACCAGTGTCATGCTCTTAACTCTGGTTCACTGTTAAATCTTATCAAAAGAATATAAATTTTTTTTCCATTAAAAAAAAAACAGAAAAAAGTATAAAATTTTCTGTGCTCTGTCACAGTTTTGAACCTTCCAGGAGCAGCTATGTGGTTGGTGACTAAAAGCACTATAGGACAAGTAAGATGGTGAATCAAGATACTTATGAATCATTTTTGATTTTTGATCAGAAAGAAAAACATTAAATAGAATTGAGGGAATTTGCATTTCCACTCCCCATACTTTTCCTCTCTTCGCAAAGTGGCATAATCTACCAAAAAACATGGATGTGAGGTGTAAAACTTACAATATAAAAAGGCATCACTGTCAAAGACAAGCTTGTTTCATGCAGCTCCCCATTTTTCATCACGACAGTTCTCTCCTGCAAACTCATGACAGAAACTCCTCCCTTTCTCTCTAGTTTTCAAAGCAACTGATTGCCTTTGCTGTTATTTGGAGTCTCTAGGAAGTCTTAATAAATGAGTCTGATGTGGGATATGGAATGATTTAAGGACTGTGGGCAAGCTGTTTTCGTCCCTGTTTCTCTATCTGCAAACTGATGTTGATGCAAGGTGCAGAAGCATTGTGAGGAACATTTGTCATTACTGTTGGCTGATGAACAGCGGATGGTGCTAAAGTGTTGCCAGTACAGATAGCTGAGATCTATTTAATGGCTGAACTGTAGAGAAAACATCACTTTCTCTTCTGGAAAGCGTATGCCAGTGCTTCCTGCCTGGTTGCATTGTTGCTGTGTGCCTACGGCTTTCCCTTTCCTGAAAGTTGAAAGCAAGTGGGGGCTTGTGAATGAGTGTTTATATGTAATGGCAAGACAGATAATTCAATGATAGTTGCATGCTCACTTGAGGCAGCAATCAGCACAGTCAGAAATTATGCAGAAATAAGAGAACAGCAGCCTGTTCTAAATCCACAAGCACTCTCATTTTTGGGTACCATCCAGACTTGGCATTGGATGCTGTGCTATGCTGGAGGTATTGGCCCTTGCCTTCCCACTTGTCCACTGGATGACTTACTCTTTGGCCGGGTTCATTAGGTGCTCCACATCTCCCTGACCTGGAACCGTGGACAGTTGTCCTGGTTTCTCACCAGAAAATGGTACCTACTGTCAGCATTATCACTAACCTCTGGCTCATTATGCTGATTCTGGCTATAAATGTTGGTTTTAACCCTTGAAAAGGAATTGTTAGAACCTAACTTAAAGAGCAAGGGAGAAATGGGTCAGAAATATGGAGCTTTGACTAATTTATGGAAAGCATCAATCATGTTACTTTCAAAAAAAAGTTTAATAAATCAGACATTGGACTTGACATAGAAGAAGAATTATCTGTTGAGTAACAGGATGTTGTCAACATGCTTTTGTTTTTTACTTTGTCATCCCTACAATCACCACCACATATTGTTCTGCTCCTTTGTCGTATCTTTTTGTCTTCCTGTCCTGATTTGTACGATAGACATGCAAGGCCACATTTTTGTTTTCCAAAAGTAACCAGTGAGCATGGATGAGTTGGATTTTTTTATGCCCAGCCCGAGACACCTGAAAGAACCACTTTTTCATAAGGCAAATCCTCTACCTCCTCAGTAGTGGGGCATGATTAAGGCACTTCCAGCAGAATGCACAAAATGCCACTAACTTCTGAAAATGTCAGATGAAAAACCTTAGGGAGGTACAGCTGTACTGATGTGCTGAATGATCGCTGGGTCAATCTCACTGTTCAATTGCTGGCTCACTGCAGACTGTGAGCCAGCAACCTACAATCCTAGCCTCTCAACCAGCCTCCCAACATTGTTATAAACCTTCTTTTCTTCTCCCCAAATTAATCTCACGATACATGTCCCCTGTAAGGTAGATAGAGCCTGCAAGCAAGATGTATTTTGGGAGAAAGCAAAATGAGTTTGTCTCTCAAGATTCTGTGTTATACTGTGATATCTGTTCAAAAGTTTCAGCATATTCTTGCACTTCTTTTCTGGCAGCTCAGCAAATTTGTATCTTCCGAAATTCACTCTTTATGGGACATATAACCTAAAAAATATTTTATACAAAATGGGCATCATGGATGTATTCACTGATAAGGCTGACCTCTCTGGGATCACTGGGCAGCCCCAGCACAGAATTTCCCAGGTAAGTCACACTGCTTTTGGTTTTACGGGCCCGTAGTTACTCATACTTACATCACTTCCTTTAAAACAACTCATGACGCAAAACTCGCCTAAAGAGGCTTTACTTCACATGAAAAAGCAGCTGTTGGCGTTCACAGTATTTCACCCATGTTACTTGTGCTGTCAGTGCAATTGAGTTGGAGCTGGTTACAAGTCTGTAATTTTTTAATACAGGAGGCCTTTTTGATCTGTGTGGGATAACCTTATAAAACAGACATGACCAAATCATCATCTCTCCACACCTTGGTACCCTCCTGTGGCATGTTGTTACAGTCATTATATTGCTGCTTCTGTTTGTGTCTGCCTTCTTTAGCCTGCCTGTGGGCAAGTAGGGAGCTGTAGGATGTATCACTGCTTGTGTTTTATGGATGGGAGAGGAAAACCAGTGCTTGCTTTTAAACCGTTTAGGAGAAAGGAAAATGCAGTTACTAAAATTGTTTGGCTTCGAGCCTATGAGCAATGAGTCTCATTAGCACTAGACCAAGGCAAAACCTACAGGTAAGTCATACTTGAATAAACCTAGAGTTTAAAGCTGACAATCCGTGCAAATTTCATTGTATAATATGAACAAAACAAGTTTGCCCATGACCTCAGGTGGAAATTTGTGAATTAGGGTCTCTAAATGTCTCTATTTCGCAAGCTAAAACTTACATGTTTCTCTGCTCTAGCCCTCCATTTCTGGCCCTTCTCCTTTGCTCCCATTTTTTCCAAGACATTAAGGAACATGGGAAACATAATTTCAGGCTGCTATTCATTGTGCTAATCTGCATGTGAATTCTTCAACTATATGAACTTGTAATAGAACGTTAAATGTGATCTTGCTCTGTTGACTTTCAGTCTAGCTCCCCAGATCTGCACGAGTGGGAGCAGGGAATAACAAAAGAAACAAAGCAAATGTTTTCACTAGCAGGGACAAGCCCCTGCACTGGGGATGGACTTTTCCTCTCTGGGGCTAAGAAAACTATGCTGCATGTAGCTTGCTGATTTTATTTTCCAACTTTGCTGTCTTTGCGCAGTGGACTCACACCTGTCCATCTGATGCTTGTTTCTTACCAATAACTTCTTCAGGCACTTTTAGCTCAAGTTCTTGCTTAGGTGACTAGTTTTTCACACCCTTCATTTGTAACATGTCTGTTTCTTCACAGGCTATTCATAAGGCTGTGGTAAAGGTGGATGAGACTGGCACCGAAGCAGCAGCTGCCACAGGCATGGAAATAGTGCCTATGTCCGTTCCAGTTACCATTACATTCAACAGGCCCTTCCTAATGGTCATAATGATGGAGAACAATATACTGTTCATGGGAAAAATTGTGAATCCTCTGAAAAAAGATTAAGTTGATGTACATATTAGATATGCAGTGATCACCACTGTTAAGTATTTGACCTGAGGAGTATGGCATGTCTACAGAGGGCTCTCCATCTCTTAACTGATGTTATTCACTGTTTTTTGTAGATGAGATGCTTTATCAATTTAAGTTGTCATAGTTGCGTGTTTGTTTGGGCCTTTTTTTATATATATTTTTTTTTAAAGAAGATTGCATTGAGGCAGAACTGTCATTAGATCTGGGACAAAATAGGCCTGTGTGATACTGACAGCATAAATACATCTTCTAGCAGGGAAGATGAGGGCATGTGGGTGGAGAGAGTTGTGTAAACCTGCTTCTTCCCTCATGGCTGCCTTGTCATCCTTTTTTTGCATTGACTGACAAATGAGTACAAGTTATGGTACTTTACTACTTGTGCCAATTTACCTACCAACATGAAGTTCGTATCTAGCATAGATTTTAAGATACATAATGCTTACTACCTTGCATAGTACCATTGTTGTCCTGTGAGTCTATTACAACCTTGCCTTTCAGCTGTCATCCCAGCTAGACTGCTGCAAAGGGGTCACAAAGAAGGTGTGTTTTCCCTGCAGATATGTACTGGCCTGTCCACTGTTTCTGTGAGATTTTTCAACCCAGACTCATTCCAGGGCAAACCTTAGAAGGTCTAAGATTTAGGTCTAAGAAAAGAAGAGGTAGATCACATCTCTGCAGTTCAGTGCCCTGGAGCAAACCTTTGTGAATCAGATATACAGCTCAGAGCAGCCAGAAGACTACTTCTAGCCTATGCCTGCGCCTAAGCCAGCTTCTAGAAGCCCACACACAGCAGGAAACACGAACCACCTCCCCTTGGTGCCAGTGCCTGTACCATTACCATCTGGTCCTGGGAGATTACCGATGGTAGTCAGCACCATTCCAGTACTGTTTGTAGGATCAAGTACCCTAACTGTAACACCTATACCCCAACAGGGACACTTACCGTGTCTCTTGACATAACCCCTTCTGTTCCCAGACTTTCCAATAATACAACATTGGTACTCTACTTCTTATCTGCTTCATGGTTAGTATAGCCAAAATATTAAGAAGATCTGTTTTCACTATAGAGATACACAATACTAAAAACCACAATACTAAAGTACTATTCATAATGCACATGCTTATTTATTTTATCTTGCTTACTTTCCTATAGAGTTAATTTCTTCTGTTTTTCACAACATCTATCAATATTTTATTTCTTTGCTCATGTTCATGGTATATATCTGATCTCTGGTTGCAGGAGGGGTAAATTATTGACTAAAATGGGTTAGTCTGTTAATAGGTATTAAGCATTAACACCAGTCTTTGTACAGCCTTGAAATATGCAGACAAATGTACTATGGTAGAAGAACAACAATGAATAAACATGACATTAAAAAGTTTCTAATTTTGCTATTTTATTTCTATAATTCAGAGTTAAGACTTCAGTAAGGTTCAAGCAGGTTTTTTTTTACTAGTGTCAACAGTTATTAATATACTGCTTATATACGTTAGATGAGCATGGTAATGCCATTGGAGAGCTTCAGAAAGCCCTCTGCCTTTGGCCAGAGCAGTAAATCCCTGTTCAGCAGGCTCAGTAGGTTATCCCTATTAGGAGAACATTTTGGGAAGGTTGGGCATTTCTTTGATGCAGAGATGTTTATTTTAAAGGCTATAGACAGCATGCTGCTTTTACTTTATCAAGTGTAGAGCTTCATATGTGTGTCTCGTAATCTCTCTTCTAAAAAGCTCTCTCTTGACTCCCTCTAAATAGCTATGATAGCAGTCTTGGCGTGTATTTTGAGCTGTGGTTCCTGTTATTCCATAAACAAAATATGAGCCATCTGGATTATACTTTTTTTACTATATTATGACAGAAACCCAAGAAAAGTGCTTAGAAGCTATCGACTTTTTGTAGAAGAGCTCACTTCCAAATTAAAATCACAGTGAAGAAAAACTCATCTGTGTGGAGTTTGTATCAGGCAATAAGGAAGAGTAAATTTAGTATTTCTCAAACTGAAAACTAGATCTACTTAATTTGTTTCATTTGTCTTTGACTGCATCACTGGATCCACAGCAAACCTTTTTTATTTACACAGCAAAGTAAATTAGAATTATGAGGAAAAACTTCAGAAAATGGAAGTCATGAACGAATCAGGGAATGCCACAACCCCACAACATGAAACGTAAAACTGCAATAAGAAAGGAAAAGGATAACGTGGAGGAAAAAAGCTTGCAGAAGACATAGCATTTAACAATATATTCTTTTTCAAAGACATCAGAAACATGCCAGAGGGCCTAAGGGGCTAGTAGATGTTCAAAGTGTAAAACAAGTGCTCAAGGGGGGTAATGGCAAAACAGAAAAGCTCAATCCATTTCATGTGTACTTCCTTTGCACTGGTTGAGCCTGGGCAACTATTTCAAGTCAAACTGACAACAGAAGAGTTTTTAGAAAAAAAAATCAAAAAGCAAGTAACAAAAAATTACCAGGACTGTTTAGCATGCATACAAGAGCTCCTAGCTTTCTCAAGAATAAAAATGTTAAGATTTCCTCTGTGGTGCATCAGTTAGACTGGTCTCTGTACCAGAGTAATAAGAAGCGACAAATCTGACATAAGTTTTTAAAAACAGATGCAAGTGAGCATGCAGTGAATTGCAGAACAGTTAGTTCATCTTTAGTATTTTAGTATATAACTTTCATATTTAGTATTTAGAAACTGTAGAACTTGCAGTTATATGGATAAGTATGATGAAAGAATGAAGAACTAACATGGCTTTACCAAAGTATTCTTTGAAAGAGTTAATATTTGTGTGGATTACAATGGTTTTATTGATGTATGTCACATAGTTCAGAAAAAAGATAAGGTTCCTCAATGAAGGATCTTAAAAAAGCCTAAGCTAGTAGGAGAAGAAAGACACCGTATAAGCAATAAGTTCAGGCACATGTTATTCCAAGAAGTCAGAGAACATGTGGGAATTTAATGAATTGCGAGGTGATACGTTTTACTGGTGTTCCCACCTTGTTCGTGGGTAAGGATTTCACAGTACTAAGTGACTGGCTGATAAAATGGTGGAGGAAAATCACTGCCAATAAATACAAAGCAAAGAATAAGAGGAAAGAAGCCATGGGTTTACTTATGGCGTGGTGGTGTCTTAAGTTAGGCATTGCCATTCAGGATAGAGGTTTTGCAGTGATGCTGGATAGGCCACTGAATATGTCATATCCATGTTCAGCACTGGTCAAAAAGGAAACCAAGCAGTGGGAGATAAGAAAAAAGGAAAAGAGAAATTAAACATCAGAGTGCCCCTGTGCCATGGTATGCCCACACAGTAAACACTGTGTGCAGTGCTGGATAGTGAACTAGATGAACCTTCAGCCTAAGCTAAGTGTGGCCCTTCATATAGCTCATAGGATAATATTATCTGTGCATATAGTGTGTATCTGTGGGCTCAACTCAGAGCCAAAGCCCAAGTGTTTATTTCCTTTTGCAATGCCCGAGGCTGTCTGAGACAACAGTCTGGGGCTGGCAGTTAAGAACATTTTTATTTCTTCAATTAACAGCAACACTTCTATCGGTTCAGTAGTTCAGTAGGAAGTAGCTACAAAACAAAGTCAACTTATATGACTCACTAGTTGAGGAACATTCATTATAAAAAAAGAAGTGCATTTTTTGGGTAGTTTACAAGGGTCTTTTTATCACTACTTCGAATGATTGAAGTAGGTGAATTTACATTTGTATGCTTATTTGCAGTTTTTGTCTTTTTACAATCATTGATCATACTTTTTACAATCACATGAATGCCTTGCTATTTACCACTGTACCTTCACAAATACTCTAACCAGATCTATCGTATCTCTTATTTAATGTTTCTGGGTTTTGTTCTTCTATTTCTCTATCAAAGATAGATAGATAGATAGATATAGATATAGATACAGATATAAAATGGGAATCTGTCATTGCTAGCCTGTTTTTCCCATCAGATTAATACCAAACTTCCCTGTTTAAAATTTATTTTTTAAATGTGGATTAGCTCTCAGTATACGAGTTCTAAACTATTTTTCCTCTACATCTATGACCTTACAGTATATGACAAATCTATATTTATTCCATGAAAACAGGCAAATGAGAATAAAACTTTCAGTGGCAAAATGACTTCCTCACAGTCCAGGTCCTCTACAACTGATGCAGAAGTATTTTCCATCCTGAATTGAAGAAATAAGTGCTTGATCTAAACTTCACTGCAAACAATTACTTTCTTTCTGGTCAGTCTTTTTCTACAATACCGTCTAGATAATGTCCATAGTCCATAATATTGGTATTATTTTCACATCCAATAAATGACATTTCTCTCCCAAGACAAATTTCAAGATGTTGAATTTTTCAAGGTTTTGACAAAAATGTAAAATCTCAAAATTTTTCCTAAAAATGTTTTTGAAATTTTCTTCCATTTTATGGGCAAAAGGTAGAAAATTTTATTGCTTTTATCACATTTTATAAACAAAAACTTAGTGTGAGACATTTTCATAATTACTTTTTGAAAATATTGAAAATGCCAATGCATTTCTCAAAATGTTCTGATTTCTCTGACTCTGCTTTCTTACATGGAAATTGCTGCCTCAGACAACTTCCAAGAAGTTTTTCTGAGAAAGGATTTTTAAGGGGGACAGTAAGGGCTCCAGGAAGAACCTGGGTACTTGCAAAATCTTGGAAAGCTTCTCAGATGCATTAAAAAAGTTGAAATGAACATCTGTGAAGTAGTTTGTAAGTAATACAATGCTGAAGTTGTAGCTCAGTTATAAGCCTACTACCATCAAATATGAAGTGGGATGGAGTGGGACTCTTAGCTCCAAGGACTGATGAACTTAGCTTTAGCTGTGCACTAAGTGCCCATGGACCAGTAGTAGAAATAACTGGGTTTACAGTAAACTATGAAGGGAATTGTCTTTAGAATGTGCTGGTAAGAAAAAAATACCTCCTTTGGAGTAAGCGAATCCTCTTAAACTCAGTCCTGGCTTGCAGGATTCTGTTTCAGGTGAGGAGATCCTAGTCATTGTGCTTCACAAATTACCTCAGGATGGATCTCAATAGTTCAGAGATCTCTGAAGAGCAGGGGATGCTAAGTGTCACCCGTGCTATAATATTTGGGTGTTGGGTTTGAAGTTATAGTAATTATGAGTGTGGAGGTGAATTAGAAAAACAAACGTGTTTGTTAAGAGATTAATTCAATCATCATTAGTAGGAGAGTTGGACCATTCACAAAGGCTAGAGACCAGTTCAAACTGGTTTTCATAATCCCCACCCACCTAAGTTCTACCAAAGGCATTAATTTAAAAATGTTGCATCATCAAGGAAAAAAAAAATACTCTCACTGGCTGATCAATGAACCTGAGAGCAGGACATTGTCACCTAGAAGTTCTTGTGACCTGATTAACCTTTTTGCTCTCTACAGCTGAGCCCCATTCTTCTTGACCCCAGCCCTAGGAGTGCCATAATACTCTACTGCTCTATGGAAGAAGACACCTGGGTATTCTGTGAAAATCAGTCTGAGCTTTCCCTCGTCCCCAAGGGTTGACTTTTGATGAAGGATCTTGCTGTGATTCTTTTGTGAATGCATTTCTCCATGATTCTTCAACTGGCTTTATTTGCCATTGATCGCCAAGCTGATGGAGGGAGCCAGGGGTAGAGGCACAGTGTGCTGAGGAGATGAGAGCGCTCAGCAAGTGACTGTAGGTGATGTGAAGAAAGGCAGAAAAAGAATGTTGGAACAGATATCAACATGTAGTAGCTAACACTAAACAGGGTATTGACTAGTTTGGGGTAGGGAAGTTTTGATCTATACTGAAATAGACACAATTCCAGCAGTTTTCTTTTAAAACTGTTTTGAGATGCTTGTGTAGTGGCTGATTACATGGAAAAAAATGGGGGGTTTTTACTTGCCTGTGTATTGATATAGAGTAGGATTTTTAAAAGCTGTGAAGTGTTGGCCTAAATCTTCTCCCAACATAGATAAAAGCAGTGTACAGAATAAAGCTTAATCTATGCTACACTATTCAAAATAAAATTGAAATCTGCCTCCCTTTGTGTTTGTTCCCTGGTGGACTCCTATGTTTGTACCCTCATTTTCAACAGAGTTGTTCTGTATGAGTGGAGAGACTGAAATAAGCAAGGTGAATTGGCTCTGTGGCTTGCAAGACCACTTTCTGGGTTCTTTCTTTGAGCATTAGCCAAAATCCATATTGTGTGCTTGGACAGCTGAGCTTCTGAGTCACAGAACAATATCATTACTGTTTACTTCAATCCACTTTGATCAGACTTATTTGATCAGCTGCATAATTAAAGGAAGACACTTGATTTGATATCACTCAGTAGTAGAGAGGAGGTAAAGGAAGTAGTGGAGATGAGATGGTCCCAGATAGCAGGGTCAGTGGACCAAATGGGAAGGTGAAGTACTTTTTAATGAAGGCTTTCAAAATAGTGTTAGTTGCTTAAGTCTTGAATTACTCATTGGGATGGTTCTTGTTAACTATATTTTCATGTTGTATAGACACACATTTATTACAATTTTAAGTACTATATTGCTGTTGGAAACCCATAATTAATTGATTAATTTCTTTCTTTCTTTAACGCAAGAACATTATTAGGAAAGAAGGATGGGCCAGTAGTTACACAGCATTGGGCTGGGACTTGGGAGTTTCTGCTTCCCTTCCCAGCTCAGTCACGGGTTCCCTTTGTATAAACTTAGCTTCCTGTCTTCTTCTAGCTATCTGCTGAGGATGATCATCCTTCCTTTCTTTGCTTAAATAGTCAGAGTGGGTGCCTTACTGTAGATAAAGTGATTTTAAAAGCACAACACTGGACTGGCAATAGATGAAGTTCAGGTGAAATTATCCCTGCTGGCATGGTGCTTGGGTCAAACTGGAAGGTGAAAAAGAACGTCTTAGTGAGGACGATGATCTTATCCTTCTCCAATTTCATGTGCAAGATTCTTGTGTTGTGGGTACTGGCACCTCAGTAAAGAACTGAAATGGTGCTCAAGGCCACTGAAAGTCACTTTTTATTTTCACATCTTCTTATCTCAATGAGGAAGTTAGATGTGTCATTTCTATCTTACAGATCAGAAAACTGAAGCCCAACAGACAGTGTTAGTGATGTTCCCAAGGTCAAAGCTGAGCTGCTCAAGACAGCTAACAATCTATCCTGAATTTTCAGCCTAGTGGTTCTCTCATCAGGCAGTGCATCCCATCCTGAAGTCATTCCTGTATCCTGAACAGTATCTAGGCAATGCAAAATATTCTTAGAGACCTTTATAGTCAATAAGATTGCAACACATTTATTTTGTCAACTAGTTTTAGGGGTAGAAGAAAAAGGAAACAGAATACATACTATTCTTTCACAGGCCCTCTCTGTTGGAGATATGAAAATCCCAGAATGCTGTTTTGTTGCTAATATTAGTACTACAGATACACTCATATCTGAAACGAAACTCCATGGTGAAGTTGTTACGTACAGAAAAAGTGAAAAACAGGCCCTCTTTTGAAAGATTCTGGGGTCTAAATAAATATTGCTAATATTAGAGCACCCTGCCTACTCTCCTGCTCCTTTTTCAGGAAGGCTCAAGTCTTCTATAGGTCCTGTGTCATATCTGCCAACCTGCACACTTCTGAAGCAGCACTAGGAGGTTTACTTTAGTGCACCATACGTGTAACACACCTGCTACATTTTAGTAGGTAGTTTGTAACTGGCACTGGTTTCCCAACTGAAAAATTGTGATGAGTGTTAACTATTGGTCATTGCCATTGGTACAGTATCTTTTTTTTAATTTCTAGTCCCTGCTCTCTACATAGTTCAGACATATTATTAGTGATACTAATTCAAATTAAAAGCAGTTCCGTGAGTAGAAATTTCCTCTTCCCCTGAGTGTTCTCGTCACTACATATAGGTTGTATTTCATCCCCATTTCACATTCTTTTCCTAAACTAGCAAATTTTGCGTTCCTGGAAGGACGGTGGAGAAGATTCTCCAAGAAGTATTGAGAGCAAGTCATGACCACTGTGTGTAGATTAGGCCTTTCTACTTCATTATATACCTTGCCCAGGCTAAAAGAACCATAGTTCACCAGACATACATGCATCTTCAATCTTAGCAATTTTCCCTGCACTCTGACTGCCTGATCCTCCCCAAAGACTACTAGATAGCTCAAAACTATCAGGGGGGAAGGGAGGGGGGAAAAAAGTCCATTTTCTTCCTAATTCCACACTCTGTTTCCTTCATATTGCTGCTACGTCGATATACTTGTGGTCTATGTACTTCACACGTACAAATTTTGTGCTACTCCTGATCTATAAGGATAAAGATTCTCTGATATTTGAAGTAACCTGTGTGTGAACCATAATCCCAGACTAGTTGTTATTGTCGCTAAATTGACATGAAAGCTATAATTTGCTGACACAAGATGTAGAAGCATAACAAAAAAAATGGACAAGATGAATGGTACTGTTGTCATCGAATATACCAGCCACTGGTTAATTAAAATATCTTTAAACCTGCTTCGGAATGATTCATTCAAAACAAAATGAACTGGCAGGAAGCTGTTTGCAAAATGCTGGTAAATGCATGAAATATTACATGGGTCTATTTCTTCTAAAGAAGTCAGAATGTGAGTTGGCACGTGGAATAGATTCTGAAGTACCTGAAGTACACAGCAGTAACACAGACTTTGGTAACGTAGACTTTGTCATGGTCTTAATTATCAGAAGGAATAAACCACATCTGTTTGGTTAACTCAGTATTCTGGACTTTTATTACTGTTAAAAAGAAGTAGTCAAGAAGCAAGATTTAGTTCGGTAGATGAATGACCAGTATGAATCTGGTTAACATGGTTTCATGACATAGTTTTAGAGTTGAAATTGTGGTCAGTAGAGAGGAGGGACTGTAATTTGCTCGTGGCGGTGTGTGGTACACCTGGCATGCATGCATCTGTTCATTGTTTTAATTTAAAGCTGATGTAGCACGTTATTGCTGCTGCTATAATGAAAAGCTGGGGAAATACCTTGTTAAAGTGTAGCATAACACTATTAAAAACAAAGCAGTAATTACAATGCCGCAGAAATGAAAAAGAAAACAAGAGGCTTATAACCATTTTGAAACACAGTTCATCCTTGACCACCATGACCTGTCATTCACCTAGGCTTTGATGAGTAAAATAATCTCTATTTGTGACCTTTTACAGCTGGAATTAGAAAGAACAAGGAAAAAGGAAAGGGGAAAAAGAAACAGAGGAAAACAAAGAAGGAGAGTGTCAAGACAAGGTTTATCTATGTTCTGTCTCCATGCTTATCTATGTTTGTAATGATGAAATTATACGTGCGGGTAAACAAGTACAAGGGAAAAAAAGTCCCCACAAATGGGGAAACGTATTTCATGTCACCACTCAGTCATAGTCTTTCTTGTCAAAGGAAAAATTTGGCCAGCTTGGTCCACTAGAATTGTATTCCTATTGGAAAAATTTAAGAGAAACAAGCAGTACTTATTTTCATTCCAACAATTTCAATTTGTGTGAAATAGGCAAGAAGAAGAAGTGGGTGCGCACACACTGCACGTGTGGGAGTAGAGAAAACAGCTTGCTACTTGTATTCCCACCACCTGCCCAGGGCAGTAACTCAGATGCACACAGAACTGAGATATATGAAGGGCCCACATCACTCAGAGTGGGAAACCCATCAGGGAAACATGCCCATCACATACCCTCTCAATGGCATGCAATTACAGTCAGATTGAGAAGGCACGGGCAATTAGTTCAGAGTCCGTATTCAGGATAAGGATTAGGAGGAAGGTTTGACTCTGGTCAGACTTTGGAAGAGCACAGAGATGCTGTGATGTGTGGCTGTCAGCTCTGTGCGTGCTTCAGCATGGCACAGAAAGTCTGACTTCTGGCACCAAGAGTTAAGGTCTGTTTCCAGTAGTTCCAGGCATAAGCTCCTGGGTCCCAATTACACAATGTTTGTGCTAAACTCCTCCACATGGTCAGAGGCAGCAGCCAGAAAGTCACAGCTACTACTCAAATGGCTGAAGATTGACAGCTCCATTGGCTGAATTGCAGAGATCATCCTTGGAAACTCTATTTAATCAATATTTGCTCTGTTTCCTCCTTTTTTTTGGTTGGTTCTAATTTTTATCAGGTCTGTTTAATGGTTAATCGTGGAAATTAATCAGAAGATGATGTAGCAGTATAAGTAACGGCGTGGAGAACAGCATGGTCAGCTGAATGCAGCAGGGCTTCTGACTGTGTAAGTACTGCACATGCATTTTTCTTAGAGACTTGCACCTGATGCTTTCTGTGGTCAGTAGAATTTTCGTGTTAGGTTAATTTCATTTGTCTGCTTATGATCTGGTTGTGTGTGGATCTTGTCATGAAATATTAATCAAGCAAACATGCAAGGGACCAGTGGGACCTGCTGTTCTGGGGGAATACACGTAGCCTGAAATTAGAATAAAATAAGCCTTAAAATCATGGGAACTTATCAAACAGTTGGTAAGCCAGAATGCTGATGAAATCACCTTTTAGGCTGGAAACAGCCTTCACTGTAACTTGAAATGAGCATAATCCCACTAGTGACTGAACAACCGGGTCCAATTTATAAACTCTTCTGATGACTTAATGTATAAAACAACCATTGAATTGCTAAGGCTAGGCTCTCTAATTAGGACTGGGTTGAGTGTAGGGGGTGAGTGGAAGGCCACAATTTAAATTTAATTACCCCTTTTATTCCCATAGTCAAACCAATCTGTGGTTTGACAGAGAAATATTTTCTGAATTTCCAATTTGCATATAAAATTACAGCCCAGATTTAATAAAGCTTTTCCAGTTTCTTCAGCTTTGACATGGTAACAAAAGATATTTGTGGCTGGAATTTTCTAATTTCAAAACGTCAAAACTAATGCGATTAACATCTCTAAAGGGAAAAGTATGTGGGGAAAACTTGACAACAATATCCAGTGTTTTCCAGCTTCTGGTAGAAGTACTTCTTTAATGTTTCTATAGAGAGGTGTGATACTAAGGGAAGCTTTTTTTTAACTGATCTGTTATAGTAGAAGTTAAAAACAGACCCATGCCTAATATAAGCTTGCTGCAGACAAACCATATTCTTTGCTTCAGGAATTCCATGAAATTTTAGGCTAAGCTCTGTTTGGACACAGGAAGTGGTCATGAGCAGACAAAAATTATCCCCTTTTTCACTTAAGTGTGCGATATTTCAAATAACTAGAGAAAAACTGGCTATGAATGGTTAAACAGCAAGTACTTTTGAAACACCCTCTGCACTACATGATTGCTCCATTTGCCTGCAGTACATAAGGGGATTTCTTTTGACTGGGAAGAGGAGGGAGAGTTCTGCTTAAAAGAGGTGCGATCATATTCTCGTCTAGGACCATACTGCATCTTTTGGCTTAAGGAAATTAAAATTTAGCATTACCCCTTCTTACTGCAGGTCACTGCAGTGGTCACTATCTGCTCTAACACATACTCAGCATATTAAGAACCTAGCAATTTGAGAACACACAGCTAGTATATACATTTGCTGTAAAACCAAGAAAAACTACCATACCAAACCCCACCCCCCCAAACAGTTGGTTAATCACCAAGAATCCTGGAAATTGGGCTGCCCTCATGCATACTCAGTATATTCAGATCCTAGGAATTCGAGAAGACACAGCTAGTATATACATTTGCTATAAAAACAAGAAAGACCATCATACCAATAAAAAATAATTTTAGGCAGTTAATCACCAAGAACCCTGGAACTTGGGCTGCCCTCAGAAACTCTTATCTAAATCTTACTTAAATAGTAGATACAGTCATCTTTCACATCTGGGAATGAATAAGGGATCAACGGAACTTCACCTTGGCAGGATATAGGAAAATGCATTCCTGGAAGACAAGGACACAAACGGGTTGTGTTTGCTGGAAACCAGAAGAGGAGCCATAACAGTAGAAAAATTTTAGGAATTTTTTCATGTAGAAGTTGTGAGGCCAAAGAGCTTATTTTGATAGATAGCATGTTATGTTTCTGAAGAGGCTTTATATGAGATGCCTCCCTAGAACGGCAGGGAACTGAATTCAGCAAACTAGAGACTTGTTCCAGCTCCTATGGAGGGCATGTGAAGTATACCATGTCAGCATTAGGACAACAAGCATAGTGAAGAAACCTGTCATCCCCAACGGGATTAAACTGAGTGCCCTTTGATTTCCGAATGGGATTTGTGCTCATCTTTTCCTCTTGGACCCAGGTCCTTCCTTTGTCTCCAGAGGCAGCCATGCATCCCACACAGGTTAACCCATGGCAAGGGGCAAACCACCATGTAACAAGTTAGAAACAGTTGTTGCAGCCCCTGAAAGGTGGTGGTGGTGTGGGTGTCCCTGCATTCCAAACACGCACCTCATCATCTGGTGCAAACCTGCTGCTTCCCACCTGTTTGTATGCCCACTTCTGAGTGCCCTGCTGCTGTGGCAGAGGATCCTCCAGGCTTTTGCCTTGAAGTTTATGTAGATGACTTTCATCCATCACTTATCAACTGTAGCCAATGACTGGCCATGTGAGTAACTGTGAAGTAAACAGGGGCGTGGGTTTAACAAGCATCGGATAGTCTATGATTGATAGCCACCTGCCTGTGTGCTACCACCCTGATGAAAGTGAGGGAATTTATCCCACTTCCAGTGAGAAGTGATCTTCCTCACGTTTCCTCACATTTAGCAAACTGTGTTTGGGCAGGTACAGTGGATTATTTGATATCTTTGAAATCCACATCTTGTCTTACCTCATGGTAACTTGTTTGTTTAGATGTACCTTATAGGAGACAAAGATCCAGGGAAGATAATGTCATTGTTAATAGAGATTATTATGGACTTTGACTCTATACTTTCATTGCCAATGAAGGACATGTTACAGGGCGGTTACAATGGAACATTATGTTTTTATTATGCCTAACATTTTAATTTATAATTTGGTTGAATTTAACAACATTTGACATTGTGGGCATAGGCACTTTAAATATCATGGGTACCTTAGATCTTTACAGTCTCATTATATAATATTTATGCTAACAAACTATTCATTATTTCTTAACAACAAGCTCCTAATTACCTACTGTTTATTTTGTGACAGAATAATTTGGAAAGAAGATGAAGTATCTCCTGTGCCTGGGTTTACTCCTTGCTGTTCTTTGTGCCGTAACCCATTGCCACGAGGAAGACATTTGCCATGAAGTCAATAATACAAATTTGCATGATGGAACAGAAAATTTATTAACACATAACTGTGACAAGCAAGGCTCTAACTATGCAGATTTTGTATTTAGATTTTACAAGCAGGTTATATCAAAAGAAGCTGATAAAAATGTTTTCTTTTCTCCCATGAGTATCTCCACTGCCTTTGCCATGCTGGCTGTTGGTGCTAAGTCAACAACCCTGTCTCAGATTTTTGAAGGACTGGGCTTTGATGGTCTGACTGAGACTCATATACATGATATACATGAAAGTTTTCATAGAGTTTTAACAGTTCTGAACTGCACTGATGTTAACATCACATTAAATATAGGGAATGCCCTTTTTACAGCTATTGGATATGAACCACAAGAGACATTTTTACAAAATATCAAACAATTTTATGATGCAGAATTGTTTTCTAGTGATTTTCATAAACCAGAAGAAGCTAAGAGGCAAATCAATAAATATGTAGAGGAGAAAACCAAGGGGAAAATTCCTGAATTAATTGCTCGTCTTGATCCAAGGACTGTATTGGTTCTCGTTAACTACATTTTTTTTAAAGGTATGATATTTAACATAATATTCCAATAGATCATTTTGATGCAAAATAAAAATTGTAGGGAACGCTTGATGATTTATTAACAGAGTGACTATTTAGAACTGTTTAGGAAAGAGCTAAACTGTGCAGGACTTTCCAAGTAAGGACTAGATCTGGCCAAAAGCAGGGTATCTGATTGTGCAAAAATATTGATTGCTTGATTTTGGCCCAGTTTGCCTGAAATCTGAGGACAGAGAAGTCTCACTTCAGTCAACTGCCTCATAGCCACGGACATACTGCACACGGTCTTGCTGGTCCAAGGGCATAACCACTGAAGATGTTTCAAAGATCTGTATGTGAGTGTATCAGCCAGTCAAACTTCTAGTGGACCGACATCCTTGCTCTTCCAGGGTCCCCAGTGTTATGGTAGATCTACTAGGTACACTGCATGAAAAGCTGGGACATAGCATTTTAGGGGTCTGTGCTTCTGAAGCCCTGCTTGAATGTTAGGATCCTTTATTCTGCTGATGAATTCCTCACCAGGCCACGTGCAGTCACCTTGCATTGGGTATGGCCTAGCAGGAAAGGCATAACAGGATACTGCAGCTGAATATTTAAGTGGTTGAATTTAAATGATATAAAAGGAACAAGAGATGGGAACATATGGCCGCAACAGAAGCAGGACTCTCTCAATTGGTCCTCATCAATCTTTGGTTGTCTTTCAGCAGGACAGGACTTACTCACGCTAACTATGCTGAACTTACTGCACAGCTAAAATGTTTTATTGTGTGTTATGCATGAGGCTGAAGTGATTTAGTGATCCTCTTCTCCCATAAACAGCCCTTCACCATCCCAACATTTAAGTTGGCCTGATTTATGTCAGCGGTTTTTTATGATCATCACATGTCTGAATGCAACATCTCTTTTCCCCATTTAGCTGCCTGGGAAAAGTCTTTTGATCCTTTGCGTACATATGAGGATGATTTTTTTGTGAATGCAAATGCATCTGTTAGAGTCAACATGATGCAGCGTGACAGTAGCTATGACAGTTACTACGACCAGGATCTCTCTTGCGACGTGGTAGAGCTGCCTTACCAGGGCACTGCACGAGTATTGTTCATTCTGCCTGATGATGGAAAGATGAAGCAAGTGGAAGATGCTCTCTCCAAGGAAACTATTTGTAAATGGGATAACAAACTTGTGTCCAGGTAACTCTAGGTAGATGGATTTCTATATTTGAGAATAGATTATTTTGAAGTGAAAGCATTCATTTCAGATCTAACCCTCTCAGATATAATATCCTGATTCCATAAAGCGGGGTTTTAAGTGATTCCCAAGACGAGTCAGAGCAGAGTATACTTGATAAGCAACTACAGGCTCTCTGACCTGATAGAAGGGGACACAGCATTGCAACAACTGCCGCAAGACTTGCTTGGCTACATTTTGGCTACCATACCTCTTCTTTCATGCTGCTGACATACTCCATTTGCTTCACCGTGTCTTAGATTTTATCCTCCTTTTCCCTTCTTTTGGCAGATTTTATCCTCATTTTCCCTTCTTTTAGCCTCTCCACAGTTGTCCACTTACTCTCTGTAGCCCTCTAGCCACAAAACTCTGCTAGATGCGTATGTCTTGGCACTGGGATGTAAGAGTGGCAATGAATACATTAGGGATTTGTTTCCAAAATCAAAGAGAGAATGTAGGTACAAGAAGATGGCGTATCTCTCTGGAGGCCAAAATTGCTCAGGAATATGAATGCTGCCATCAAACATATTAGCAATCAAAAGAATGCTTTCCACTGTCACTGAATTGCTTACCATGCAGCCTACTGACTGAAACAAGGCTACAGTGCTTCACTGGTGTTTCATTTTCTTTGTTCAACAGGAGATTGGATCTGCAGATACCGAAGATATCTATTAGTGGATCGTTTGATGTTAAAAAACTGTTTATGGAAATGGGCATTACTGAAGTATTCTCTGGTAATGCTGATCTGTCTGGAATTAGTGGCAGCCGTAATCTTCAGGTTTCACAAGTAAGTGAACAGAAAGAGCTGGTGATGGGGTTGTGGTTCATTGCTCTGATCAGTTATATCTGGGGTTTTTAAAGACTTGCTTTCCTTCCGTGTCCTACTGAAGTTAAAAGTAAAACTCACAATGTCGTGTAGGGGCTTGCTTAGCAATTGTGCTTTTCTACAGAGACGGTCTCCTGTCCCATCTTTGAATTATTTTAATATTGCTATGAAAAGGCTGGATATTAAGTACATGGAAAAGCTGGATAAGACTTTAAATGATTTCTTGGCACTGCAATATGATTACTTACATGCGATTAGGTCAAACAAATTACAAATGAAGGTTATATTATCATAATAGTTTTGATTAGTAACTCATTTTTTAATATTCTCAAAGTGTCCAGGAAACTTCCAGCTTGCAGTGGCAGAATTTCACCATGTCAGTTTAAGCTACTATTTAACATGGCAAAGATGCCAAATACTGCTCCTATATTAGCACTTAAGTAGCAGTCTGCCATTAACCTTGGAGAAAAGTGTTAGTGGAAGTACAAGCCATCTAAGAAAATAAACCAGCTAGTGCATGAACGGTTATTATCCCCCTCTACTCAGCACTGGGGAGGCTGGATCTACAGTGAGCTTATTTTTGATTTTGGCCCTAATTGTTCAGCCCTGACAAGAAAAACCATCCTGTTGTAGGCTGTTGGAGATTTACCATACAAGAAAATTTGGTCCACTGGATTTTATAACTCCTTTTTTCTCCTAAACGTTCCAAAGGAAGAGAGTCCATCCTCACCTCCTGCTTCCTGTCCCATGTATAAACCAGAGTGTTTGCTCCTGTTCCCTACAGGCAATTCACAAGGCCCTGCTGGAAGTTGACGAGGCTGGAACTGAGGCTGCAGGAGCCACAGCCATTATCCTCACCAGAGTTCTCCGCCCTTCTGTTACCATCAAATTCAACAGGCCCTTCATTGTCTTGATTTCTGACAAAAAAACCGGGACCACTCTTTTCATGGGGAAAATTGTTGATCCTACTAAGAAGTAATTGCTGAGTTATTGGATATGCTAGTTTCTGGCATGAGTTATAATAGCTTCAGTGTTCCAACATGTGGGCTAGCTAGTGGTATGAACTACTCTCTGATTAAGGGATATTCAGAAATAAATGAGGAATTTCCTTATTAAACTAATAAGCCAAAAATTGTGAGAAACTCCCAAGTAACTAACAGTTTGAAAATGTAACATTTTCCCTGGTTGAGTAATTCAAGTTATTAATATATTTTACAAATTTTCCTTGGAAGATAGCATTTTATAAAGTCTGCTTTTATTTTTACAAGTGAATGCTCTCTGTTAGGCAGTTTTGTCCAGACTGTTTTCAGCTCTGGGTTACTCACTAAAAGCTTTACCCCAACAGGTAACAAGTCACATCAATACTGTTATGTCTTCTCCAGGACTTGCTGATGATCAGTGTTCACCTGAGTCAGTCCCTACAGAGTCTGTTCTTCCTTACACAGCTGTTTGCTGCCTAGGTCGTTGTTGTTTACCCTCAACCAACCTGTACTTTCTCACATGTTCCAACTCTTTGCCTAGGACAACTTAAAAAATCATTGACAAAAAAGAGAAAATCCCCAAGACAATAGACTTATTCTGCTGTAGCACTTCATGTAAGTGTCTTTTTTCAGTCCACAGGGTCAGTAAAAAACTTTGAGAGGCGGTGACATTAGGCATAAACTGTCAAAGAATTGTCTTGCTATAATGTCATCCACGAATTATTGCTATGGCTGATGAATAAAATTAGCCTTGTCATTTATATCCGTCACTTAAGGACTACCTCTCAGTGTCTCCAGTCTCTTCCTACCCTGTTATAAATCTTTTAAAATCAACGAAAACTTTCAGTCACTCTTATTAACATAGCAAGGTGTCTGTAAAATATGTTTTAAAGGCTGTTAAGTAAGTCCAAATTTTCTTATATGGAGATGGCAATTCTTTGCATTTTTTCATTATGTGCCTACTTGGGTAAAATCTGGTTTTGAGAAATATACAAACGCTCTCTTGCTGTTGTGGGTCTGCAGATCACCCTCCCTTACTGCAGTGGAGTGCTGGGGCCCTGTGCCTTGCTGAACTCTATAGCAAACCCTTTATTGTGCGGCTGATGCTTCAAGGAGAGGATGACTCCTGCCTTGACAGCTGCTCTCCACTGCACTGCTTTGACTCGTGCCATAGCATATTGACCCTGGACAAATTTTTTGCAAGTGGAGTTTAGTCCTTTTCCCTGGGAAGATGGTGCTCTGAATGTACATCTTGGCAATGTGCTGAGCACTGCAAAGGTGATGCAAGCCCCAAATCAACAAACGAGCTCCCTAACCCTGGCATGTCTCTGGTCCTCTGACCTGTTCTCCCAAACTGTTCCACCCAGCATAGAGGTGCTTTATTGAGACCCGTCAGTGCTTATAGCATGGGTATGGTGTACGGGAGGTGCTATGATTCCAACTCAGAGCGGCTTGGAGACTGCTGCCTTGTCTGAGGCCCTTTGCTCCATGTAGCAAGAACTGAGTGGGAGCCCCGAGCTATTGCTTCTGCTGGAGCAAGATACCATCGCTCAGTGGACTGGGAGATACCACAGCTCTGTGTGAAGCAGCGGCTTTCACAGAGTTGAGATCAATGATAATTTGCTGCAGTGTGAGGCAGCCTGCTCTGCAGTAGCTGTACGAACTCACCAAGAGCTGGGAGCAGCTCCAGTGAGATCCCACCCTGATAAATCAATGCACCAGTACTGATTAGAAGGTAGGATGGTGAGATTTTTATCAGAGTGGGGTGGCAGAAAAACAGGTTCTCAGCCTATTGCTAAAGGGAAAGAGCTTAGGAAAAATCTCACGGTTGCTAGGACAGAGCAGAGGTTTGGGGAAATAACACATGGAGCAACTTCCTGCCCTATCTACCTTCCAGGCCTTTGCTTTTGAGAGTGGAGACAAAGGACTGCAGGAGGAGAGCTGCACTGGGAATTTTCACCCTGGAATGTGCTGAGTGACTGCTTCAGGCAAGAGTGTCAAACAGGGCACCGGAGCTGTGGCAGGGACCTGGAGCAGGAATAGGGATCGTCCCAAATCTCTCTGAAAACGGAGGATGTGGGGAGGACAGGAAACAGATTAGTCTTGTGCCATACATACATGTAAGGCACAAAAATGCCTATAGTTCACAGTATGGGGATCCATAGAGCCTGGGGACTGAACATACCTGGTTGATGCTACTCTCAGCATAGTCCCAATGATGTTCTTTAGGAACTGGACAATTCTGCAAAGTTTTTGTGGAGGGGGTGGGGGGTGAGGAATTTTGTCCTAATTCCAAGAAAATGTAATTGCACTGGTCTGCCTTGCATAATTTGTCCTTGTTGCTTTTGCTTGTCTTAATGTGTGATAGGGAATGTTCGTCTTCATGCTATTCAGTTGTGTTAATGACAGAGAAGGAAAGGAAGGATTCTGATAGACAAAGCTAAAATTTTAATTTAGGGACTGTGTATTCATTTTATCTATGGTAAACACATGTATTTTATGGTGTCTTTCATCCTCTGTTGGTGATTTTATTAACAGCCTTCAATCTTCCACTACAGCAAAACCAGGCCTGATTAGGACAACTTAATCCCACACATGCATTCTCTCAGTCTATGGGACAGCCTAACTAAGCCCTGAAAGAAACCTAGAGCTTCTCGATACCCTACTAAGTGTTGTCTACCTGACTTCCTGCAGTGACAGTCAGCAGAAGGGGTTAATACAACTCACAATGGAGTATGTGACCTCTTATCATAAACATTCAAGATAAATGACCTACTGTAGGTCCATTAGCCCTAACCTGACATGCTTGCAGGAAACTTTGAGAAAAAAGACGTAACTAAAGAGAGCGTATCTATCTCAGCTGAGAAACCCAGTGAGGGAAGATGGCCCCAGTTGGCTGGATCCCTGAAAGGCAGCCTAGTAGGGTCCCAACAGACCTGAGTGCCAGACTTCTCCTGGCAGCCTCTGAGCCATGTGGGAAAGAGTAAGTTTGTTCTATCTGACCTTGCTTATGGTCCACTGGGACTCTGTTTGCTGATGGGATAACTTTTGCCAGTAAAGAGCTGTTTGCTTTGACTCACAGCAGAGTCCATGTAGTGTGTTGTCATAAACCATGAAGCAGTGGGATTTCAGGGCTAATGTAGTATGTGTCCAATGCATTTTACCTTTCCTCATTAAGGAAAGGAGCCGACTCAATACCAAAAGGCACAAAGCAGTTAGATAATCACAGAAACACCAGCTGCTCACATAAGCCCTGCCATTCAGATGCTACCAGTACTTTGGACTTTCTTATTCCCAGCTATGTGATTTGAGTCTCAACCCTGGTATCTGGAGAACTTGCCCTTGAATGGGCACACCAGTGTTCTTCCCACAGCTGTGTCATCCATTCAGGCCTTTATCATTGCTACTATCTCAAGAAAATGGGAATTCATCCAGATGTAAGCCAACCCTAGTCTAATCTATTCTAATTGTTTCAGTAGATTCAGCAGAACAAAAGCAGTAGACTTTTCCCCTGTACTCACACTTGTTTCAAGCACAGAATCACTAGGCTCTTAAAAACCAGTCGATTATGATAGTTCCTGGGCATGGTGGTTTTTGACTCTGGATTTTGAGAACCAGGAGTACCTGTATGGGAGCTACAGGGCAGTCTCAGTGCCTCACAACCCAGCTTGGCTTTGCCATAAGTCTAAGTAGCTTTTGAAGGTATCAAAAAAAAAAGAAAAAGCTCATAGCAGTGTTCCAGCATTCAAGTCATAATCCAGCATTCAAGTCTTGTCTCCAAAGCACAGAGACACTAGATTTTCCCAGCAGAAAAAGGTGCAGGAGAAATATGTGCATTTTTAAATGCAAATGTTTCACTGAAAACTCTAAATATTCACTGCAGTGGGAGCTAGGATGAGTGCAAATTCTCAAGAGGAAAAGGAGCATGAAGACCACCATGGTCTATGTAACTCCAGGTCTTGTGACCCATTCTCCTAATCTTACCCATCCGTCCAACATTCCGTGTTGGGCAGTGCACCTCTGCCCTTACCCACACAGGGCTGCTTTCGTTAGATTTAGTCACCACATGTATGCGATGGTGGTATCATCCATTCCCTGTAAACTCTTGGCCAGCAAGGACTAATCTGGAAATATCCTTTGTAAGTTCACAGCCCCAGGTTTAACAGAAAATCCATTTTAAAATAACTTGGTAATTGTGCTTTCTTTAGACTACCATTTTTAAAGAAAATAATATAATTCATTCATTTGATGTTGGTGTCCTTGGGTATGATTAATACTCTGGTTACACAAACTCAGCTCAGCACTGATGTTGCTGCAAATGACTTTGCCGGCTTCTTGCAGAAGAGAACTTCCATGATGAAAGTAGCTTTTCAGTTCGATCCTACCTGTGAAGATGAATTTATTACAAGTGAATTAGCCTGATCTACACAAACGAGCCTTTAGTTCTCTAATATTTAGTTGCATTCATTTTCTTTTCCATAAGCCATGTGGAAACAAAATACTTGTAATTTATTACTTTACTAAACAAGAATGTATCCTTTGTGGTTGGAAAAACTTCTGTTAGCATCAGTGTGATACTCTTATGGAAGGTTTGAAGAAGGCTTTGCCTGACTTGTGTAATACTTGAAGGAAAAGTTGCTACATCATTTACTATGTCTCATGTAAGAAACACAGACCACATGGAAGATGCTCTGCTGAAGGAAAATGTTTAAAAGGGAAAAACAACATAGAGTAAGATAATTCACTAAGTGTTGTAGTCATCATAAGAACTTTGATTGTAGCCAGGAAAGAATCTCAGAGCAAGAGAAAACATCTACGCACAGAGGAGATGAAAGATGTAATGAAAAGTGGATCCTAAAATGAGTATGAATGCAAAAGAGAGCATATGCCTCGACCTCATTCAGATGTGTCATTCACACAGATGCAGATTCTTTAGCCATCAAAAAAACCATACCGTATCTCGCATATTCAAGGGACAGATACTGGAACTTACAGCTTTAATTTATTTTCTGTTCCTGTGTCTTCTGTCTTTCTGTCTGAGCTCTATTCCTCTGGTACATCTTGTGGATGAAATTCTAAGACATCTTGGGCCCCAGCTGCCCCAGCTTGGGATTACTACCTTGTGCCCATGCCTGTCATTGTGCTGTGTGTCAGTCTTGACATGTTCACAGTTGTGTCAAGGGTGACTGAGAAGAGGCATCAAATAGAGGCAAATACGCTCCAGCCCTTCTAGCTGCTTCTAGGATGGCAGGGTGAGAAAGATGGTGCAGCAATCATGAGAGAAAGCCTATGTAGGCACAGCCTGAATGCCAAAGTGTCTTGTGGAGGGATGTTAATGTAAGCCATTGATGGAAATGGAAACAGAAACAGAAACGAAACAGAAATGGAAATGGGATTGGGATGACCTGCCAGAATATGAGATGCAGAGGCTAAGGGCAACCACACAATCTCTTCTTTTGCCTCTGTTGAAAAAGGGAAGAGAATTGTTGCATTAAACCATCTCGGTGACCTGTGAGAATCCTCAACAGCCGAAAAGGTTACAGTGTCAAAGACTTGTTTAAATAAAGGGATATGAGCAATGGAATCATATAATAAACTTCATTTTATCGAATATATTCATTCAGCTAGCTGATCTGCCTTCTGTTTCTTCACTGTGGTCAAAAATATTAATCTACTAAATAATAACAAATGATAACACTTTGTAAATCTAAGCAAAAAACTTCAAGCGTAATTCCAAAATATCTACATAAGGCATTTTCTTAGTGCTTGTTTAAGGCCATGTCTGCAACAGGAAGATAAATAATGTGAGGCATGAATTTAAATAATGTGTAGACAACTTCATTCCAAAATGAGAACTTTTATTCTCTGGTGAACTTGTTACTCTAAAAGGTTTTTGCATACGAAGAGTTCATTTACACCCAGAGAAGAAGGTCCATAGGGCAAATTATGCTAGTAAAATATTATCATTTCAGTATACCAGTTATGAGTGGCAAGATCCTTGCAAGAAGCCGAGCTTTTACTGTGATTCTGCTACAGTTTTCTGCAGGTACAACTGTAAGTATGGACCCTCGAGTTCTGGGGATTGTAGGAAAAGGAGCCCTGTGCCACCATCTTCTGGTAAAATCAAGGAATGGACATGACAAATTCTTTCTCTTTTTGAAACCAGAAAGAACAGTCGCTTTCTGGGTTGCTGTTACTTTGACAGAGGGGATTTTAATTTTCTTGTTAAGTTTTAGCTGCAGGATTGGTAAAATGCTGTACTTGACCTGACTGCTGTTACTCAGGAGTAAGGGTTTGGTGTTATGGTAAGTAGTTCATATACAGATCAGCTCAGTAGCAGGGAAGGAGGTAAATTAAATATTAGAAATTACTGGGAAAGAAAAAAGAGCAAATCAGAGAGGAACATTGTGTCACTTTCTAAGTCTCTGAACAATCCACACATCATTAGAGTAAGGAATTCTGGTCCTATAATAATCGAAAGGATAAACAAGAACTGGAAAATCTTTAGAAAAGGTTGGTAAGGTAAATCAAATGCCTGGAACATCTCCTATTTGAGGTGACAGATCTTCAGCCTGGAAAAGAGACAAAATACAGAAAGTTTTTTTGAGGGAATTTTTTTTGCCTTAAAGAAGGCAAGAATTATTTGTGCCACAAATTGGGTGGATGAAGACAGTGTTCACCATTACCATATCTAATGGCAGAACTACAGACCATCACACAAAGCATGTAGGATCCAGGTTGAAAACCAATAAAAAGAGGTGGTTCTGCACACAGCAGACTGTATGTGGAGCGGCACATTGCGGTGTGCTCCTGCAGCCCCAAAGGTGTACCATCCCAGTACTTGTTCCTCATGTATTCCTGGCACAGACAAATTCCAAATTATCAATATGGCATTTTTTTAAAGGCACATCTTCATTTGCAATGCAGCTTATAAACCATCAGCTTGCTGTGTCGATATTCAATATTCTATTTTTCCATTTCATGCCATGTGTGTTATGTATTTCACAAGAGTAATCAGTGCTGAGGAACCCTTCATTCTGGGAGCCTGAATGACTGGCAGAGTAAGGAAGGGCAGGACCTGTGTGTGAAGGCAGGGTGTCTGGTTGGGGGCAGACAGGCAGTGAGGAAGGCTCTGGGAACGGAAAATTACAACAGAGAGTAAGGAGGTTCCTCCACCTTATGTGCATCGTTCAGTGGAGTGTTGATGGGGGGTTTTTTGACACAGGGAAGATTGGGTTGGGTTTTGTGTTTAAAAAGCTGTGAAGATGATGAAGGGTGAAGGAACTTGTACTTACTGCTCATGCATCTCCTCTTGGTGTTCCCCTGCATGACAGACCTGGGCTGAGAGCACTTTCTCAGGAGAGTGTTCAGCCCCAGCCCAAGGACACTGAATAAAAGTTCTTGGGCTCTCAACCACCTCAACCACTGCCAACCTCAGGCTTTTCTTATTGAGGGAAGATGTGAGCTAATATAATAGGAAAGATCAGAAAAGACCTATGTTTACCAACGTGCGATGGACAGACTCCATATTACGGGCTGCAGAAAGCAATGTGTTGTGTCCTTCTCCCATTACACAGGCACTGGCCCGAGATAAATCTAACCTATCAACAGGTGCTTCCTGTCTTAGAAACATATTTCTGCAGGGGCAAAATTAATGCTTAGTGCTATCTATCCATAACTGTATCTTTCGTACTGAGTATAAAGCAATGGAAACTTAGGTCAGCTGCATTTCTTTGGTAAGCAAACCACTTTCAGTCCAAAGCATACAATGAACAACAGGTCAAAGATGTGTCATTTCACCATTTTCCAGTTCTGTAATTCACTGTCTGCACTTGGAAAAACCTTTTCAAGGTGCTTCTGTAGGACTCTAGTTTAAGGCTCAAAGTCTCTCACTTAGAATTAGACAATAATTTAAGTTTGAAGGACTGCTGAGTTGCTCTGCTCCAGATTGATTACATGTGGAGGTATAACCTGTTCGCTTTACCAAGGTGGATTCTAGATTGCGATGCTTCCCAGTCAGTATTACTTCATCTAAGCAAATGTCTTTTATATTCCGTGCTTTCACACAAACTTGATGGATTTGCTAATGGAATATTCACTCAAATCAATTTTGTCACGGTTCTTCAGTAGGTTTTATCAGGTAACCAGAGTAAAGCTGAGATTCAGAAATATTCGGCTTTTCGAAATTGATTTTTAAAGTTGTCTGCTTCCAATGATACCTATTAAGAAATGACATGGGAACCCAATTTAAATACATGGTGATCTGGAATATGACATCCAGTTATCAAATGTTATAAAACAGTGTTAGTGTTTACCAAACCTACTCTTCATCCATCTTGTATTGCTAAATTACTCCAGCAAGTGTTGGACTGTCTAGAAGCTCTTCCTGGAGAAGACATAAGAGGAAAGCTAATGATGATTAAAATGGAGGTACATCTTTATTGAAAGTTAGTATGTAATATATTGGGGGGTTTTCATAAGTAAATGTAAGGATGACAAAAAAAATCATGATAGCTAGTCAGAAATGGAGTCACATGAACTGTGAAAACTGAGAAAGTGTGACTCATAACCCAAAATGCAAAGAAAATAAAACAACCAGCTTGGTTTCCAAAGGAAACAGCATCAATTTTTTGTGTTTATAGCCGCTTGCCTTCTCTTAGCTACTCTCCATAATGCTGCAAATTTCAGCCTGGTTTAACAGAGAGGTAGGAAATTGAAAAAACTTTACATTACTTTGTGAATATCAGTGAAATCCAAGTTTGTGCCTGCTATGGGGAAGGCAGGCAGGAGTCAGCTGCTTTAAATTCTGCTGGTAGCAGCCCCAGCCCCAGCCCCAGCCCTGCTCTCCTGCCTGGTAGGAGTCATCCTGGAGGCTATGGAGTAAAGCTGTCATTATTGTGGTAAGGAAAGCTATAAATCCTTAGGAAACTAATCTTCATTAACTCCACTGCTTACGGAATAGTTTGTTAAACATTATTTTTTGATTTGGCTCTATCAGAGTGTAGTGAGTGCCATCATGTTTCTTCTGAGTCAGTTTTAGCTTTGGGGTTTTTTTTTTGTAGGCGTGCAGTTTGTGGGGGGAAGAAAAAAAGTCCATGAATGTTTGTACTATGAAAATTTCATGTGTGACGTGAATGAGTACCATGCATTGATATCGTGCTCTTAATCTGTGTTAGACCAGAGTAAAGGGATAGGCTCAGGGTTTTAATCACAGTAATTTCTTCAGGCCAGTTTATTAGTTGGACGCTACTAAAGTCAATGACAGCAGGATAGTTTGCCTGTAGAGAATCTGGGTACTAAACTAGCATAATACTTCAAGATCAGGTGAAGACAGGAGTTCTTTACCTCACTGCGGTCTGCCGGAAAGAGTCTACATTTAACTAAAAGTAAAATACTAGATTAGTGATAGCTGATGGCACATTCTGTTCTGATGATAGCTTATCTGAAAGAGTTAATGTCTCTTAGCCTGGGCATTTACAGCCTAATGAACTCATGTCATTGCCTCACTTTTAATATGTATGGGTTTTCCCCTTTCATTTACACTTGAGTGTGATTTTCAGGTTTTTCAACAACATCTTGGTAAATATTTTTTTTGTAAATCACTTCATATCAGGATGGATGAAAAATCTCATTTTTACTAGTTTTTAGCAAAAATTCATGTAAAACATTATGGGAATTTCTGCATATAAAATCTAGTGAATGTGCAAATCTCCAGAGCTCTTGGAAAACTTTTGAAGTCATTTTTATGTTATCGAGACATCACAATTAATTCGAGATAGCATTTTTCAGTTTTCATTCAATACAAATCTTAACACATTAATTCTTGCCACAGGTTCTGATTTAGCAAAGATAATGATTATCTTTAGCGGAACTACTCACACACTACTCATATGACTAGAATTACTAACACTTGCACGTCTGTGCAATCTGGTATCACGTCCCAAAATGATTCCTAGGGCCTTTTTTCCTTCTTTTACTTGAATAGTTCTTGGAGGGAAACCTAATTTTTCTCTCTCTCGGTCTCATGCCTGCATTGTCAGGTTAACATATACTAGTTGATTTTTCTCCAGTACTACGAATACCTGTAAGTGTGTGCATATTTACATATATAAATATAATATCTCTTTCACAGGTAGATAAAAACACACACAATTATCCATACACAATTGTCTACACAACTCACATAAGTAGTTTTTATATTTTTTATTTGATTTTTAAGCAGAACGTCCTCAGAAGGAAGGCTGGGTATTGTCTTTCCCTTCACTTTCTCATCAGCCTCTTAGCAGCCTTAAGATGAAATATTCCCCTGCTGAGTGGATGATTTGGGTCTGATTCTCTCAGGTTGAACCGTACAGACCTGAGGGTTTGTATGTGGATTAAGTGATCAAATGCTCCAGTCACTAGGTTATTAAGCAAAAGCTTAGTACTGCTGAGTTCAAAAAGAGAATGGTGTGCCCTGCCCTGTTTTGCTGCTTGACTACGCAGCCATGTGAGACAACCACAGGACAAGAGCCTTGGTTTGAAATTCAGGGGAGGAGGATGCAGTTCCCTTTCCAGTGTTTCCTTCAGACTCCTAAATGCGACTCCCCACCAGTGTGCTCCTATTCAGAGGTGATGAACACTTCACGTGAGGCATTTTGACACCTGATGTAGCTTGGGGCCCCTGCTCAGGAGCCAGATGCTTGGGAGCTTGGAGAGAGGGACGTGTGTGTTGACCTGGCCACTGCTCTTCGCAGAACAGCAGTTCTCCCTCCCCACACAGACTCTTGTCTATACTAATCCTTTTTTCTAAGATGGTGAAATTCTTCACCAATACAGTCCAAAAAAAAATTAGTATCTATCTTCGTCATCTACGCTGTATTCCTTTTGAAGTTTTCATTTGATAAGAACATCTGCCAGGTAACATTCTCCTGCGCATGGTCAGCAGTAAGTAACAAGGCACACATGTGAGCAGGCCACATCCACACAACAAAATCCTTTTGCATTACAGTACATCTTGTGTTTACTTTTCCTCAGTTTTTCCACATAAAATTCAATTCTCAAGTTTTGTACATGAGGAATGAATTTCCTGAAGCAAAATCTGCATGAAGTAATGAGTACATCTGCACTCCCTGATGGAGAAATGCAAATTGAAATGGAGACTAGAGTTAATGCAAAATGAGAGCTGTCTTCTAGCTTGGTCCTTCAGGAGAACTTATTGTCAACAGGACCAATTAGTGACATTCTAGGAAACTGTATACAAGTTGTCAGTATGAAAACCCTAAAGTTTAACATTGCTGAGAAAGTGTGTTCTGTGTTTCCAGCACACTGAAATTTTTAATTAGGTGAAGAATATTTTTTTTCTCTCTCTGTCTAATATCTTGGCAAAGTATAAAAATATATAACAGAAGGAAAAAACCCCATAAAGCTATAAAAGCAAGAAACTCCAGAAACCAGAAAAGAATAAGCCCTGCCTGTCTTGGAGGGTAAGGAGGGAATTAGGTGCATTATCTCATTATCTATGTTTTTGACATAGTGGAACCTGGAAAAGGAAGTCCTCTGGATGGATTACTGGGCATGGATACTTGCTGGGCAACATGGCATCACGGAATTGCTATCCCCTGATGTGGTCAAGCTGCAAATCATAGTACCATGATGCTCTCCAAGCTATAGACTACAATGAATGTGGTTTTGCTATTGCAATCAACATAAATGTTCTTTCCTGCTTTATATGGCTTTAGATAGCATAAGAAGGTAGCTTGAAACAAATCTAGTTTACAGAATCTCTGAGGCTGATAAATATACCTTTGGTTAGAAAGTGAAGAAAATAACAAGAAATAATGAACAAAGTAGAAAGAACTTTCATTCTCAACAGATATTATGGAAATTTTCTTTAAAGGTAAAATTATACTCCAGTGTTTCATTTCAAGTATGAGGTTCTGGTAACAGATTGTGACTGAGGGTACAAAATTGTCTGCTATATCACAAAAAAAGGTCATTAGCAGAATATTGTGCTTGCAAGACCAAACTTTCAGTCTTCAGGAAATACCAGAATTAATACTGCACAGCCTTGATGTAATAAAAATGGCTGTAGTAATGGGACTAACGCATGACATGTTTTGCCAGCTATTTAATGACACAGATGTAGAGACGCTCAGAAGTCTTGGGCTCTTGTCTCGCTTCTGGGACTGGATGTACTCTAATGGCTCCTGTGTTTCTGCCCTCTCTTTCCTCCTCATTGTCTTCACCAGGCACATACCCACCAGCTCTCATCCCCACCTTCCCTTCCTCCACTTTCTAAGATGCTTGCTTAATCTTCAGAGCTGCAACTAATTCTTCCAAGAGCTTTGGTTATGGCAGGGGTTGAATTCCAGCAGGCCTTGTATCCTCCCTCTCAGCTGTGGTGCCTTGTCAATCTTTCCCCTTGGTAGAAAATTAGGTATTGGTAAGCATTATCGACTGCATAGCAGAGTTTACAGATCCTCCTTGAGCTGGATACCAGTGACATTCAGTCACATACAGTCTTACTGGGAACAGTTTTGTTTTGGTGTTCCAAGGATAAATGCAGTAGTGAGAGGAGTAAATCCAAGGGGGCACATGCTGGCTTGTGTTTCTTGATTGCCTTTCAGAGATCCCTTAAAGGTCCTGAACTTGGATACAGGTTGAAAATCTCAACATTATTGCAGTGCTAATACGAGCTAAGACCTTCTGTAGTGGTATCTGTGTTCTTCTTGCATGTATCACCACTTAAAAAGGAACATCCTTCAGGACTTACCTCCATTTATCTCCTGTCTGCCTCACTGCTAATAGGCAAGCTGATCTCTATTAATGAAGATTCAGGATTATTGGTATGAGTTTACAGAGCTTGCTAGGCTGGACGTACTCAAGTTCCTGTTTTCCATCTTGTAAATCTTATTCACTGTTTTATAAGCTGTAATAGCCCAGTGGCCACATGCTTTGCTGCCTATTTTTTGACAGTTCATAATCCATTTGTAGTTACTGGGCAATAGTTCGGATATTTATGGATTGTGGCTACTACCCTTGCTTCCAAATCTAATGGTTGCCATCAACCTCTTGAGCTATCCTGGCAATGTGGAATGAACAGAATTCTGATTGCGTATTTCACATATAAATTACGGGAATGATACTGTAACTGCTAAGTGAAATGACAAAACCATCCTACATGATGGAGAGGAGTCCCACAAGGGCAGCCAGACCTGTTAAAAAATTCGTTTTCTGCCTTGGTTTGTCCTCAGGTGATCTGTCCATGTATGATATTCAACATTGAATATCATCCAGTGATGCCAGCGTGTGTTTTTTAGCCCTGGTTGAAAGTGAATTGGCAGCCTGTTTTGTGTGCTCCAGGGATCCATTTCAGTTGTGTATGAGATTAACCTGAGGAAACAAGGCATTCACTGGCCATATGTCTCTCTTTGCAGTCAGTCTCTGGAACTGTCCAATGTAAGTGTTTCTTGTGGTGGTGTTTCTGTAGTGCGTTTTCTAAAAAGCCAGGGGAAAACTCTTCACCAGCTCCCCAAATACCCAGTCGCAGGCAATGGCCAGCAACGAGTGAACAGCTGTATGGACTGGAAATGTCTCGCTAGGGTGGTAACGTCACATGTTACCGAAGAAACCTAGAGAACGTTCACCAGTCCCATACAGTCTGCTCCCCTTAAGAAAAGCCCCAAAACCATTAAAAGTGCTGTCAAAGGCTGTGGCTAAGTTATACAGTAAGGTGGAAGGGCTTTCTAAATCAAACTCCTGTTTTGAAATCCTGACAGAGAGGCTACGACTCTGGCGACATCCCCATCCCCTTTATTGGTCCCCCAGAACAAAGCTAAGGCAACGGTCCGGCGGGGGGTGCTGCGCTCCCTGGTGAGCTGTGCTGGAGGCTTTGTCCCCAGCAGACACACATGGGCAAGGGGTCGCCTTCACGTGAAGTCACAGTGTCTGGCTCCAGCCACAAAGGGTATNCTTTATTGGTCCCCCAGAACAAAGCTAAGGCAACGGTCCGGCGGGGGGTGCTGCGCTCCCTGGTGAGCTGTGCTGGAGGCTTTGTCCCCAGCAGACACACATGGGCAAGGGGTCGCCTTCACGTGAAGTCACAGTGTCTGGCTCCAGCCACGAAGGGTATGGCTGTGGCTCTCCTGCCAGGCACCCGCAGCAGCAGGCTACTCGTGCCAGTCCACAAGCATGGAAACAGCAGGGGATGTAGTCAATGCTCCACTCCCTCTCATCCACTGCCCCACCACTCAGCACTGTTAGCTTGTGTCTGGGTTAGACAAACTGTCCAGAACATCCAGTGTCATTACTGCTTGCTGTGCATCCTTGCTCGCAATTTTTATTTGAACTAATTAATGATTAACAGGGGTGCTCTGCTTAATCCTGTTCAATGGTACTGAAGAGAAGAAGGAGCAGACAAGACCAGATGGACGCAGCACGGTCCTTTTTGTTGTAGCACCGTAAGTACTCTTTTAGTTTTCCCTTGGATTCTTTGGACATTTCATTTTGGGGAATTACGTTGTTGCTTGGGAACGGTGCGTTTTTACATGTAAGCAAAGGGATATACCTGTTACGCAAAAAATCAAAACACGCCAAAAGCCAGTAAGAATCAGCTGCTAGTAAAGAAGATACTTCACATAATTAAATAATTTTTTTTAAACAATAGAGATGCCTATAGACTTTGCTACCACAGTGATCCTATATTTTTATCTTTGAAGAAACTGTAAAAGTATTTGGTAATTTTGGTCCTAGACAGTATGATCTGTGTTTATATCACATTTTTATTTATCATAGATTTAATTATATAATTATTTGATGAATTGAAGAAGACTAACAGGGCTGCAGTAGCCATCCTGCAGTATTGCGTACAAAAACATCTATCAGTTACTCCAGGGAAAAGGTCATAAGCTTCCTCTTACTTGCAAATCTAAAAAAATTCAGCCCTACTCTATTTTTTAAAAGTTAATGTGATCAAAATGACCTCTTCTGACAGAGTGCTTGGTTATACAAATAGCATATCAGGAGGCATATTTTTTCTGGGCACCATGCATTAGGAAAGTGAAATATAAAAGGGTCAGATTTTGGAGAACAGGTGTGTTCTTAGAGCCTCATTTTACTCTGCTGGAGCACACCGCATGAAGAAATTAATTTCCATGCCGTCTTTTGTATGTCTGTCTCTTTTCTAGAAACAGTTAAAAGTAAAATGAAGCCTACATTCTCTTTGTGTTTATTGCTGGCTGGTTTGTGCACTGTTGCCCAGTGTCATCAGCATTCTCGCTACCGCAATAAGCAGGATGATCCTAAAGTGACATACTACCCAGGACGCAGCTCTCACGGGGAAGAAGCTTACCCAGTTAAGAATAAAACCTTTGTTAAACTAGTTCCCAGCAATGCTGATTTTGCATTTTCATTTTACAAGCTGGTCGCATCTGAAGCAACCGATCAAAATATTTTCTTTTCACCCATAAGCATCTCTGTTTCCTTTGCAATGCTAGCACTTGGTGCCAAGTCAGCGACGCTGACGCAGATTCTGGAAGGGCTTGCCTTTAACCTGAAAAAGACTCAGGAGCAGGAAATACATGAAGGTTTTTGCCAGCTCCTCCACTTGCTGAACCGTTCAGACAGTGAGCTCCAGCTGAGCCTGGGCAATGCCCTTTTCATAGAAGAGACGCTAAAACCACTACAGAAGTTCTTGGATGATGTGAAAAGCTTTTATGAATCTGAAGTCTTTTCTACTGACTTTAACAACTCCTCGGGCGCTGAGAATCAGATCAACAGTTATATTGAGGAAGAGACAAATGGGAAAATTTTTAAACTAGTGGAAAATCTTGATCCTCTCACTGCAATGGTTCTTGTTAACTATGTCTTCTTTAAAGGTAAGAAATATCAAAGAGTGTGAAGGTTGTAACTTAAATGCTTACTGCTTATTACAGGGAATGAAAACCTAAGGGAAAGAAACTGTGGTTGAAAATTTTAAATGGAAAAAAAACATGTTGAGTATCTGGAAAATATTCCTATAAAACCATGTGTATTTGTTGTCAGTATAAATGTTTGTGTCCTCACCCGGTTGAGTGAAAGACTGGAATTTTTTAACAAATACCTTCGTTGAGTTTGGTAAATTCTTTAATGTGATGATAGACTCATGAGACATCATCACATTGATAATTTGAAGATGGTTTTATCAGTATTATCTGTCTTTAATTGTCTTCAAACACCTGAAAAAAAAAAAAAGGAGCTGCAATGCTGTAACACCTGAGGGTACAGTAACTTGAAAAAGAGATTTGTTCTAATCAAAGGAAGGCTGTGGGACTAGATCCTGTTTTATTCACCATGACCATTCCTTTTTGTATTCCACTGAATTATTTTTGTTTTGTCATAAGCCCATTGGGAGAAACCCTTCAGTACTGCATATACAAAACAGGAGGATTTTTTCGTGGATCAGAAAACATCTGTTAAAGTTGACATGATGTATCGAAAGGGCTACTACAGAAATTACTTTGATGAAGAGCTGTCCTCTTGGCTAGTTCAGATACCTTACAACGGCAACGCTGCAGCGTTATTTGTTTTGCCTGACAAAGGGAAGATGAAGCAGGTGGAAGATGCTCTTTCGAAAAGGACTGTGTCTAAATGGGAAAAGTTTCTCCAAGACAGGTGAGTGTTTTTGCTAAGGTGAGAAGTGACTGTGTTATAGATTAGTAGTGTTTATCTCACTGAGCCAAAACATTAAAGGTTATTTTACTGAACTCTGTTCACTTAATTGTCCCTCTCTGTGCAAGACTTCCATTACTTAGTTGGAAAAAAAAAGTGAGCTGTGGGCAGTGAACAAATAGGACGTTGAGCTTAGGATCCATTTTGGGTTAAGTTCCCAGCTCAACCACAAGTTGCTTAGCACCATGATGAAGTTAACAGACCTTTGTTTCAGGTAGACATTGGGCAAATAAAATGGAATAGCTATTTCTGAAGTATTGGGTGTTAGGTTGTTGAGGGCCAGGTGAGATTTGCAGCATTGTACGTAAAAGAGGAAATTTTGTTCACTCACCATTACTGCAGCTATTTCTGTGGCGGCCCAGGCCCTGTTGTATATTCAAACAGCCTTAGGGCAGCTAGCTATGATCTTTTGAAAAAATCTGCTACCTGGAAACAGTAGCTCTGTTTGCCACAGAGTGGGTATAGTTGTGTCTTCCACCTCCTTGAACGCCACTGTGGAGGCAGAGGGTAACATGGGCTCATTCTGCTCCAGCCATCCACATCAGATAGCTACACTGGTCAGAAGTGCTATTTGAACCCTGAGAGCAGATCTTTAACATTCAGAAAAATAAATGTGAAGCGTCACCATACTGAAACCATTGAGGAGTGTTACCGAGATGACTACTTGTTCCTATTCATGTTATTTGTTACAGAAAAATACATCTGCACATTCCAAAATTTTCTATTTCTGGTACCTATGATGTGAAAAGGATAGTCAAACAAGTGGGTATGATTGATCTGTTCACTGAACAAGCTGATCTGTCAGGAATTACTGAGGAGCCTGGACTGATGGTTTCAAAAGTAAGTCAGCACATGAAACACAATGACCACAAGATCTGTCTGTTCCCAAGAATCTGACATTAATATCCCATAAAAAGCTTATCCCGGTCTTTCTGAAGCATAACTCAATCATCAACAGTTGCCATTCTGGAGGCAAAGCAAGCCCTATCTTCCCTAAAACTGCAGCCAAACGTGCTCACAAGGGGTTACACGTACATGGTTCGAGGACGAAGACATACATATAATTAAGTGTTCTTTTGGCTACTAAACAAAATTATCTAAAGGTAGCACATTAGCTTTGGTAAAATATCCTCTAATTCCCCCTACAGAGGGCAAAAGGCTGCTATTCCTGCCCTTCTTGTGCTCTGAAAAAGTTATTTTTTGGAGCTAGATGATAGGGTAAATTGACAATAATACATGAAGCTGCCAAAGGCAAAACTAAGCCTAGGCTAAATTACCAGGTTTCTTTGCTTCTAGAATTTCTTGCCATCAGTCATCTTGAGTGCTCTTTGGCTGTCTGCTGTTTGAGGGTTACTCTCTACACACACAGTGAAGGAGGCTAGCAGAAGTGGCCCGATGGCTGACTGTGCTGCAGCGGGAAGGGGAGCGGCTGGTGATGACCTTCCTGAGGCTGATGCTGCCGGGTCTCACCCCAGGCAGGGCTCCCTTTGGCAAGAGCAAGGAGGGTGGCAGGCTGCTCTCTTCTTGAGAGATTGTCAGCTGGAGGTTGCTTTGCTTTGTATCATCACAGGTGATCCACAGAGCCATGCTGAATGTTCATGAGAACGGCACCGAAGCAGCGGGGACCACAGTGAAGGAGGTTACCTGGAGATCTGGCGATTTTCCTCATCCGCCTCGAGTCAGATTCAACAGGCCCTTTCTCCTCGTGATTCTTGATAAATACACCCGCACCGTCCTCTTCATAGGGAAAATCGTAAACCCTCTGAAAAATGACTGACGTGCACTTACGCACGTGATCCAGCAAAACATTTATGTGTACATACCACTACATACTAGCGCTGATCTTTCAACCGTCATCCTTATATACATTGTTAATGCCTTGAAACACAAAAACTATTTTTCCGTGTCCAAATGCCATTGGTATCTCCCTCTCCCTCCACTCTTACCTGCCAATCTACAGCCATGTGTGCTTGTAGTGTTAAGAAATGTAAGTCACTTTCCACCTATTGAGTAAGAAGCCCTTACTGACATGCTGCCATAGGGTATTTGAGACGGTTTAAAGTCTCCAGATGATGTAGCTATTGCTGTACACTCATGGTGTGTGTATAAGAGAGCAGTAGAGGAATGGGGAGAAGGAGGTGGGAGGTGTAAGTCCTGTCTGTTTAATCCACTAACCTTTGATGACTAGTCTTAAATGCATATTCCCTTAATATTGGAGTGAATTTCCATTTTTTTCTTTCATTTTTAACCAAGTATGGCGTGAAGATGCAGGACTGGTGATTGGGACACTGGAGGACACACCAATGTAAAGGGTTGATGAGTGCTGCTGTTTTAGCTTGCCTCCCTCTGTCTCCTCCTCAGTAGATGCCCTCCTCATGAAGACAAGAAAGTGGTTTTGCTTTACAAATAATCTTTCTTCTACTAAGGAAGGAAGCCACACCAGCAAAAAGACTTTCTGTTTTGTTTTATCTTGCTAATATAGCTATTATTACCAATGCCCTGATATAAAAGTGTGGTGGAGCAGTCCGTAACATAGCACCAGTTTCCTTCTTCTGGATTTGTTGTCACTATCATTTCTGATTTCTCCTACTGACACCGCCTTCACTATCACACTTTCCAGACAGACTTGTCAGACTGTGGTAGAAAACAGGACGAATGAAAAATTATAACTCCAGGGAGTTTGTATTTCCTCACTAGCAACAGCAGTGCTTTCCTAGGGACTGTTAATCTGCTTTAAACTATCACAGACACACATAAAAAATGCAGGTAATATTTGAGAAGTCATCTTTCTAAATGTGAACAGTGAATTACTGCTATAGAGTAAAAATACACTGTGACTTGAAATTTGTACCTTTTCACTTAAGGTTACATGAGTAACTTACTGCTATTTTGTTGTTTTATAGTGACTCAGAATTTTAACTTGCCAACTACACTAGATAGTTCCACCGTTAGGAAAGAAAACATAAATCAGTAAATATTTATATTATTTTATTATTTTTTCTTTAATTTTTAAATCAACATCCTTAGCATGTCTTACTAAAATATAGAAAGCCAATGAAAACACTTAGTCTGTTCAATCTCAATATCTACATATCAATATCTTTGTTATGAAGCAAAAAGTTGGCTTCATACCACTAAACATATAAGGACCCGATCTTGGTGTAATACAGATAAACTGACTCTACAGGAGATCATTTAAAAGTTCTTGGCAAATCTCGCAGCTAATTTGGGACAGCATGGCAAAGTCCAGCTTTGCAATGAGAAACGGCTCTGTACACAAATACCAAGAGACTTTATGTTTGCTGTTCCTCGTGGACCCCAGATCAATAGTGTCTGTTTGTTAGTAGGAAAAAATATCTGAACATATTTTGGCAATCAGATCTTACTTTGAGAGGTAAGCTTGTTGCTTAACTTATTTGAAAGTAGGTGGAGAAAAATCAAGCTGAATTAAGAACTGAATAACCAAAAAATATGAAGGAACTATTGTTGGTAGGGAATCATCTTCAAATGGGGGTAGGGACCACACGCATGCATCTTGCCTTGGTTTTCTTTCTGTTTTTACAAAGATCAGGGAATGCCCCTCACTGGAAATGAGACAGCAAATTTGTGTGGTAAATAACAAGTATAAAAGGATTGCACAACCTCCCCAAAACCATCAGCCCTAAGGTTGTCACAAACCCAGTGTAGACATGCTTTGTTCAGGACAGTGTTTCTTCTTTCAGTTATCTGCTGGTTTTTTGCTTCTTCTTTCCTGGATTTTTGTTTCTTGGTTTGCTCTCTGATTGTGAAATTCATGACCAAGAAACCTCAGGGCAACAGAGGAAGCACTTTCCTCCAGCTAGTCAAGAGTTTCTGCTGCTGTGTGCAAGGACTGTGATGTGCCACTTCAATGCAGCGACATTGCTGGAGGATGGAGCTGGCCCAATGAACCACCTGAGGGACAAAGAACAAAGGATATCTTCTAACCCACCAAAAATTTGATGAGGGAGTTCTTGCAACCATGCATGCACAGAAGCTGCAGCCTCAGCACTGCTTATATGGACCCTGAGCGAAATCTGTGACGGTATGGCTGAAAGTAGTCTTCCTTAAAGGCTGTTTTAGGTTAACAGCCATAGAAGAATTGCCAGCACAGCAGAAGCTTTGGAACAGCACACACTGGGCAGCTCTCTGAAATAAGGAGAAAAGGAAAACAAGCATTGTGGGAATAGTAGTAAACTGTATATTTATTGTCATAAATAGGAAGAAGATATCTACAGAAGTGAACCAAAGTCTAAAAGCATAAATAAGGAGCTCTGAAAATGGATTAATCCATGGTGGACGTAGATTTAACCCTTACCTACAATCTACGTGAAGTTCAAAAGACATTGAAGAAAACTAGCAGCAATTGTATTGCTCAAGAGTATTGCTAAAGGCCATAACAGAAGGAACAAACAAAAAGAAGAAAAGTGTATATGCATGCGGGGGTAGAGAGGGAAATAATATGCTTGAAGTAAATCAAAGAAAATGCATATTTCATACAGCCAGTGGTTAGTGCCAATGCACAGGCCTGTCATTGTTCCCAGTGCTGTGCAACACATGCTAGCAAGGAACAAAAGGCATATAACATAAGCAACAGCCTTAGAGTTCATGGGCTGAAAAGCAAATTGCATGTTCATCTGGAAAGATCTACTAATGCTCTGTCAAATGTAAGCACAAATAAGAACCCATTTTTTGACAATGGTAGAAAGCACAGGTTTCTTAATGAGAAAAATTTCTGAGAAAGCTGAGGAGCATAGTTCTGATGCCAGTGAATCTTCATCAAAAAGGAGATATCATAGAATCATATAATAATTTAGGTCCTTTGCAAAGCAATCACATTTTAATTTTCTTTCTAATATATAATGACTAAATATATATAATAACTAAATCATCACGTCTTGTTAGCATTGTCTTGATACTGAATAACCTATTACATTCTTGTACTGTATGATACAGTTCTTTCTGCGTGTCACCCAGTACATAATGACAAAGAAAAGTTTTCACAAGGTTTATAAAGTTCTGGTGGGGATTGACCCCACAATGGTTCAGGGATGTTAAGGTAAGAGTCTCCCCTTAATGACAGCATGCCTTTCCTGGTGGTCATCATTGACCAGCACAGCCATATCATTATCTTAATGGGAAAATAGTTATCCCTGCAAGAAAATGCCTTTCATCTCACAGACCCATCACTTAGACGTGTCCAATCTCTCAAAATCAAGTGTCATGTATGTCATGTATACGGAGACTTTAGCAATTATCACACAATTAGTAATTAACATATATTCTTGGGCAATACTACATGAATTTCTCAGCTCTCAAAGATCTTGGTGATTAATTCAGTGCCAAAAATGTAGCTTCTACTGCCACCAGGAACTTGGTGGCTATGAAGGTACTGTGGCCAAAATCCATACAGCTAATGTCCATCATCTGCTAATCACAGTAACGCCTAGGCTCAGGAGAGATGTATTGCTCAAGTAGTGCTCTCCTGCAGCCTTCACTGAGCCTTGATAACCCAAAATACCAAATGCATACCTCTGGCATATGTCGCATTGAATTACCAAAAGTTTAATCCCCTATGTGACTTATGGTTCGGACTTGGAATGGGAGGTCTGAAGGTACCAACAGTTCCATTGTTGTAATGGATCTACAAAAGGTTTTCTGGAACAGAGTGTATTTAATTGTGCCACTGGCTGCTAAGAGACTTCAAAACCCAGACCAAAACAAATGAATGCACTTCACCCAAAAGTTTCCAATCCTTTTTAATACAAAGCCATAATGTTAACTCACTAATTCCACCATATATTAGATTCCTGGCTTGTACTCTGTCGTTTGGCCGGGAGAAAAAGTATCTATGGGGAAGAACGGAAGGTCTGATTATTTGGCTCTTGCAAAGTCTTGGCAAAGACTTGTATTTCTCGTGTTCAAATATGACATGATTTGGTCATTTTTGTCTTACGAACAGCACAGTATTTCTTTTGTATTAGGAAAATACATATGAAGACAGTACGGTATTATGATAATTAGGTGTTGATGCACACAGACGAGTCAATCACTGGAAGTAATGTTGTCTTTCACTCCTTTACTTTCATCTTCGAAACTTCCCTCCTGTGCATGCTAAAGTTTACCTGGTGCCAGGCTTTGGCTGCTGCTTTCTTCCAGACAAAGATTCATAGGATGCTTTTCCTGAGGACCAGTTTGATTTCAGAGAACTGCTTCCAGATTATGGCCTCAGAGGTTGAGGTTACAGAGCTGTCAGAACATCTCACTAGTTCTTCCTACTTCACCTCTTCAGGAACAGCCACATTTTTCAACATCCGGAAATCTAAGTTTGCCATAAACCAGAAACAATTTCATAAGTTAGAAGCAATTTCAGTCATAAACCATTTCAGTCTGGGGAAAATGGCTGGGAAACAAGTAGGTTTACAGTGTCCATCAGAAATGGATGTCTCCATAAGCAAAGCATGCTTTAGCTGAGGCTGTTTGTTTTCCATCCTATTATTCACATCTCTCTTTTCCTCTGGGTAGCTGGCTTTGACATTTCTTACGAGATTTCTGTAGTTTAAATGGCCCTGCAATTTTTTGTTATGAGTTAATTGAAAAATACATCTTGGACTTTTATCACAAAACCTTTACAAGCCCCTAAACCACTAAATGCCTGCATTAAAAAAGAGAAAAAGGAAGTTAGCATCCTCAGAAGCTGATTGACAGCCTCCAGGTTTGTTTTAATCTTCTTAGGCAGTTGCCTTATGCTGTGTGGAGTACAAGCAATAGAACAAAGAGCAGAAGAGGACATCTTGGCTAAGGGGATATCTTGCAAGTGGTGTGAACATGAGATACCACTTGTATTAGAGCTCATGTTACCTGTGTTACTCATGGCACACAGTTTCTTATTTCATGTCTGTAAAGAGGTGGGTTTGACAGTAGCGACAAAGGGAATCACCTCTCTGCCAAGCAGGGACCAGGAAAACAGCTGCTTCTGTTAAATGGTGAGAAAATAAAAATGTTCTTGGATGTTCTGTGAAGAAACATGTCCTTAAGAGCACTGCTCACCCCTGAAAAAAGGCAGAAGTCCATTGGGAGCACGTGGGAGGGAGAGGGGAGCTACCAAGGTGGTCCAGATGTCCACGTTGAGCTGTGAGAGGCAGAGGCACAAGCTGAGGTCCCTCTTGCAGCTGCCGTGAGAGAGGGAAGCAGGTAAGTGAGAGCAGCCTGGCAGTACACTGGGGCTAATTACTTCATCTGTCTGGGCAGGCCACCATAAAACGTAGACTTCAAGTCTTTCTAAGTTTTGACTGGAACTTAATTAGCAGATGTTAAAACTTTTGGCATAAATAAGCCAGAAAGTTATGCCAATGGAATGAGTATCAAAGGAAATGATTGTAGGGGAGAAAATTTGACACTTAACTTTTCACCTCCATCAGTTAGAGGTTGTTTAGTCACAGCGTACAGGCTCAGACCTGTGCAAGTGCAACTGAACTGTTGCTTCTCCATTGCTTGGAGTCCAAAAGTTGGCTGGGGTTTGCCCCTCATGCTAGCCACATAAGGTCCTTAAAGCTTTAAAACTTGGAAACATTCAGAATAAAGATTCTGCCCTTAACTCCTATGTTGTTTTTATGCAACACTTTCATTTGCATTGTCTTTTGTTTATGTGCTGTACGGTGTATATATAAGGTTTTGGTTTTAAGATTTTTACTCCAGTTTTTGCATATCCTTTAGTCTTTGGGTCAGGATTCCTGAACATCTTTCTCCAAGGCAAGTTCGTGTGTAAGAGCTGGCAGTTTATGTGTCACAATTCCTCCTTCTTCCTAATTTTGGAAGTACATGGGACTCTCCGTGCAGCAAAATGTGTGGCAGTTTTAGAGCATTGCAGCAAATAGAGTTTCTCTTCCGAGACGTGTTCATATCTGTTCCAACTGCCTGCCATCGCCACCTCAGTATCTGCTCACAGACTGCTCCCTGACAAGGTCAATGAAGTGATGATTACATCTCTCTTCTTGATTTTCTAGATCTGGAACAGTGGAGTTAAACCCCATGTTTAGTTTAGACCCATTTGCATCCAACTCCTTCAGTAAAGTCCTATGAATCATAAATGAAACTCAGAGCTGTTTCAATCTGAAATGACTCACTTTTTGGCAAGTTTTTGGATAGTACAACATGTAAAGGGTCTTAAAGAAATCATTTTCTGCACTAAAAAGAAATTAAGCAAGAAGAGGACAAAACCACAGCTGAGATAAACACATGTAGTTTTAATTCTTGCTTCTTAAAAATAAAAAAGTCCTTTGCGTAGTTGTGTTGCTGTACAAACTAAGACATCACAGATATACTTCTTCATTTAACTGAGCACAGCAAAATTAAAAGACCAAATTAGTTCAGAGGCAGTAAGAGGTGCCCGATATGTCCCATCTTTTACATTTTTTAACAGAAAAGACTATGTTTATCTAGTTTCTTTTTTACTGACATTGATCCCCAAAATGTTCTTGCCATGATCCCCCAAGAAATCCAGCTCTGTTTTCTTTCCAGTGTGCTCCAGTTGGATGTGACATGTGTGCTTTGGATGGAGGTGGAATTTGGGTGGGGGAAGATGACGAAAGGTCAAGACAAGTTTAAGGGGAAAACAGCTTCTCTAAGCACTTGAGTATTCATGGAGTTTGGCAACACTGAAGTAACCACTGAGACCTAAGCCTTGTATCTCATTTCTGTGGGCAAAAACGAGGAATTATTTTTGGCACTCTGTGGATTTAATGGGTGTTCCAGTCTTTCTTTAGAAACTACTTCAAAGACATTGACTAAAAACCTTTTTTCTCATTGTTTGATCTGAACTAGCATAAAATTAACCTCTGTAACAAATATTGATGGCATTCTAAGGAGAGAGAGGTAATTTTCATGATGCTTTCTTACTCAGATATCAATTCCATTCCTCACTATCTTGTAAATGACAGCCAGCAAACAAGTCTGCTGTGCGATTTTCACTCCCACATACTAACTGGTCACCCCAGTGAATAGTACAGCTTGAGATCTGTAAATTACCTAAATATCTCTTGGAAAGTAGCAATGTAGCTGAAACCTGGCTCATCTCAAGGTAGCCACTAGCATTGCAGACTTCACATTTAGGTTTTACAAGCAGGTTACGGCACAGGAAGGTGACAAGAACAATTTGTTCTCTCCTTTGAGCCTTTCCAGTACCTTTGCANTTGCAGACTTCACATTTAGGTTTTACAAGCAGGTTACGGCACAGGAAGGTGACAAGAACAATTTGTTCTCTCCTTTGAGCCCTTCCAGTACCTTTGCAATGCTCTCATGGGGGAGGAAAGCATCCACATGAAGTTGGCTACACAAGGACCTCACCTGACAGACAGAGGAGCAGGAGGTCCATGGGGGTTTTCTTTCAATTACTGCTAAGCAAGATCCAGCTGAGCAAATGCAGTGCCTTGTCTGTAAACAACAGCCTAGAAGTTTCTGGATGATGACAAAGAGATGCATGATGTTGAAGCTGGCAGAAACGGAAGAGAAGATCAATGAACAGTTTGAATGCAGAAAATTTTAATTAGGAACATATTTTTATCATGAGATGGTTAAATACTGGTTGCCCAGAGAAGTTGTGAAATCTCTCTCTTCAGAGGCATGTCCATGAGGAATCTGACCTAAGCAGGCATGTTTTGAGCAGAGGGTTGGATTAGACAACCTCTGAGGCTCCTTCCAACCTAGATTTTGATTCGAAGATTCTGTTGCACAGGGACAAAAACTTGTGGGGAAAACACGCTAGCACACTTGTTGAGTATGTGTCCTGGTTTGGGCTATGACAGAACCAATTTTCTTTTTGTAATTTTACTTTTTATTTAAGTCTCTTCTGAGAAGCTGCACTCTCTGAAATTAACTGCATGTTTTCCCAGACGGTGTCTGCTTCTAGCAGTGATAAGGCTTGGTGTTTGTAGTTAGTGCTGGAACATCAGTAGGAATGGTATGCAGAAAGGCTCTTGCTTATAGTCATTCCTATGGAGACCAAGGTTGATGCTTGCATCTGCTAACTTTCTCATGCAACCGAACTGAAAGAGCAGAGAAGTGGTCACCCCTGCGACCCTGCGGTGGGCAGGAGCGGGTCAGACAGGTGACCCAAACCTGACCAAGCGCAGTATTCCATCCCATACACTTCATACTCAGTATAAAGCTGATGGATCACAAGGGTCGCTTTTTCTTTGTCTATGGCCAACATCCAAGGAGGACTCTGTCCTATTCTTCTGCCTTTGATCCTGATCCGTGCATTCCTGAATCCAGCTCTCGCCTGCTGCTGAGTCCAGTCCGGGACTTTCCCAGGGCGTGCCCCACAGCATCTGGGTGACATATTCGTCATCAGTGGGGGGGAGCTCAATATTGGTTTTGTCTATATTTGTATATATTTCATTATTATTCTTCCTATTATTATTATTATACCTTATCATTGTAGTTAGATTAAAGCTGTTTTAACTTTTCCAACCTGTAAGTCTTTCCCTTTTCTCTTCCCCCTGCTTTGGGGAAGAAGGAGTTAACAAAGAGTGTCTGTCATCCATTTAATAGCCAGCCCAGCTTTAAACCGTGACACTATGTTTTCTTTAAAAGTAAAATGTATTGCACAATGGGGCAGTTTTAGAAACAGAATGTTTTAATGTCTAATTATGATCCCCAAGTTTTAATATTTTTGTGCCATATCGATTGACTGTAAGGTTGCTGCAAGAAACCATTGGACAACATAGCTGGACAAAATTTGAGCAAGATTTTATTACTGAGTGGATGCATGTGTATCGTCAGAGGAGCACAGCTTGCCTCTCTCTTTGCTGCTTCAGTCTCTTTCTGGCATTTCCAGTTCTCTGCTCTCCACTAGGTCTCTTTCCAGCCTCTGGGCTGGGTTTCCCCAGATGCAATTGCTCCAGGGAGTCACTGCATCAAGGACTTTCATTCACACCTCTGCTATCCAATCCCTGCTGCTATGAAATTTCCCCAATTTTTTTGCAGGATGTTCACAAAGACCTGTGAATTTTGCTGGGAATTACAGGGAGGCTGCACTCGCCAGGGCTGCCGCATATAGATTTAGTTCGTGTCCTCTCACTATTCAGCTGAGGAAAACTTGGCTTAAAATTTCGGGTTTGGACATGCATGTAAGGCAATTTCCTGATCTTGCACTTGTACTATGCACATCAACATGTGAACAAGAGAAAAGGTCTCATTTTTAAAGTATAAATGAAGATGCTGAAACTTAAAGCTGTGACTATCTGTGCAGGCGAGATGCTGCCTTGAGAAGCCCAGCTCTGTGCTGTACTCAGGGCTTTTACTCTCTGACACAATGGTACATATTGGAGATAATACAGGCTTCACCATGCAGATTGTGGTTTCTTGGGTGATCCAAACTTTTGGCATGCTCAGACAACTAGAACATGAATTTCACATAGGTATTGAGAATGTTAAGCTTGAAAACAGCCTTTATCAAAACTGAAAAAATGGAGAACATGCTAATCTTATTAACTGAGATCTGTTTTTAAATTGGAGAAGGAGAGGCAAGGCTTGTATGAGACAACAACTTGAAATTGCAAGAATTCAACCACATAGTACGTGGAAAGCAAAGAAAGCTTGCAAGGANCTAATCTTATTAACTGAGATCTGTTTTTAAATTGGAGAAGGAGAGGCAAGGCTTGTATGAGACAACAACTTGAAATTGCAAGAATTCAACCACATAGTACGTGGAAAGCAAAGAAAACTTGCAAGGAGCGATCTGTATTTTCTACGCATACGTGAATCATTAGCCAGCTGTACTAACAGATAGTGTGCCAGTGGCAAACTATCAGATTAGGTTGGGCTAATTAAACCTTATCACTTGGTTAGGCACAGCTCATTGAACAGCCACTGTGTAACTGTTCACAGAAATTCACCAATTTTTGCAGCCCTAACCAAGCAAAAACATGAGGCTAGAGTTTTCTTTAACACCAATTACAAAAATCAACATAGTTGTCTCCATGAAAGTATAAACACGATACATCAGAACAACCTCGCACATGAACTGTGTTTATATTAGAGCTTAGAGCAAATTGTGTTTCTTTAGCAAATGTGCTAAAGATACAAATCAAGCAAGCCAGTGAGGGACATTTTAGTGCATCCAGAACCTTTGTTTGTATGGCTAATGTAAGATTTTTAGGTTGCTGTTTTTAAAAAGTCTGTTTTAATCCAATCACTACTCCTCAAAAAAAACTTTAAATGGCTACTTAGGACCAGTAAGGCTTTCCCATGGACAAACTTTCCACTAGCGTCACTAGAGTTTTCAAAGTTGGAGTCTTAAAGTTACACTCCTTAAGTCACAGCAGGGCTCCTGTATAAAAACATGACTTGGCCAGCAAATATCAAGCACCTTAACATTTCTTTCAAGCATCTGCCAAATGTAAGCATGAAGTACAGATGATTATTACGACATTTTTGTTTTGGTTCATAAACATGGATTTAGAAAATCTGTTTCCAGCCATTTCAGTGTAAGAAGTTTGCTTTCCACATGACACGGAAAACTCTATGAAATACATAAATTCTACAGTTTTACTCTGAATCAATAAATGCCTGAACAGGAAACTTTTGAGGGTTTCATGAGTAAAATCAGATGGAATCATATCCTTTCTTTACTGAGGTATCAGAGATGAAATATTACCTTCAGGGCTTTGCAATATGAAAATGGCAACACAACAATTTTGCACATCTCTACATAACCGAGATGGGTTTCTCACTGTGCTTCTCTAGTTCGGAGTGCTTTTTACACAAGTAACTTCAAAGAAAACTAAAGAAAATCTTGAATACATTCTAAAACTATGAAATTTGTTATCTTAAAGTCATGATTTTAACGGCAGTCAGGAACTGCACTCCTCCTGTATTGTGCTTGACTGACATGTGAATGCCAGTTCTATCTAGATTCAGTGAGTCATAGATCTACTTTCCTTCTGGATAATTTGACAATACCATTAATATTCTGCAACTTCCACAGTCATTGTTTGACACGGATAGATTTACTGTTCAAGTTATATTAAAGACTGATTAGAGTAACACGCTCCTGACTTAGAGGTCTCACTAATCTCCATCTATAGTATAAATGAATATGCAGAATTTGTCAAATGGGATAACAGAGCTAAGACAAATATTTTTAGAGAAATAAATGTGGGGAAGATTCTTATGTGAACCACCGGCAGGCTGTGTGTGGCTTATTTTCCGTGCATCCTTCTTTCCTGCTGACTTGAAAGCCAGTGGCAGGCAGACCTTTTAGTCCTGGTGTAAGAATGGAAATTCATGGGAAAAATCTGACTGCACATCTTCAAGGAATACTTTAGGAAGGTTTTTCAACGTAACACTGACTTCTGCTCCAGAGCCTTCCTCTGGTTTCCTCACAGCTGCATCCTTTCAGGTAGAGTTTGGTGCCAGGGTAAGCAATGGTGAATTTTGACAATGCATATACTGTCTTTGAGGAGAGGACACTAAGACAGCCTTGGGCCAGCTGATGCAGAGTGGTTCACACCTATACCAGATAGGTGTTGTATAACACGGATGTTCTACATCTTCTGAAGTAGGGTGGCTGTGTTTGCTTTGCAAGCAGTTGGTCTGAGTCTTCCCTCAGCCAAGGCTAACATTCTGCTGCCTTGAGACATTGCCATTATTTGTTTTGCTTTACTTTTTTTTGAGTGCCCAAAGTAACAGTAGAGTTACGCAACAACCTGAGAAAATGTATGTATAGAGCGATGCTGAGGGTAGGCATTGCAGTCAGAAGGTCATGGTTGGGGCTGTGTGAGGTTGCAAGGCTTGCTGAGCATTTGCTGATGAAAGGAGCTAGGAAGCTTGTACCAGAGGCACTTGGAGTAAAATAGTATGAGTACAGTTACATGGTTAGCAATGAACAAAGGTGTGAATCAAAGTTACAGTGTAGGCACATTTTGCAGGCTACCCTCACCAGAAGCAGGTGTTGTGGTGGACCAATGATTGGCTTGTAGCACCTCTGCTGACCTCCCTGGTAGGACAACGGACCTCTTCTTCAAGCCACCACTTCATGATAACACAGATAATTAAAGCAAAGAGAGGTAGAATTTGAAAGAGTTTCAAAATCAATGTTGACTTTCAGTAAGAGAACAATACAGATGAATGTCTGAACAGAAAAAACTTCTGCATTTGTGTCTCTGCCACCGTTTTCTCACTGTACTGAAGCATGCTTTGGTTCACCTCAGAGTCATGCCGGGAACCCAGAATTACCCCCAGTCCTTGCATACAACTCTTCTTTACAGCATTGAGTCTCTCTCCTGCTACCTTCCTCTTCAGCTGGCTGTGCAGCTGCACGGTCAACTCTGCTTCCCAGGCTTCCTGTTCCAATAGGACTAAACTAAGGCTCAAAGAAAGCCTCTGAGTGTGGGACTGTGTCTGAACTGATGCTAAATTCATTTCAGAGGCAGAAAAAAAAAAGAGTGAGATGTGTATTAACTATTCCTTCTGCTCTGTTTTTTATAGAAAAGAAAGCAGGCTTGGTTAGCATGTTGTAGCAGGTGCCCAAGCTGCACGGTCAGGAGACTAAAGGACCAAGGCAGGCTATAACACACATCACATGTTTTAGCACTTGCATCATTAGCTGACAATAAGCTAGGAAGGTATATCTGGTAGAACAGCTGCTCATGGCCATGGACCTCTTCTCTCCAAAGTGTGTTTGCCTAAGGTAATTATACATGTTTGGGAAGAGCAAACATTAAAGCCATCTGGTCCTGCGATCACTGACTTTATCTGCTCTGCACGGCTACATGTTGATGGAAAATAATTTCATCAGTATTTATCTGCATCCTCAGATGATTTTGTTTTGGTCCCTGTAATATTTAACAGAAGTGTAAATGCTTAACACTGCTCAGCTGTATGACTAAAGCAGCAGCACAGAACAGCCAACAGCCTGGCTGTCTTGAAGCACTGTGAGCATCTTGCCTTTTTTTTTTTTCCCCCTGAAAGATTAGTTCAGTGCAGTCAAGCATTCTAGCTTACACATCCATTTAATTCAAACACAGCAGTTTTGTGGCTGGCAAGAGTACAGTCTGCTCCACCAAGCCTCACCCAACCTACGCAAGTGCTGCAGGGGGCAGCAGCACCTGGTACTTTAGTAAGAAAAAAAAACAACTTCAAAATTATAGTACTTAACAGCAAACTTTGGCTATATCTAAAACAACTTTGCAGAGTTCAGCTGTATCCTGCAAAAAAAAACCAAACCAACAACCCTGAAAGATGCAGCTGTAGATACTGTGCAGAGAACCTAGCTGCATAACAAAGGCTATGGATCCCAGCACCTATGAAAGGAGCACAGCTGGGTACTGGGAACAGCCATACTTACACTGTTTCATATACACAGCTCCTTGGCTCTTCAGGATCTAGGGACTTGTGCCGTCCCTTTCAGGGCAGGCAGTAACAAGTCCTGCAAGGTGTAGCAGAGACAGAGGGACTGAATATGCGTTCTCCTGGCTGGCTGATCAAACCGTGCGTCTAAACAGTTTATCCAGCTGTGAATGCTGGTCAGCCAGCTTCACACCACTTATTTTCCTTTAGAAGAATCCCAGGAAACTGAAATCTATCTTTACAAGAAGGCTGAGACTTACTGTTTGGGACTGCCTTGGTTTGCTACTGTTTAATGTTACTGGGTTGCTCTTTTTTGTTATTTGCTATTTGAGAGATTTGGAACTGTGCCTTGGTTTACTGTTTATATGTTAAAACAGTTGCATTTGTTTAGTAATATGTTTGTGTGATCAGTGATAGCACACACAATTTAGACAGCTTTTTCAAGTGCTGAAATCTACATTAAGTACTTCTTCAGATCTTGATATATTAGGTGGCTCTCAACAGAGATACAGAGAGAATTATTAGGTTGTGAAGAGACGCTGTGTCTGAAAGATTACAAGATTACCATTTGATTTACATCTAAAATTCTCCATTCTAAGTGAATGAATGAGGTAACCTCTTTATTAATGAGGCCAAGAGGACTCGTTGGCTTCTGCATAGTGACCAGCGAGCGAGGTCTCTGCTGTGTACAAATAAAAGATGAGATCTTCACACTAAAGTGGAGTCCAGTGGGTGGCATGGCTGAGCACAAGTGGTGCTCCCTGCAGCTTGCTCATCTTGACCCTTGTCTTCAGAACTTATAGACTGGCAAAATTGTGTCTCCAGATGAACAGTTATCTCCATCTCAGGTAGCATAAGGGCAAAGTAGCTACCCTTGGCACAAATACCTCATTTCCAATAAATATTTATTTAGGAGTTGCATACCCTTTGGGATGTAACACTCCACTTCACTGACCAGCTGGGCCCCGTGGTCTTTGCTCTTTTTTTGGAATGGAGAGGTGTGGACACATGAATATGATGTCCAAGAAAACTAGCTTCATCAGCATTCAGCTTTGTCCTTCTAGGTAATATGTATTTGAGCCAGGTAATGTTTAACAGAGGAAAACAGCAGTAGGAGTAAAGCAGCAAGAAACAGCACAACCCATACAAGAGCAGGACCCTTCTGAATGTAATGTAAGTACCCAGTTATCTTTACCTTAAGAATTTTGATGTAGCTGTATGGCATTTGGCTAGTGAGTCATGAAGCACATCCGCTTTCAAGGGTGAAGCCTGTTTTCTAAGCACTCAAATGACAGAACTACTTAATTTCAAGAACTATTGAATAACAGATTATGGGGATACGCTATAGCAGGTCCACAGAGTGTAACTCTGCTCTGAATATTTATATCAAATAACTCTATCGCATCTAGAGGAAATCTGTTTCATTTACAAGGGGGAAGTATTCTGACTTCCCAGCTGTCAATCTTTTGATATTTTATCATTAGTAATATTCCCTAAAGCTGACACCCAGATAACCAAAACTGAGGTGAATGAGCTGTCTTATTTACACTAATGGTCCAGACAGGATTCACAAATTGATTTTACTATGCAAACCTCCCCTATCCGTCCCAATTTAATCAGATCTTGTAGAGCAAAGCTGTGGGAGAACAAGCTGGTTCCTTTTCACCCAAATCTTAGTGGTCAGAGTGCTGACACAGGGTGGGGAAAATCCCAATAAACACTTCATCTGCTCTGCTGAACACATGTCTCCGAGTGCCTTTGCCATCAACTGTGCAGTGAGCAGGTAACTCATGAGATCTTCTTCCCTGAAGCTGTTCTGCTTCAAGTAGGAGGTTAGGTGAAGGTTACTTGGAGGTGCTTTCCAGTCATTAGTACAATTTTTAATTGGAACAGCTCTTACGTGTTTTCTGACAGGTTAAACATCCTAGACACTACGAATCATCCCAACAGTTTATTGGTCTAACTGGTAAAAAAGAAAGCAATAAACAAACAAAAAATGGCCTCAGTTACCAGAAATGGCCAAGATGCCACAGTTCAGGCTCTTTGCTGAGCACTACTCCAGATATGGGGTTATTTGACTTACGAAAAGAGTGTTTTCTGTTGATATAAAATTTGGAAAGACAGCAGAGGCCAAGTCCACACCAGTGACCTCACCCTCTCCCATGACTGGGATAGCAGTACACACAGAGAGGAAGCTATCTGTAAGGCATGCATCATATGAGCAGTTGTTTAAAATAAAGCAATATATTCTGATCTAATCAGGCATTGAAGGAGAAAAATTTTACCAACTATCTTGTAATTAGTCACTTTCTATGTTAAAATGAGTCAGGAACAAGAGAAAAAAAGACTACTTTTAAGTGATGCAGGCTCATATTGTTTTCCATTGACATAGCACTGTCATTACGTAAGCCTCATTCAATCACTAATAACATAATAATCCTGAGAGTTCTTAGAGATATACGTAAAAGAATTAAGAGCTGCTCCTGATGTGCTGCCTCACCATAAAATGGATTTACATAGAGATAAAATATTTTTCACTCATTCTCTCCCTCTGACTTATTTTTCTTTAGTACTCACATGTTTATTTCTCCATTAATAAAGGACTTCTGTAGGTGCAGTAAAGCAGAACTGAAGTAGGCAGCAACAGGTAGGAATTAGAGATAAACTCAGAAGCACAAGGATTTAAAAAACACTTCCATAGTAAAGGAGCAGGTCAGGAGATAACAATGATTATCAGATAGTTATTGAAGGTAGTAGAAGACAAAAATAAAAGATGAGATGTTGACATAGCTGACCTCCAGCATCCAAGACCATTTTCTTCTTTGCCCACACAGTAGCTGCAAAGGATGATGAAGGCCACCCTCCCACTGTGCTTGCTAGTAGGCATGCTCCACCTCACTGTCCACAGCCTGATCCACAGCGACCACCGCAATGACAAGTCCGAGGTGACTCACCCCCAGGAGCCGCATCCCCATGAGGGAGATCCTCTTGAGTCCTGCCAACGGATCGTCCCCAGCAACACAGAATTTGCCTTCCGGTTTTACAGGCAAGCAACCACCCAAGAACCTGGCAAGAACGTTTTCTTTTCCCCAGTCAGTATCTCCGCTGCCTTTGCCCTGCTGGCCCTGGGCTCCAGAGCCACCAGCCAGGCTCAGGTGCTGGAAGGGCTGGCCTTTAACCTCACCAACACCCAGGAGGAGGAGATACACGGTGGCTTTCATAGTCTCCTCCTCTTGCTGAAGCGCCCTGACAGCCAGGTGCAGCTGAGCTTGGGGAACACCCTGTTCGTGGACAAACACCTGAAGCCACTGAAAACATTTCTGAAAGACATAAAAAAATTGTACAAAGGAAAAGTTGTTTCTAGTAACTTCCAAAATTCCACTGAAGCTAAAAAAGAGATCAATGATCACATAAAGAACAAAACTCATGGGATTATAAACCAAATACTTGAAGACCTTGATCCAAACACTCTAATGGTAATTGTCAATTACATTTATTTCAAAGGTAAGTTACACAGATGTTACTTACGGCAGTACCTCATTTTCCCCTGCACTAAAACAAATAGCCCAGATATTTTCTGAATTCTTTTTAAAAGAAAGGACAGTGTTAAGGCTAGGCTATTGTGATAAGTGACACTGAAACTTCTCAGGCTTTGAAACCTCATCCACATCTAAATTTTTCTAGCATATGTTTAGGCTACTAAGCATAAAAGTTCATTTATTTGCAATCTTCAAGTTTTAGGCAATTGCCAGAGCATGACAGATTTACGCATTTGTAAATTTTTCTGTCAGACTTTATCTGCTTATTTTAAAAATTACCCTACGTTTTCACACATTGCAAAAAGTAGAAAAATAAATTTCAAAGGTACAGATTAACAAAGATTGCCAAACACTTTAATTTACTTACAGTCCATGCTTATTAAATGGATCGGTACCTCTGGAGTTGGAATCTAACGTTCTATGGTTTGTCATCATATTATATATATATATATCCCGAGACGTACTTGAGAACACATTACTTTGGCAATGATTAATGTCTTCTTAGATGTTAATATCCATTCGAAGCAGCATACAGGCCATACATGGAATTTACCACCCAGAAAGGCATGTTTGGAAATAGATGAGCATTCAGCAAAATAGATTTTATTTTGAGGACTCTATTAAATTTGGGGACCCTAGTGTCTAGGTGCCCTATAGTGAGGCATTTCTTTATGATATCAGAGTATTTTTTTTTCACTGGGAGGGGCAGGGGGAAAGTTCAAACTTATAAAGTAACCAGAGTGCTGTGGAGTTTGCATTCCATTATTTGGTTTTCAATTTTATTTTATTTCTATTCAGTATTTTAAAAAAGAGAACATACTTATACAATGTCAAGCTGTGATCCCTGTGTATTTGTTCAGTGAATGACCTGATTTAATACAAAAGAAAATATTGTAAAAAATTTGGTTGAATAAACATCAAGAGAAATCCATTTTGAAGATTAAAACCCTTGAAGCCCTATTCTATTTACCGTAATGAGGTTATGATCAGGCTCAAAAGTTCAAGTTGTTCTTGCATGTAAGCTTTTCAGTAGTGCTACAAGATAAGGAACGTATGAGAATAGAAGGAGCTTAACTTGCTGCCTTTAAAAGGCAGACATCTGCTGTGGAACTTTACAAGCAATATTCTGAAACTAGAAAGTAACTTGTTGGATGCTGGTCAGCTTCCATTTTCTTCAAATAAAACATAAGGTAATATGGTGAAGTTACTTCATTTTATTTATTTGACTTAGAAAGGTGTTGTAAAAGTCCATATGAAGCATAACCTGGGATATTTAGTTGTTACTTAACATAGTCCAACAAAGATGACAAGGAGCAAGATCTTTAATAAACTTGCAATACCTTTGGTCTTCAAGTATGAGTGTAAATATTCAGATACGGATTTATCTGGTGGTATATTCTGGACTATATTAATATATCCTCCTTGAAATAAGAATTCAGTTGCATTCTTTCTCTTTTGATTTTAAGCCCACTGGGAAAATCCTTTCAATATTAAGAGGACTCATAAGGATTATTTCCATGTGAATGCAAAGACCTCAGTGGAAGTGAAGATGATGACTCGAGATGGATTTTACAAAGCATACTCTGACAGGAAGCTGTCTTGCAAGGTGGTGCAGATTCCTTACAAGGGAGATGTTGCAGCGTTGTTTATCCTGCCTGATGAAGGAAAAATGAAACAGTTGGAAGATGCCCTGACAAAAGACATTGTGTCTCAATGGGAAAAATCACTTGAAATATGGTAAATATTGAATTCTGATTTGATGCTTCAAGGTAGTTAGAATCCAAAATCTGAATACTATGATCAGGTTTTACAGTTACTAGCTTTTGCTAGTTGATTGGAGATGTAAGCAATGGAACAGGTATAAGGGGACAGACCAAGTAATTTAACTATTTGATACTTTCAGCAAAAATTAGAAACAGCATTGGAGATCTGTAAGTGGGGAAATTAAATTTTTTTCCCCACACTTTTTCTAGTTGATTTAAGTGTCTTCATTTCCTTTGTCTCAAGCAGAATGTGTTGTGGTGATACAGCAACATAGCAATCAAATCCATCAGAGGGAACAGAGTGTGAATTCCAAAAGAAAAACTTTCAAAGCTAGAAAGTGAATGTAAACATAGTCCCAAAGATTCTGGCACCACTGCTGTTTGCTGTCCTATCGAATGACTGTGTTGCAGAATCATACAAGAAAGCCCAGCTGATGTCATTCTTCTTCCTTAATTTCCCACCCTCCCAACCATCATCTTCCCATCTTCTTTTTGTTGCCATCTTTTCCAGATGAAAAGACCGACGTTTTAGTACAGAATAACCACCAGCAAATTAGGAGTCTTCAGTCCAAGTTGTGCTTTGATTGCAATAACTGCCATAATTATCTTTTGAATTAACAGGAGGCTCGAAGTGTATATTCCAAAACTATCAATTTCAGGCACCTATGACTTAAAGAAGATGTTCATGAATCTGGGTGTAACTGACGTGTTTTCTGACCGGGCTGATCTGTCTGGAATCACAGGAAAGCCTGATCTGAAGGTTTCAAAAGTAAGTTTGTCAATACCCAATTGTCTTTCCCTAAGCTATGTTGTAGAGTTTTTCTTACTTCTAGGGCTAGTTGATACTCTGAACTAGATAGAATATTCAGTTGATAAAGTAACTTTAAATTCTCTCAGACTTCTCCAGGATCTGGAGATAATGGTACTGTCTCCCATCTGAGAGGCAAAAGTTGGGATGGGGGTAGCATTTGTCCCAGAAACTAAACAAAGCCCAGTTTCTGCATGTGAAAGAAGTGCTCATGGATATCTGTATTGGGGATACTTTGCATCAGTATATCTAGCAGAAAAAGTGGCCTTCTCCTAACATGTGCATTCCATAATTTTAAAGGATTTTAAAACTTATGTTGCCATTGAAGGCTCTGATGACTGCTAATCATGTAAGATGGGCTGGACTTGAAGAAAACATCCCATTTCCTGAAAATAATGTTAAGAGAAATAGGTAAAGTGAAGAGGAAGGCTAGCGCATTTACAGCCATTCTGAAAGCAGCAACTACAATGTTCTGACATTTTAAGTCTAGTAAAACAAAAAGATTAAAAATGCCCAACAATAATTTGAAAAAAAAAAAATTGGTATCAAGGTTGAATCTCTGCAGGGTAAACTGTAATGCCTGTGCTATTAGGGATATGTACAGAGCAGTTCTGGAGCCCAACTTCCTTTCCCTCTGAAACTGTCATTCCTTGTGAATTTTCTTGAATATTCTACTTTCAATTAATTTCACAAGATGTGCGGTCTCTAAGGTCTGTGTTGTATACAATTGTGGTAAAGCACACTGACTGTGAGAACACTTGCGTACTGAGACAACATTGCTAAAAAACACATCATGGGCTGTAGTGGCCTTCTTCCTCGTTCCTGGCCTACCAGCAATTTTTGTGAAAGACAGCAGCTGAATTAACTTTGTGCTAATTTTAATAATTTCACTTCTCGTCCTCCACGTACATTAATTCTTGCTGTATTTCATTGTAGGCTGCTCACAAGGCCCTGCTGAAAATTCACGAGAATGGCACAGAGGTTGCAGCAGTAACTGGCACAGATTTTCTTCCTCATTCTGTTCCTCCTGTTGTTAAATTCAACCGGCCATTTTTGTTGTTGATTGTTGATCAATATACTCAGAGTATCCTCTTCATGGGAAAAATTGTAAACCCAACTGAAAAATGACTGGTCAGTGACTGCTTTTATTGATTTGAATTGCATTCTTCATGCAATTATAATTCAATGTGATTAAAATTATAACAAAACAGTTACTAACAATTTTTTTTTCAAAGAAATGAGGCAAGAGTGTGATCATTCTTAAAAACATTGTTCTTGCTTCCTCCCCCAGTAGAAAGTAACCACTGAGATACACTGAGATAGCTATTAATGAATTATGAAGAAGTTTATAAATCAGCCTTTTAATGATCAGTGTATGCCATCTTTGAAAAACAAGGTAAGTATCCAGCTGAGAGAATCTCTTTAAAACATTTTAAGTAAATCATGATTGAAGAAAGAGGTCACTCTTAACTTGTGGGTAGGAAGGAAAGAAAATTATGATGTTTACTCCAGCTGCTGTCAGCTCTTACCAGGTCCTAGTGCTTGAGGACTGACATGTGGAGATTTAAAATACAAATACAGTCCACTAAGGGATATCTTAGTTCTTCTCTTCTGCATGGATGTCTTTGATGGAGAAAGATCACATTGTATTTCCATAAGAAAATGATTGCTCGTCTCTCTGAGGATGTCTGTGCCAATTTGATATCTCCTAACGCAGCATTATGGATCCAAGGCAGTGTCAAAATCCAGAGCCAAGGCTTGGCACTCGTTAGTNGTTTATAAATCAGCCTTTTAATGATCAGTGTATGCCATCTTTGAAAAACAAGGTAAGTATCCAGCTGAGAGAATCTCTTTAAAACATTTTAAGTAAATCATGATTGAAGAAAGAGGTCACTGGATCTGGATCTGGATCACCAAGAAAAGGGATGCTTGCTGACAGAAACATATCGAGCCTGGTGTGGTGTCAGCCTGATTCCCTCCCTGTTCCATCCTGTGGGATCAACAGCAGATGTTTAACAGTGGTAAATGTATTTAATACTGCTCAGGGGTGCAGCAGCACAGACTTAGGGTAACAAAAATCCAGACCTTTCTCAGTGTGTTGAACCTCATACAATTTCTTTAAATATACTAGGTAGGGTGATCAGGAGTTTAATTTTTTAAATCAGAAGTTTGAGTCTGTAGGGTCATGAGGTCAATTTGATAATAGAGCAATTAGTACCTGAGAAAGAACTACCGTGTGGAGTTCAACCTCTCCAAGGTAACTGTTACCTGCCCGCACCAGTCTGTGCATTTGCCTCAGGTACATGATATTCAGGAATATTCATGTTAAAACCCCTCCATTTGCTGAAGACAGACAATCCCATACCTCCAAAATCCTAAACTCCAGACTCATCAGGCTGACCCCTGTGAAAGGAGAGCTAGCATTGGGCCTGGAGTGCTGGTAAGGATATTTACCTGGAAGATAGAAATCCAGGTCTGTCCTTTCCTGGATGTAGAATGGGTTTGGCACATAAATCCTAATAAATTCTCTGAAACTACACTGTTGAGTGGGTGGTGGCTGAAGCACTATCTTGTGACATTGGTAGAGCTTCTAGCAAAAGGAAGGCACAGCTTCAAATCACATGTTGGGGGAGTCAGCCACTTTCGGACCAGGCCTAGACACTTCCTTTGAAGGTCAATTCTTTTGCCATACTCTGCTTTGCAACATTCACAGCTGATGGCATCCACCCACATTGTGTTGACTTCTTTGAGTTGCCCTTTAAGGTAAAAAACTCTCCACAAGCATCCTATTCAGAAGCTATGGCTAAATGAGAGCTGGGAATATTTTAGTTGGCTAGATACCCAAAAGATCCTACTGACATTGCTTTATAGATTTAATCTTGTGTTTCATCAAAAATAGAAGTTCAGAAGGGTTAGAGTATGAATAACTGGAAGGGGTAAACCAAACTAATTATATCCCCAGAGTTTACATCTACGCTAGTAAATAAAGTGCTGCAAGGTCTGTTCTCTAGCCATTAGGTCAACTGGCTCATCACAGTTCATATCCATGTTGCTTAATTCTGACCCTGCAAGACATCTGTGCTGCTTATTGGAAATATCCCCTAGCCTGTGGTAACTCCAGAAACATGCTTAGGACTTGTTTGGAAGAATCATAGCTGGCACGAGCAATAGCTGTGTCTGAAACTGTACTAAAATTGTAAGAATGCGAGTGATTGTAGGCTCATGGCCAGGCCTGTGTCCCAGCACTGCTCAATGTACTAGTACAAACAGAACCAGAATGACCGACTGAGGGCCGGGAAACTGTCCCTCTGTTGTTCAGCCCTAGAAGCACCTCCTCTGCTGGTCATCTGCCTTTTCTGAATGACACTAAGTTCCAGGTCATGCTGATAGGCTTTCACCAGCTACTTACCAAAAATGAGGTAGTAACTGGAGAACTTTTGCCCTTCTGTGGAATAAGATTAGGCAGTTCAGGAAACACCTTTCAAAACTACTGCAAGTCACAAACTGTGAGACTGCCATGTACTTCCCACGGATGTCGTTTGGTAATTTCTTCTGATCAGCCTTGTGCATTTGCTGTCACAGTAACCATGCATGCTTATTTTCAAAAAGCTGCTCCTCGTTGAGGATTTGTGCCGGTCCTCAGATGATATAGCAAAGCTCTGATGATGCAGATACCTGAAACACCTCACAGCTGAGCACATAGAAACTATCGTGAAGTATAAAATACGCAAGTTTAATTCTATTGCACTGTAATAGAAATGAACTTAAATACAGTTTAAAATGTGGTACAACTTACTGTGGAGGCATAGCCACTGTCCATCGTCCATGTCCCACCCCCCTCCTTAAAAACATTGAAACCAAGAGTTTTGTTATGAACTGGAAAGTCTGCCACTGGTTCAGAGAAATTTTTTGAAAGTTGTGCAAGCTGCTTACTAGGTGCTGCCCTGACTCTGCAAACTGGAATGATCTGGCAGTAAAAGGCCACTGGAGAGTGTCCACTGGCAGCTGGATCCCCCATTGAGAAAGGCTCAGCAGCAAGGGCAATGTCATGCAGCTCTCCTTCCAAAGGCTGTGCAGAGGCAGGCAGGCATGGAGGTGATGAAGGGCGCAGTTCCCCACTCCTTGAATCTGACAGTGATGTTAAATAAAGCAAACTATGACTGCAGTAACATCTCTGCCAAACTAATGTTGAATCAGAGAGATGTAACCAGATCTGCTGTGATCAATTCATTCTCATAGACAGTGTCAGACCAAAGGGAAACTCATATTTTTTGATTGCTAAAAGTGCTTAGAAATGGTTTTACTGACAGATCAGAAAAACAAATGTTATAACCTGATGAAGTAATAGCTATAGAAGTTCTCAAAGGGCTGGATGGATTCATTTAGGAGTTGTTTCTGACATGGTACCCAGATACGAAATCTATTTATTATTAGGTCAAGAAACCTTGAACTGGATTTACTTTTTCTTTACCCATGACTGCATGCAATGCTCCTTTGCTGCACTTGAGCCTGTTGTCCCTGGCTGTCAACAGTCCAGTGTCCACAAGCAGAAAAAGAAAACTAAGTGCTGCAGGAGCAGCATCCCCATGAGGGAGATCATTTTGGGTCCTGCCAACGGATCGTCCCCAGCAACACAGACTTTGCCTTCCAGTTTTACAGGCAAGCAACCACCCAAGAATCTGGCAAGAATGCTTTCTTTTCCACAGCCAGTGTCTCCACTGCCTTTGCCCTGCTGGCCCTGGGCTCCAGAGCCACCAGCCAGGCTCAGGCGCTGGAAGGGCTGGCCTTTAACCTCACTGACAGTTGGGAGGACTTGCCGCTTTACTGTCATTTATTTTAATTCTTGGAGATATACATGCCATCTCTATGTTCTTGTACCAGTATACTTAATTCAGTGTTTTGGTCTGTAGTCTTAACTACTTGAGCTTGATATACCTTTTGGAAAAAGAAATTCATGCTGCCATTCAATTTGAGAGGAAAATTTTAGCCTTGCAGTCTATCTACTATTACTTATTTTTTCCTCTTTTTTATTCTAGTGAATTTAAAAAATCCCTTATAACAACTAGTTTTGAAAACCTTTGGCAGTGTCAAGCAGGTCTGCAATTCCAGTGTCTTCATCTGGGAACTTCATGGAAAATATATCAGAAAAACCTGAGATGAGCTCTCAGTGAGAGATTATCTTGAACATTAAAATGCTGAGTGATTGACTTCAATGGAATTCACATCAGGCCTTAAATGCTTGTATGCTCTTAGAAACACATTTTCTTTCAGTGCTAGGTGATTAGGTATGGACAAAGCAGAAAACTTAACATATTGTTTTCTGCAAACTGATGAAAGTGATCATCTGAGGTGAAATGTCTCTTATGAGGAATGGAATTACACCCTGGTAATACAAGAACTTTATTTCCTTCTGAGATATAATACAAAGAAAGTAATAAGATTATTTGATTCTGTTTGTACAGTTTTCATCCAGCAAACTGTAAGTTCATATGAAATTTTAGTTCAGAGATTCCTATTGCATTGGTGAAAGGAGCTGAAAGCAAAAAGGAAAGGCCTAGTTTTGATTCACAGTTCTGTCACAGACTTTTCCCTTAGCCTTCAGCTTTTTCCTTTCTGTCAGTGATTCTGGTTTTTGAAATGGAGCCAGGATAACTTTCCTTATCCAAGGAGAAAAGGATTAATACTCGTAAGATGTGGAGATCACAGTTCAGATGCCCATTACAGAAACAGATAAAAATACAGAGAGGACTTGATTTTTATTCTAGTTACGGCAATTTTGCAATGATGCCAATCTCCTGTTTTTAATGGAGTTATTGATGTCAAGAAGTTTATTTACGTGAAACTTTGCAGACAGGCCTTGAGTGATACATCTTTATAAGGCAACAAGAAATGGCTGCATGAGGATGTATCACACAAAGTGCACAATTCTCCTGCTCAATCCTTGTCATCTTGCTAAAGTTTTGTTTCCACAGCCAGAAATCCTTTGCCCTTGAAAACACAGAAATATGACTTGCAAAGCTGGCATGTAATAATCTGACAACCAAGTAGCAACAGGAGTAAGTTAATGATATGGGATGAACTGCTGCTGTAAGGAGAAACCAAGACATATTGCATAACTGAACAGAGTCACTGGCAATAGGGAAAGAGGTAATTAAATTATTCCTTATTCATTCCATATAGACCACTACCAGGCCAATGGGAGAAGTATGTCTGTCACTCCTTTATATGACTCGCTGGATCCTGGAGCAGGAGTTCCTCTGTCCCAGCCACTGTTTATCTAGAAGCATCCAGGAGCTCCATACCCTCCTCTATGAAATGTCCCTGTATAGATCTCCTTCCTGCAAAACTCTGCACAAACTTTCCAGTTTACCCTCACATTTCACAGTGACATCTGTTCTGGGGACAGAGCCATTTGCACCAACAGGAGTGGGCAAAGAAGTAACAAACTGCTTTCCCTCCCCGGGTTCTCAGAGACACTGCCATCTGGCAGCTATGCTGATGATGCCCATGTGTGGTATTCACCCTCATTTTCCATTACATTCAACCAGATACACTCGCGTTTTCCAAGAGTCTCTATTTCTGGCACCTGTGACCTAAGGGAGATTTTCAAAAGACTAGGTGTGACTGATGCATTCATTGACCATGCTGATCTATTTGGAATTACTGAGAAGTTGATTGCTTTGAAGTTTGAAGACAAAAATGGTCATTCGTGCATCTGATTTAACTGCTGGTCTTAACCTTGTCTGGGAAGAGACTTTGGCCAGAGTCAAAGCAGCTGGTGCCTGGGAGTGGTGAGCAAGGACAGCAGCAACTGTCCACTCTCTCCATGACACACTGAGTGCTGCTGCATGTCCTGGGAGAAAAGAGAGGAAGCACTGCAGAAGCTCTACTATTCCCAGCAGTTCTTCCCTGAGAACAGTAATATCCTTCAGATGGTTAGCCAAGCATTAGGGCTGGGCTGAAAGATTCACGCTATCTACGTAGGCAGGCCTAGACTTGAGAAAGATAGCTTGTCTTTGCTGGAGTTAAGCAACAATATACTTGCTCCTGTTGAACCTTGGTCATTTTACATAATACCGCAATGCATTTCCTGGAAACTTGCACACATTGTGAAAAAACCCCCTCTCTCTGGAAATACATTCTAACTGCCACTATCTTGTAAGAGATAGTAGTTACATAGCAATAACTATGGTGGATAGATTCCTGTGTGTAGATAAATTGTAGATTTATGTGGGGTGAAATCATGCACATTCAATGGAAATAATTAGTCATGCCTAATTAGGATGACTGTTACGCATCTTATCCTTAAATAACCTTCTAAACAGGCAAATTGTGCCTACTTCTCTCAACTCCCTCTGAGAGGGGTCCCAGTGTAAGTCACATATATTATGTACATAAATCATGCCTATCCTATGTGTATGTAGCAAAGAGTTAAGATCTCCTGTCTTCTCCCCAGCTGACATTTTGCCATGGTAAATATCGCCCATTTCATTCCTCCATTTGTTTTGTTATTTTGCTGTTTTTCAAGTCATGCTAATACTTCGCTTTTCATTTTAGTAGTTTCTAAAATAGTCATCAAAGGCCTCTCAAAAAGCTACCTAGTGCCCCCGGCTATCCTTTATCTAATAATATAATGAGCGCTTCAAATAATGCCAGTTAGGGCATACTGCAGGGCAGCACAGAGATACTGGGCTGCTCCTGAACAAACTTGCTGCTGCCTTGAGTTCTCAATTAGATGGCATCCTTGCACCAGGATATCCCATGCCGAGAGTTCAGTGGGACACAGCGACCTTTTTATAAACAGGCATTGCTTTGGCCCTATCTTAGCTTTCCAGTTTTTCTGGTGTTCTCTTTTCTAAAGCTCATTTATCACAGTTATGCCAGACTACCTTGCAAAGCTCTTTCACCCACAGTTTAGTTCAAGCCCAACAGTAGCGAGGTCCCTGCTCTTTCTCTCCCCTCAGAGCCCTAGGTGCTGGCACGATTCTGCCCATATGTCAGGAAAATAGACTTATGTTTGATGTCCAGAAAAAAATAGCTTACTCAGTCTTTGATTTGCAAATAAAACTTATTTGTTCTGTTTAATGTTTACCGGTGGACATTAACTTAATACTGCCCAACAAAATGAAGAATAGGGAAGAAGCACTGTGAAAGAGAGGCCCAGCACTGTAAGTACCTTATTATACTTTCTTAGAAGTCTTTGAATTCACATTGTCTATGATTTCTGCCATTTATTGCACAATATTTAATTCTGAGACGCATTTATTTTGTACAGTAATTGGAAATTATTTTAGCTTTTGGAATCATGTTCTAAACATTGGAAGCAGAATTCAGTCAGTGATCAAGCTCCTAGCTATAGTGGCAGGATGACTGGGAGGGGAGGTCCAAAATGAGTACTCAACAGTCAATACCAAGGTGGAGAACAAAACCTTGTCTCTGCTCCCAGAGGCGTAAATTTAGTTGCAATCTCAATGCTCTGACTACTCCAGGCTGATGCAGGGCTAATGAGAATAGCATCCCTGTACTTCCAGTGTGCTTAAAGACCAGGCTACTTGCAACCAAGTGGCCTGGCAGATAAATTATTCTCTCTCAAAAGCAGATTTGGGGAATTATGAAAAGAGTACTTATCAGATCAAAATGAACTACCTCCATTTAGAATGCCTTTTTTTTTTCCAGAGTCAGTGTTTTTATCCAGCATTTTAGACATGCTGAGTACAGCTCCTATACTCAGCACTTCCACAGCTTATATCTCCAGTGATTCATACTGGGCAATCAGAAAAGGGGGAACCCAGAATTAATAACTCCCTATGAAAAGTTTGATGTGAGACCTAAACCTGGCATTAGACATACAGCTGAGGCAGACCTTGGGGCAGAATTCTGTGCTCCAGAATAAGGACACAGCTGCTATGAACAACATTCAGATCGCCTCTCTTTTCCTACAGGCCACTGCCTACTTCGTGTTTTTGAGTTTCTGTCATTTGAGATACTTTAGGTGAGGCACCCTATGGGGATTATTCTTCTTCAGTATATTTCATGACACTTCCCCTGAAAAGAGCAGAAGAGAGACTGTGGGACTATGTAGAATTTGCTTATGTCTGTTCAAGGAAGAGGAAAGGTCATCAAATTGCATATACACAGCAGGGCAGATTCCATTATAGTTTTTCCGAAGCTCTTGAGTCTTGGGCTTTGCAACCTTATGAATAGCTTATGCACAATAGAAAGAGTCAATAAACTTTCTCAGATTGTCCTAAATTTGCTGAAATATTTAAGTTAATTTCTTGAAATAACACAGTTCTTGAGTTCAGAGCTGCTACATAAGAGGCAGAAAGATATAAACAGTTTAAGGGGTGAGCATTTAGATGGATTTTATTCAAACCTATAACTGACATTATCTCTGTATCACTGCAGTGGTTGATAATCCAAGTCATAACAAGAACATGGGTACTACAGAACCGTATCAACAAAAGTCAGTCCCTCTGGCAAAGTATTTACCAATTACATTGGGTCCAACTGGTGAACTCAGCCATGCACCCAAAGCCGCTTATGAATGCAATGAGGCCATGCTGGTCAGAGGCAAGAACTATTTCAGGCATAATACCTCACAAAAGCCTACACAACATCGATTCTTTCCTGGTGATGCGATATTACTACCTTCCTGGCTTTGCTTATTGGTCAGAAACTGAGAGAACTGACTAGAAATAGACTATCCAAGAGGCCACGTAGAAGAGTATTTCTAAATAGAGCAGTAATCTTAAAGGCTAACATCTGAAAATCAGTATGTAGAATACAAAAAATGTTTTTATGCAGGAAAGAAAATTCTCAAGATGTAAAAGTTGCTCTATTCTTTCTCAACAGAACTGTTCAGAAGGAAAATGAAGTCTGCGTTGTATTTGTGTTTGTTGCTTCTTGGACTTCAAGTCCAGGGTCAACATAGGTCCAACCTCAATGATGAACAGCAGAAACAAAAAATACCCCATTCCCTGGGAGATCATTCCCAGGCTGAAGGTGAAAACTTGGCTCATGTCAAGATAGCCCCCAGCAATGCTGACTTTGCGTTTAGGTTTTACCAGCAGATCAGAGAGGAGGTAGGCAACAAGAATATTTTCTTCTCTCCTTTGAGCATCTCCACTGCCTTTACAATGCTTTCCCTGGGGGCCAGATCAAACACTCTCAATCAGCTGCACAAAGGCCTTGCCTTCAACCTGACAGAGATGGAGGAGCAGGAGATCCATGAAGGATTTCAGCGTGTCCTCGAGATGCTGAATGACCCTCACCGAGAAGTCCAATTGAACATGGGCAATGCCCTGTTCGTAGATGACCGACTGAAACTGCTCCAAGAATTTTTGGATAAAGTCACAAATTTGTATTATTCTGAAGCTATTTCTAGTGACTTCCAGAATTCTCCAGAGGCTATAAAGGAAATCAATAAGTACATAGAAACAAAAACCCATGGGAAAATTGTTGATATACTGAAGGATCTTGATCCGAATACTGTGATGGTTCTGGTTAACTACATTTTCTTTAAAGGTGAGTGACAAACATGGGTAGCAGTTATACACATAAGCTCTGGAAGTCTTATCCAGATCTGAGAAATGTAATTTTTTTCACATTGTGAACCTATGCCATCATCTAATTTAAAATATGTCTTTCTACTTTTAAATCACATAAGGAAATAGTTGAAAGGCAGGTATGAACAACAATTTTCAATACGACTAAAAATAAAAAAGGAAAAAACCCAACTCACAGAAGTACTGATCAATGTCATATCATTTTTAAGCCAGATTCAGAGCTGCAAATATTCAGAAAGGATGAGCTTGAGATCATTTGTTGAAAGGCACCGATGTTTGGCTGTGCAGGACATGGTCAAACACAGACAACACTTGTATGAAAGGAATAAGCCTGGAGCCCGTATAATGGGAGTCTGTGGAAGTTTTACCAATGCCTTAGCAGGCAAAGGCTTGGGTCTTTTCCACAGCAATCCTCAGCCTATATTTTTCTTGTGTGATTTTTAATAGAAAAATTAAAATGACATAAAGATTCTTTCCGTGGCCAGGGATCAAGCATCTTTAAACTGAGACAGATTTGGTTTTGCCTTTACAATTCAAATACAGTATTATAAGCACCAATGATGTGACTTGCCTTTACTAGTCCCTTTTTCAGTTTATTCAATTCTATACTCATTCTTTTGTCAAAAGGCTACTGGGAAAAACCGTTCAACAATTTGGCCACCAGAGATGATGACTTCTTGTTGGATGCCAAGAATTCTGTTAAGGTCAAAATGATGCATCAAAACAAGGCCTTTAATATCCATAGGGACGAGAAGTTGTCTTGTTGGGTAGTAGAAATCCCTTACAAAGGAAATGCTACTTCGTTATTTGTTCTGCCTGATGAAGGGGCAATGAAGCAGGTGGAGGATGCTCTGCTAAAAGAAACAGTGTCTAACTGGATGCAATCACTTGGAAAAAGGTAATCTTTTAACTGCCGCTTTGTTTAAATATTGAAGAGGCAAAACTACTCGTCCACACAAGGTAAAGCTTAGGATGCCACAATGAGTTTCTAAGCACAGCTCTGATGAACAAGTATTGCATATTTTCTTTAACTCAGAGAAGATATTGGGTGATTTCTTACCTAATGGGAACCCTCCCCTCACCTCCCCCAGTCACAGCAGCTGGAGTGCTACTAGCTGTGAGGATCCTGCACACGGGTACATTGCCCTCAGGAGCCTGCCTTGAGCAGGAAGAATCCAGTTCAAAAGAACACACAATATCTTTTTCTCCAGTCTGGATGATACTTTCCAGACAGTCACTTTCATGAACCAGCACTCTAACACTACACCACTGATCACACTGTGGCTGGTGGGACAGGTACCTCAATTTCTGCTTCTATAACATGGGATTTATCACCATCTTAGAAAGCCAAGCCTTATCTCTGTGGGTATTTGGGATGGGTGTATACCTGCAACAGCTATTGCATCGACGGATCTTGCAATAATAAATACATATTTTTCATTTATATTTGAAAAGAAAAATCTACCTGGACCTTCCAAAATTCTCCATCTCTGGCTCCTATGATGTTAAGAGTCTGTTTGAGAAAATGGGTGTGACAGAGGTGTTCAGTGACCAGGCTGATCTCTCTGGAGTGGCAGAAAATACTCTTCTGAAGGTTTCCAAAGTAAGTATGCAAACAGAAATGTTAATCAAGAGATATGTCTGCCTTGCTTACACATGGGTTTTATCTCCACAAATAGGCTGATTCCATTTCTGGAGTGTAGTCACGGCTCATTGAAAGTAATAAAGGAAGGAAAACGTTGGGCATTAAATGGCTGTTGTTCCTACAGTTTAATGTTAAATTGTTTACTGTATAACGATCCTGCAAATTCACTTGAGAGTCTCTGAAGAAGAAAATAGATCTGGAAAGGATAACAGGAATAATTTAACAGGAATCTGGTGTAAAATAATTAACACATGACAAGAGACATAGTTACAACATAAGTTTGGGAATAGTCATTCTTACCCTATGTGTACAACTTCCATTACAGCATTATCCGAACACCTCATAATTTAAATGGACAACAGACTTGTGGGACTGGGATAGCCCCATTTCACCAACAAGAAACTGACACACAGATAAGCAAAGTGATTTTCCCTTGTGTCCCAGGCAATACATGTCTTGTATCAAGAGGGAAGTGATCCTTCCCCTCTGTTCTGCATTTGTGACACTATCTCTGGAGTACTGCGCATCCAGTTTGGGGCTCCCCAATGCAAGGGAGATGTGGACATACTAGAGCAGAGTGAGTCCAGTGAAGGGTGAGCAGGATGGCCATGTGGCTGGAGCACAGGATATATGAGGAGAAGCTGGGAGACCCTCAGTTGTTCAGCCAAGAGAAGGGAAGTTGAAGGGGGGTTTTTAGTGCTGGCTACAGATATCAATTAGGAGGGTGCAGAGAAGATGGCTCAGACTCTTCTTGCAGGTGCACGGTGATAGGACAAGACACAACACACATAAGACAGAAAATGGGAAAGTATATAAAAAAAATTGAGGGCAATCAAATACTAGGGTGAGTTACTTAGAGAGGCTAGGACATTTTAATCCTTGGGGATAGTCAAACCCTGACTGGATGAGACCCTGAGCAACATTGTGTGAGACTTGATGCAGTATAGGGTGGCTGGTTGAACTGGATGACCTCTAGAGGTCCTTCCAACCTATATTATTTTTTGTGGTTTCTCATACTGGGTAATACCTTATTACATGTGCAAACACCTGGATTACAGATATAGGACAAGTGAATAGTGGAAGGGTAGCAGGATCTCATGAGAGGAAATTTCAGATGCATTGTGGACAATGAAGAAAAAACACGGAGAGATGACCAAAGACAATGAAATAAGATCTCGTGAATTCAGAAATATGAATTTGTTATAACTACCATAGAAAGTTCTGTGAAGTAAAGTCATGTGAATGGACTGTGTTACAGAAAGACACCCTATAAAACTTGTCACTATTGTGTCTTTGCAGAGAGAATTTTTTTTCATACACGGAAATTGATGCAAAATAAACACTTTCTTGTTTTGTGTTAAATACTAAGGACAAAATCTTACTCTGAGAAACAACAGAATAAATGTTCTCTATGCTGCTCAGTCTCTGTAAGCAGCCACATTTGACTCTGCCAAAGTGTTGATGAAAACACTCCCCCAACTCAGAGCAAACTGCTTGTCTTAGAAAGGAGGGACATAAATATTTTTTCATGCCAGTTCTACACTCATTCTGTGCTTTCTTTTAAAAATTGCCTTCTCACAGTGTTAAAGCAAGCAAGTTTGTCCCCTGCTGCTTCTCACTCTTCTGTACGTAGATTTTAATCTCTGCTTCCCTTGCAGGCAATTCACAAGGCCATGGTGGATGTTAGTGAGAACGGCACAGAGGCTGCTGCAGTGACCATAATAGAAGTGGTACCAATGTCTGCAGAGTTTCCTCCTCCTCCTCACATCAGATTCAACAGACCCTTCCTGATTATGATTGTCGACAAAACCACCCACAGCATCCTCTTCATGGGGAAAATTGTGAACCCAGCTGTGAAGGAGGACTAGGCCAGAGCACTTGTACTTCCCAGTGCAAAGAAGAGAACTTGTGCACATCCCAGTGACTTCTCTCCAAAGAGGCACTAGAATTGATATCTAATTAACAAATAAAAAACCATTACATGTAGCTTTTCTTCACTTACAAACAGATGGTTGGGGACAAACATGAGTGGGCCGTGTTTACAAAATGACCCAGGCCAAATAGGCAGCCATGGGATCTTCAGCAGATAAACATTTCCCTACCTCACTCACTCATCACTGGTCCCATGGTCCCTTGCATGCAGATAAACCTTTCTACTCCTGACTCAGAAACTCCCGGTTTCTCCCATTTCCTGCACATCCAGTCCTCAGCTCAGAAGCCACAAATCTATCAGACCTTTTCCCAGGCCTATGGGCAAAAAAAGCCAACCTGTAGTCAACCTATTCACACAAACCTAAAGATTTGCTCAATGTAAAATATCTTCTCTATAATCATCTCCTTGTCTCTGGATTTTAAAGAAAGAAAACCAGCAATGCTTGAAAAATGCTCTATGGAAAATCAGTCAGTTAACCTGTCTAACTCATTTTTTTCTCTCAGGAAAATAACATCAATTGTTTCAGCAGTGCTTGAAGGGGCAAACCCCTGCTGCTGAAGCCAAGCAAGGATTTTAGCTCTGCACAGGGCTGCCAAAATACAAAGCTCTTTATCCACAGCTACTAATAGAGCTCGCACAGTCATTGCTCCTCTGCTTTGGGAGTGGTGAGGTTTAGGTAAGCAGTTAACTGTGCACTATTTGAGACACATTAGAGGGAAGGAAAGAACGAGAGTAAATAGGAAATTGTTCATATTACCTAATTTCTTTCCTCCCCCTCTGCCCGCTTCTGGCAAATGAGAACCAGGAACAACCCTAGTCTTTTTGTTTAGTTATAAATATTAGATATTTGAAATAGAAACTTTTATAAAAATTCTTGATTGAATTCTTATCAGAACTGTGCAGTTTTCTTATGGAAAACAGTGCAAGTCCGCTTGATGCCCTATGGGTTAAAAGCAGTTATTTGAGGGTGGAAAAATTTTTTTAGCTGAGAGGATTGTTCCCAGCTATGCTTTTGTAACTTCCCTACAACTGCAAATAAGAACAACCACTCAAAAAAGTTTTAAAAGCCAAGCCAGTGATTTCTCAAATAAGCACTTAATTTCAAAGACTTTGCTGAAGATTGATACGGGTTTTGGAAGGGGCTTAAAGAGTTGGAAGAGAGCAGGAGCGTTGAGCAGATTTGCTCAGGAATTTTAGCTCCATGGTAGAACTAGGGGGAGTACAGCAAGAACATGATTATTTAACAGAAAAAGTGAGAACTTTACAAATGTTTGGAAAGCCTGTCATAAAACTAAAACAGCAGAGTGCCCCAGCTGTAGATATCCTCAATCAGCTCTGGCTGAAACTGAAATACTACCAAGAGGAAAACACATCACCCTAGGCCAAGATAACATCAGCAAACTGCGAAGCCTTCACATTTTTGGGAGCAACATGGAAAGGAGCAGGAGAGTAAAATCTCTCTGAAGAGGACAAGGAACCCTTGACCACACTTCAACATCCTGATGCTCCTCACATTTAAGACATACTGACCCAAGGGAGAGAAAACTTGGAGCCAGCACTAGGAATGGACTGCCGATGTGCTGCACCCCTGTGTTATCGGGGGATAACTAGCCTCATCTCGTCCCTCACCAGCACAGTACCTGCAGGTAATTAGCTAAAGGGCAGGGATATGGATTTTGATCCTTGATGACTTCCCTTGTTAATCAAAACAGTATCATCTCCCCCTACCGTACAGGAACATTGGGCATGCAGGACCTGTAAGCACAATGAGGAGTAAAATTAGCCTGCATTAACTTTACAATGTTTTACCTCCATTATGCATAGATTTTAACAGACAGGTCTCTCTGTGGCTTCGTTAATCACCTATCTCTGCTACTTTTGGTGTCAAGGCCCTGTCTGAGAAAACAATCATTACTGAAGTGCTCAGAGACAGCAATGCTGTGGCTGGGTTCGCAGGGAGCCTGACCTGGCACTGGCAACAGTCAGCCATAAGTGGAGAGCAGTGGTTATGTTTTGTACTTCCAAATGGTCTGACCTGGCATCAAGCAAAATTAAGGTTTATGAACGGCAATAGGGATTGTTGTAGGTGGCAAACTGGCAAATTTGAAAAGTAACATATTGCAGTTCAAAGTTACTGTGAACTCTCTTGATTTCTCTGAAATGCATCTATTGAAATAATAACCATAAATACCCACCAAATCAGAAAGGATCAGAAAAGAACTCCCATTATTTGCCTTTGACTAACACAAAATTGTATATTAAAAATGTACTAAAACAGCCTCTTATGTTGTCCTTCTGTTCTAGGTCTTTTCAAGTCCCACTTTTCTGTGGGGTTACAGTACCTCTTAGTTTGCTAAGGTATTACCTTTACAACTGCCTTGCAGGGAAGGAAATGCATCTGGGCATCTCAGGTCCATGTGGGTTAAAAGAATTCCGTAAGACTATGGAGAAGGCCAATGCACTCAGCTTTCTTGCTTGGAGAATCAGGCACCAGGAGCCCACTTGGCATGAGTTATTTCTAGCAACACCCAGAGCTCCTTGGTGGTTGAGGATTCGAGCAAAGAATTTCTCATGAGACCTTGGGAAAACTACTGACTTAGCCAATAGCTATTATATGCACAGCCAAGTGGATTCTCTTGCCAGCTGTATTTCTTTAAAGATGTGGCAGCACAGGCAATGCTGGGACAACTTGTAACAGAGGCGCCATCAGGTTTGTAGTCTTTTAATACTGTAACTATTGCTAGCGCTGTTAATGTTTTCCACGAAACTTGTTAGTCCTTGTTTGTAAATCTGTGAGTCTTTAGACAGGTACACCACATCTACACCAAAATTTTGCATGCCTACATGCTGTGTGGAAGTCAATGGGAGCTGTAGATACATATCGAGTGTCTGGACTGCAGGTGGGATTGATTTTAGCATTTAAACATGGTACTGAAAAGGAAACAGAAATCCACAACTTCTGTCTCATTTAGGAATGCAGCCACTCTTTCCAAACCTTTGCGGAGTATGTGATATTCACTGCACGCACGGTGCCTTTGCACCGCTCTCTTTGTTCAACTGTCCTTCAAGAACAAAGTGCCCAAAACTGAGCACCATCTATTCTGTTCTGTGAGGGACAGTCTGCAACCCTGGACATTCACATTAAGACCTAAAAAAATCAATAGCTGAAGTGTTGTGACTGCTCAGAAAGCGGTCAAGCTGACCCTGATGAAGCAGTTCATGTGGAAGAAACAGGTCCCTCCCCAAAACAGCAGCTGGCATTAGACCAAGCTTGAGACGCTGGTTCCCCAAACGTTCCTGCTTCCCCATCTAAAGCCCAGCTGAGGCCTACATGTGCAAATAGGTGATGGGAGAGGGAGGAAGCAGCATCAGGATTCATTCTCTCTGGCAGGATCGATTTTGAACAATTTTGTTTCCCATCTTGCAGGCTGCTTGGTGTAAGGATTGTTGGCAGTCCATAAGGGTTGTAGGTGGGGGGTGAGTTGTGTGAAAGTCCTCTCGTAACTTTTAAATTAGTTGAATGGCATCAACAATTACAGACTGAAAAAAAAGGTATCTTAAATAAAAACTTTGAATGCCCATCACTTTCTCATCTAGGTCCCTATCTCTTGCACTCTCTGTGCTATTACAGAAGGAAAGTAAATTAGAGATAAGCTAAACACGAGCCAGCTCTCTGGCTCAGCCATTGAGCCACCTGTTTTAAGGGTTCAGGGGAAGAATTCTCAGTTGCACCAAGGAAATAGAGGGTTTATTCATTTCTGTATGTTTCTAAAAATGAAAGAGTTTGATCTGGAACTGATCTGAAACACATGCAAGGGCCTCAGAATAACAGCAGATACAACTTAGAAAAACAGTTTAGAAAACTAGCTTTTCTACAACTGCAGATTTAAAGGAAATCAGTTTCCATTCATTTCACGTTTGCCTTTCACCAGGAATATTGCGAGCTAATCAAACTTTCAGAACACCAGTAATTATGGGTACTGTTTGGTGAATCTGGCCCCCTGGATACAGGGTAGGCATGCCATTGCAGAAGCAAGATTTCTGTAGTCAAAAAAAAATGAAATAACTATCTAAACAGAGATTCATTGGATATTTTCTAATGATTTCTCTTTTGCTTCTTTTAGCTTCATTTTCCACTGTTTCTCAAAAGCCTCGTGAACACAGAATTTCATCATAAAATGACCAAGCATCATGTTTCGGTTTTCCTGAAGGGAAAATATCTGTTAGAGCGCAAATGAGGACCAAATTGAGTAAAAATTATAGTGTCTGCCTGCCTGGGTGGTGAAATCCCATAGACATAGTAAATCTCGTGTTGTTTATTTTACAGAAATGAAAATGAAAGAGGCATAGAAGGCCCGTTGGAATGAAATGCTATATAAACACAGAAAAAAATTCATCGCAGTACAAATTTTTATCAGTTGCTATGTTTACATACACTTGAGGTCAGAACAGGCCAGAAACCTATGCCTTGGCAATACAAGTGTAGTCTGCCCTCTTGTTTTTTATACAATACTAACGCAGCAATGTATTTCTCACTCTCCTCGGAAAAAGCCATTTTTCCTCTAAAGGCCTGCCTTCTGAGCCCTTTTGCCTCTAGAGGTCTGCTCTGCAAGGGGAAAGTGCTCCTTGCCTAGTTTTACTAGGACCTGGATGGCATAAATGGGATGAAGGCTTTTTCTTCCCAGGATATTCCTCCCCATGGTTTGCGACATTGAGGTTTGCAATTTCCTCACAGGTGATAACTTCGGCATCTTGCACAGCTGCTGGGAAGGGGCAGGGGGAATCATTCCTTTGGCATTTTCCCCAGAGCAGTCATGTTGAAGGAGTCATCATATCCCAAATAAAATAAGACCGTTTCCCTCTCTTCATACGAGATCAGAGACTGCTGACTCCTACTCCAGTATGGAAAAATATAAATCTCCCTACTTAGCTGCTTCAACGATATAAGGAGTAATCTGTTGGTGAAATAGTAGTGTTTGGAGGTTCTGTGTTCAAGGCAGACTTTTAAGGAGTAATTAGAGAGGTTGTCTTAAAATAGGTTTGAGGATCAGTGGATAGGGAGTGAAAAATAAAGTATTTTTCTGGCAGTAGAAATGAAAATTACCATAAAGGGCGAATAAGAAATGGGAGTTGACCTCTTCATACTGAACGGCAGATGATAGAAAAGGTGCAGAGAGTTTGCAAAGAGCTTGCAAACAAAAGAGAAGTAATTACCAATGTAGTAGTAACAAAGAAAAGCCAGTGAAATCTTCAAAGGGTCAAAGCCATGGGTGTGAGTGGGGCAAACACGTGTTTGTGAAGCTAAGAGAAAAGAAATGTGCGCCCCTCATGTTCTGCTGATTTATTCATTTTCACAACAGCCTGGCTGCTGGCTCAAAGCAGCTATGCCAGCTCAGGCTCCAGCTGGGTTAACACAGGCACGCAGAGGGTATCAACCCAGCCAGCCTATGAACATGGCGGTCAGACTCAGAAACCACAAAGTCTGTGTGAGGGTAGACACTAACCCAAGCATGATTTGGGTTACATTTTTATTAAAGATGAATTCACAATTATTCATGAACATGGACACCCAGATTTCCCAGTCACACACTGTGCTCACTGCAAGTAACAACTCTATGCTCTTGTAACTCAGTATCTGTTACAAAGCTCTTTACAATGACCTGTGTTCTTAACCAGTAAGCACCATCCTAGCTAACAGTTAACATGCCTACTCCTCTGGGTTGGTCTTTCTGGACTTTGAGAGATTTTACCAAACCTTGCACATAGTTTTACTTTCTGTGAACTCTGGGCTGTTTGCTTGAACTCTTCACCATGCTGAGCCGTATGTGATATAGGTATCAAAATTCTTAGGGGTGTTTTAGGGAGGGCAGAGTCAGACTAAGTAACTCTAGCAATATTCAGGGTACTAGAATTCTTCATTCATCAATTTACCATTTAAAGGCTTCCTACTTAGCCTTACCGGAATGACATCTCATCACGATGCCATGTTGTTAACTTTGGTCTAAAATCTTAATTAATCCTAAAGCTGTAAACTAGGAAAAAATGTTTAAACATTCATATGGGAAAGAAACTAATAGGCAAGATTTGATGTTTGTTATCAGCTTAGTGTCTGTCATTAAGTTGATTCAAAGAACCACGTAAAATATAGTTGGTTTCTACTTTGACTGTAATTATGATTTTAACTAATCTTATAATTTTTCTAGATTCTGCAATGTAACTGTTTGGGAGGTAAATAATTTTAAATTCTTCGACTGCAATGTTATCTCTTTCTAGCAGCCAGACACGGGAAAGAGAACAAAAGTGACATTTAGCTTCAAAGGAAGAAGTTGATTTTTCAAGCATGAGAAGTAATTTAGAAAAGATGTCTCAGGAAGAAATGTTGCATCTGTCACATGCAACTAGCACTATAACTTGTCAGGATTTCCAGGATTTATGAAGAAAACATCTTTACTTGGTATATCTGAGTTTGGAGCCATGCTGCTATTGGCTTTCCTCTGAAAACTTTGAATCAGAAAAGCAGGGGAAGGAGAGTATTTGCTACAGCTTACCAGCCTCTGTCCAAGAGAAGCTGTGTAAAAATCCTATCCCCTTTAATTTCTGGCATGAACTTCAGGAGACTGCAAGAAACAGCAGAGCCATTGGGACACAGGAGCGCTCATTAAGTGCTGGGTTTGTTCTCTTGGGCTGGCATGCATCAGGTATTATCTGTGTCCAGAAGAGCAATGTCACTGCTTGCTCTACAGCTACTGTAATAACTTTATTTGCTCTGTTTAATGTGTAACAGTGTGCTCACTGTTTAAGCCTGTTCAAACAATATAAAAACAGTGCAAAAAGCAGCAAAGGTCAGATGAATATGATGAGATCCTTCTTAAAGTGCTGTGGATACAGTTAGATTTTAGTAGCTAGGGACATTAAACTCACATTAGCTATCTGCGTCATAGACTAACTCATTCAATAGGTCAATTCATTCATGCACAGCTGACGCAGCTCACTATGGCAATGACAATCTACCCTGTACAAAGAAGCTCTCTTTAGCTAGCTAAGAAGGCTGATGAGGTTTTCACTGCTCTGAAAATGATTTCTGAATGAAACTTTTAATGAAGGAACAACGAGGCAACCAGGGATCACTGAGCACAAATTACAGAGAACTGCAGGATTTTTAGGAGGGACTAGTTCTCGTCGTCAGTAGATAACTAGGGTATCTGTTTCTTTGGTGCAGAGATGACAGCTCGCTGTACTTCAGCACATACAGACTGTCAGAGCAGAGGACCCATAGCGCGTAATACACCCAGGGGGTCTCATAGCAGAAAACCGGCAGAGAGAATTGGGAAACTCAGAAGCAAATCTGCAGCTTCATATGAATGGGCCCAAAAGCAGACATCCTACCTCTGGCTGTTGGTGGGGTCGGAGGGAAGGGATCTGAGTGGCATAAAAGGATTGGTGCCAATGTGGTGAATGAAGATCAGAGCCTTTTCTGTGCAGGTGACTGAGAGGTTCGGGGGAAGAGAGAGGATAGGGTGAATAGACCAGTAAGAAGATAAGAAAGAAGTGGTGATGAAAACATGCTGAGGATGACAACATGGGGCAACAGCAAGACTTGACCATTTGGAAAATACACAGGCAGATTCTCATATCCAATGTTACTTACATAATCCAGAGAGGCAAATGGTCCCAGAAGAAAGTGAATACTGTTCTTTTGCAGGGTGTGCTGCTGACCAGGCCCCATGCTGCAGCCCCATGTCAGCCGCTATGTGACCACCACAGTGAACAGAAAGGGCAACGTTCCCCAAAGGAAGGTGAGGCCAGCATGAAAACCTGCCTCATCCCAAGTAGCCCCCAGGAACGCTAACTTTGCATTGCTTTCTAAAAGCAAGCCTCAGCAGAGGCAGGTGACAAGGCCATTTTCTTCTCTGCTTTGAGCCTTTCCATGGTTTTCGCAATGTTCTTCTGGGGACCAAAATAGCACAAAGATTGAATCAGCTAGAGATCCATGAGGGTTTTCAGTGTTTCCTCCAGCTACTGAATGACTGTGACAGCAATAGATGACCAAGCATCACCACTCCACAAGCTTCTGGGTGATGTCCAGAGGCTGCATGATGCTAACACTATTTCTAGAAACTTCCAGAAAACTTCTGAGGCTGAAAATCAAACCTGTGATTACCTAGAGATTTAAAAAAAAAAAAAAAGTCTGAATTTTGAAACAGAACTGAGACTAAATTGTTTAAGGGAAAGACACGCTTTGCCACCTCTGAGAGCACGTAACCCTTCCCAGGAAGACCATCCGACATTGCAGGGGCAGCACAGGTAAGGGAGGAGAGAGTTTCACCACCTGGGACACCTTCCTAAGGTTTCTGCTGCAGCTAAGGACTCCTACCACAGTCCAGCTTTCACCCACTGCCTACCTGCCTAAACACACAGACACACACACTATTGTTCTTAATATTTCCACTTTTTTATGTTTTTGTTGTGTTCAGACCCACTAGCCAAACCAATCATCCTTCCGGCCACATCTCTCAGCTCCCTTCTTATGTCTAGCTCAGAAGTATCCATCCTAAAGCCCTGCTCTCTTCAGGATGAAAAAGGAAAGCTGGTTAACAATAACTGCACTTTTCTGGAAGAATTTTGCATATATACATTCGCTTTCCACTCTCAATTTCTTTCTTCATTCATCATCTGAATTTGGGAATACTATCTGAGAAGAATTGAGAGCATATAAGTCTCAAGAGATTCTATGATTGTGCATAGGTGCACTACTCATAGCTGTTCCTTTACTATTGTTAACTGATTGTAAGTAGCTTTCCACTTTGGGTGATTCCACGTAACACTTCTACTTCAGTAATAATTACTTGTGTTTGGACCCAGAGTCCTTCACTCTGAGATGATCACCTCTGCCTGAAGAAGCTCCTATTCCCAATAACTGTGCAATGATGTGCTGACTGGTCAAAACGTGCACGGAAGATCCGGGCAGCTGATCTGCAAATATTAAAGAACAAAGAGAAGATAGGAAAGAACAAAGAGAGCCTTCACTGGCAACACAACACGCTGGAACAAACACGTGGTAATTCCTGCTGGAGTTCAAGGCGAAAAGGTTAACTATGGTGGAATCCTCAACGCCTTTAACCGGTACTAGGATGTTGCACTTAGCAATTATTCCTTACATCTTAAGCTTCTGGCAGGGGATAGAATCAGGGTGAGCAAGGAGCACCTACAGGAGGAAGAGGACTTTGTAACAGATGCAGCTGTGTGATCCCAAGCCAGTGCAATGTGGCCACCCTGGGATGACTGTAAGTGACTCCAAGAATTATGAAACTCCTCAGGGAAACAAGTTCTTATCTTAGACAGAACCAGGAATGAAAAGGAAATTAGGTCCTCGCAGTAGATTCTAGTGCAGGTTTCCAGAAGGCTTTTTGGGGAAATACTGAGGACCAGAGACCTAAGAAGATGAAGAGAGATTTGAAGGGACAGTTCATTTCCTTATTCAAAATGCTTGTTATTAATCATTTCAGACAACAGTCACTAGAGAGACAATTAAGGACTTCCCCGCCCAGTGTCAATGAGCTGCCACTCTGAACAACAGCTCACTAAAAGTACCTTCTTTCAGTTCTGAAACCTTGTGGCCCACCACCCTTGATTTAAGAGGGGAAAAAAAAAAAAAAAGACGTGCTGTGCTCCACTTTTCTCTGCACTGTCTGTGCTACTGAAATTGGATTTGCCCATTTCCTTTCAGTGGAAAAGATCCACCAGCCACCGCCCATCACTTCCCCTCATCTTCCTTCCTGCTGCTGCATGGACTGACAGGTGCAGCAGCCACTGCAGCTGTCAATCCACTGAGATGCTCCAGACAATGATACCGACTGTAACTCAGTCCCTGCCTCTCATGGATTTCTTTATGCATAGGCAAAAATGTAAAACAGTATAGGATGGCTAAATAGCATCACCAATAGACATCCGTGCTGCTATCTGTACTGATCATGATAAATGCCTGGCCACTTTTCATTTTCTTTGGCTATTGGGTTCCCAGGTAAGAAGGCACCAGGGGTCCAACATGCTTTTACTACAAGGACAAGGCAGCAGTGCATGAACTACAGTCTCACTGGTCCTTCCCTCTCCATATTGGTCACAACTCACCAACTGCAGGAACACTGCCAGCTACACATTACCAGGGAGGAGTTGGAATTTTTAGCAAAATGTTATGTTTCAGGTCTAAGGATAAAAGCAGCTATAGATGTGCTTTAGACATCTGTAGATTCCATGTTGCAGTTCATCATCTCATGGGCTACATGTGGTTTCTTGTTGGTTTTCTTCCGCTTCTATTTTACTGGTGATTTTCCTTCTCAATCCTGACCACAACCACAGCCGTCTTCCTGCACTGTTTTTGCAAATGTGATCACCCCCCTCTGCTTATGCTACCTGAGTCCAAAAGATGCAGGGCCTCCTCTGACTGATGGGGGTGATTGATTGATTTCCATTTCAGACCTCAGACCAGCTGCTCTCTCACACCCATCAATAATGTTCTCCTCAAACACACCTGAAGAAGCTAGAAAAAAAGAAAAACTCAAACAGGTTTCTAAAGAGCAACATTATTAATAATATTTCATAGCAATTGATTACCAGAATTTTCCATGCATCATTTGTGTCATCTATTCCTTGTGCTTCCACGGCATTCAGGAGTTTCAGTCACCAGAAGCAGCTCTCAGCTGCTGCTGAAGTGAGTGTGCATGGGATGGGAGACTTTCCCCTTGGAGGCAGGTTGGTGCCTCTTCATAGTCCTCCACACCCTTCTCTGACCCCACTAGTCTCATCCCCAGGTCTGCCCCTGAGTGAATGAAATACCATGCCAGAAAGTGCTAAAAAACAGTTTCAAATTTGCCCTTTGAATGAAAAAACATCATCAGAAAACCACTTTCAAATGAGCTGAAATGTTCTCCAAGCAATCAGCATGTTTTGTCTGACCCCAGCTGAAAAGCTGCACATTACTGAGCTGGGGGAGGTATTATAAGAGTCAGATAAAATTTGAAAGAAGCTTTTTAAGATACTTTTCCAGTTCAGAAACTGTCAAAACTAAGTGTTTTAATTTTTCATCTAAAAACTATTTGGGGAGAAACTCTTCAGCAGATTCAGCTAAAGCTTCAGGACTTGCTGAGGGCAACTCGACACAACATGTTTGGGTGAAGATGAATTTTGACATGAGGATTTCTCCCTGTCAGAGGCTCTTCCCTCTTCAGCATGCAGCTGAACCCCCTCTAAGTAGAAAGTCCCTTGATGTTTGTGAAAAAAGAAACACAGACAATATCTACATTATTTGCTGTTCCTCAGGAATTATTATCTGTCTGTGGTCTGGTTAATGTTTATGATGTAGTCTGGGTTTATAGCACTGTTCAACAGCTGAAGGAATATGAAGAACAGGACAGATCCAAAGAGCTCTGCTGCTCTGATCTTCTCACTATGCATTGCAAATAATTAACTAGAGCAGCAATAAATGCCTCCAACAAATGGCCAGATTTAGAAACAGCCACTGAGCACCAGATCTTCCACAAACTGAAACCCTCAGGGGCCCAAAGTAACCACCGGTAGTAATGTCCGGCTGTTCCTTTTAGCTTACCCACTCCAGTCACCTCCACGGCCACCATCTCCCAACAGCTGGGTGAGTTTCTAGATGTCATAAAGAAAGGTAGAAAGTATAAAGCCAGCAGGCCAAATGAAACCACGCAAGTCTTCTCGATACAAACAAAACAGAGTTAACAATGAAAGTAGGCATAAAAATGCATTTTTACTGAAGAAGAGATATTTCAGGCCGTTCCTCTGTGCCAAAAGACATAGGGTAGCTCTTGCCTGCCAATATCAGTGCACACTGGACACTCTTCGGCCAGGTTGTGCTGGAGGTATCTGTGTATGCCCAGGTTACTCATGGTGATGGTCAAGACCAGCTGGATCTGCTTGCTACATGTCTTTGATCACCAGTTTGTGAATGATAGCAAACAAAATATAATCAATGTCAACTAAAAACTGACCTAAATCAATGCCGAATTTGCACAACTGTCTGTTTAGGTATTAGGAAATACAGAAGTTAATGTGCCACTGACAAACATGTCTCAAGACTACCTGTGCAGATATCTTCACATTTGCTTTCAGGAAGGCACCTTGATTTACCTTGAAAAAATGCTGGATATTGCTTATCTCAAGTATATGAATATCTGTGGTTGGAAGTGAGACTGACTTCTCAGAGTGGAGTTTTTTTCCAGCTTGTATCCATACAACTTAGGGTCAAAACTTCAGAGTCATGCTGGAAAGACAAAAGTCACAGGTTGCACGGGCAGCTGATAACATGGCAGAGGAATATAGATGGCAGGATGAGCTGAATAGAAATGTAAGAAGCATTTTTCCCCAGGCCTAGGAATGTATCTAGCTAAAAGCAGAAACCTTTACTGGAGGGAGGTGAATTCCTTCTATCCCACAACAGGACCAGAGCAAATATGGGAAACCCCAGGTATCAATACAGCTGGAGGATGAAGGGATTGAGAGCAGCCCTGAGGAGAAGGACTTGGGAGTGTTGGTTGATGAGAATCTCAACATGAGCCAGCAATGTGGACTCACAGGCCAGAAAGACAACTGTATCCTGGGCTGCATCAGAAGAAACGTGGCCAGCATGTTGAGGGAGGTGATTCTGCCCCTCTGCTCTGCTCTGGTGAGACTCCCCCCCACCTCCACCGCAGTACTGCATTCAGCTCTGGAGTCCTCAGCACGGGAAAGACATGGGCCTGGTGGAGTGGGTCCAGAGGAGGGCCACAAAAACGAACAGAGGGATGGAACCCCTCTCCAATGAGGAAAGGCTGAGAGAGTTGGGGTT
>VZSC01012723.1:16880-44080 GCA_013398225.1 Steatornis caripensis | reverse complement strand
GAGCAGCACCCTACAACATGAGCAGCACCCCCTAACACCACCATACTGGGCTTAAGTNGGAAGGTATTCCTTTGTTTCTAAATCAGACTTTGATTTCAACCTGCAAAAGGATTCACAGCTGCCTGGATGGGTGTCAGAGCTCCTGCTTCTCTTTCAGGCTGGGACATAGACACATCATTGTCCTGGTTTGAGCCAGCCCCACATTGAGCACCAATAAATCTGTCATGGTTTAAAGCTGGGCTGGCTATTAAACGAATGACAGATGCTCTTAGTTAACTCCCTCCCTTCCCAAAATAGAGGGGAAAGAGACTTACAGGTTGGAAAGGTTAAAAACAGCTTTAACCTAACTACAAGAATTGTGTATTATAATAATGGGAAAATATGCACAAACCCAATATCAAACTCCCCCCAACCACTGATGACAAATACATCACCCAGACGCTGTGGAGCACACGCCAGGAAAGTCCCAGACGGCACTCAGCAGCAGGCAGGAGCTGGATTCAGGATCAAAAGCAGAATAATCAGGTAGAGTCCTCCTTAGGTGCTTAAGCAAGGAACTCAGTAGAGTTGAAGAGCAGCACCCTACAACATGAGCAGCACCCTACAACATGAGCAGCACCCCCTAACACCACCATACTGGGCTTAAGTAGGCTTAAATAGGCTCCTGGGCCATGGGTGTGGGTGGAAGCACCAGGTGAGGCTGCTCAGGGCGGTCAGAGCCCAGCAGTGCCCTGGCTACAAAGGGAGAGGGAGTGGCCCTTGTGATCCCTCACCTTTATTCTGAGCATGATGTGTATGGGATGGAGTACTGCATTGGAGTCAGACCGGGACAGTCATTCAGTGGCTGTATCACATTTATATTGAACACCTTGTGTTTGTAATTGCTACTCTTCTTCTTCAGAGGATGCTCTCATGCCGATGAGGGTCCCCAGCTAGCCAGTGCGCTGTATGTGAGCAGAACACGAGAGCACGAACCAGGTAAGAGCCTTGAACTGCGTGTATGGGGAGCAGGTTGCTGGTGGAAGCTGAGAAGGATTTAGCCCCCCAAAAGCCCTCTAAAAGCATCTGCTAGCCCACAGGCAGCGTGGGATGGCGAGAGGAGGAGGCTGCCTGGCAGACGGTGGGGCCAGCAAGGAAGGAATGCAAGGGCTTTGATAAGGAAGGAATAATAATACTGGTAACCTTTTCAGNAAGCATCTGCTAGCCCGCAGGCAGCGTGGGATGGCGAGAGGAGGAGGCTGCCTGGCAGACGGTGGGGCCAGCAAGGAAGGAATGCAAGGGCTTTGATAAGGAAGGAATAATAATACTGGTAACCTTTTCAGCAGGGCCAGAGCCGAGCCTGCCTGTGTTTGCACACAGGCAAAAAACTTCCTGAGCTGGAAGCGCAGCCTTTTCCGCTGGCTCGGCACCGTTCCTGCTCGGCCACCGCCGCTCTCAGCATTTCCCTCAATCTGGATGTTTTAGAGAAAGCTTTTGTTTTGCCAAAGCAATTGACTGTAACTTTATTGTCTCTGCTTAGCTGCAGGACATACCCTGAGCTGTGAAAAAGGCACCTGACATTTGATTAGATCTCCTACTCTCGATACAGCGAGTAGTGCTGATTAGATAAACGGTTGCCAAATAAAAAAAAAAAAAGCCAACCCCAGCTCCCTATCGTACCCCGCAGGGCAAATGGAGCCCCTGGGAGAGCTGCCCCAGCGGAGGCTCTTGGGAGGGAAAGTAATTTTGTTTTCCTGTGTCTGTTCCTCTTGCAGCCAGGCTGTGGAGGTCAGAGCGCCCTGAGCTGCAATGCAACCGGCAGTGATGGTTTCCAGCCGTGCTCAGTACCCCCAAAGAAGCCTCTGCCCGTGAGCCCACGCCTGGGAAAGGAGCCCTAGGAAGGGTCAGGCATCCCAGAGAGGAGGGGGCCAGGCCACTGAAGATACCCAGCCCCAAACCTCCTGCTTTCCGTGAAGCTTGAGCATCTCCACAAGGCCAGGTGCTAAAGGACTGCCGGGCATTATTTACCCAAGACTTAGCTGGGCGTCTTAAACATCAGAAAATCAAACAAACGAGGCTTAACAGAGTGATGTCCCCTGCTTNCCCAAACCTCCTGCTTTCCGTGAAGCTCGAGCATCTCCACAAGGCCAGGTGCTAAAGGACTGCCGGGCATTATTTACCCAAGACTTAGCTGGGCGTCTTAAACATCAGAAAATCAAACAAACGAGGCTTAAGAGAGTGATGTCCCCTGCTTGTCCTGCAAACGTGTTTGTTGAAAGGCAGGGAAAATGTGCACAGAACAAGCCACAGCCTTTAGTCATAGCATTTCTGTCGGGAAACGACCTCTCTGCAAGGCGTTGTCCTCTCATCACGCTGGCACACGGTGCAGCCAGAGCCACGCGTCCCGGTGGGATAAACGCGCTGCTGTTCCAAGGACACAATGGAGAAGCTGATTTTTAATACTCAGTTTTCTTTCAGCTGGGGTTATTTACAATGAGATTTGGGAGAAGTAATTCACGCCAAAACAAACAAAACCTGAAACATTTTAAACTCGGTGTAAATGACTCTTGCACCCATGCAAAGAGCCCCAGATAATGATGGACGCTGCTATCGTTCCTTTAAGCACTGTACCAAAATAAATTAAAAAAAGCCTTCCCCTCGGGTGGGCAGCACTGAGAAAAGGTTGCTGTAAATTCGCTATCGAGAGGGCAGCTCAGTTTCAAGGGCTGTTTTTGTCCTTATTTCAGATGTGGCAGTTGCCGCTGGTGCCAGCAGAGGTTCTGGTCCGCACTGCAGCCCCTCGAGGCCTTGCACCACCCACCCCGGGCTGCACGACAGCACCTCGGGCTCCCTACAACGAGCTGCACTTGCTGGAGACTGAGCTCAAACCTGCCCCTGGTCCCTGGCTCTCACCGAGCTGCACGTCGCTCAGCCTCGGTGACGTGGCTTGGAGCACCGCTTGCCTCGGGAGCAGGAGCAATGCCGAGCTAGGTAGGACCTGCTGGTGGGATTTTGGGGTTGGCCTTCACTTACCAAAGCCAAAATACCTCTTTTTGTTCATGTACCCGCTGCTCATGCAGGGGAAGAAGCACCCGTCACGGAGCCAGGTTTCTTGTCCCACTGGGAGCCCTTTGGCATCTTTTATTCCCAAAGTGCTACCCGTGGCACTGTACCGCGTGTCGGGCGGGAGGGCGCTGGGACTGCCAGCCCCAGGCGTGCGCGGAGCCCACCGCGGCCGTATCGAATGTTCTCCGTCTCACAGGAGCGATCGATTGCTGCCTCTGCCTCGTCAAACGCCGTCTCCAGTCCCTGACACGAAGAGACTGGGGAAGATTCTACTCTAAAACAACTACCTGCGTACTGGTGGGACTGAAAAAGAAACAAGTTTGAGGTTTATTCACATTTCAGCCTTCAATTCCACATGGAAATTTGTACACAGAGCTTCAGCAAATTCTGCTGGAGTAGGAAATAGAAAGAAGACAGAAAGCACAAGAAGGGGGGTTAAATGCTTGATGTTCTTAAAAGAGGAAGAAGTCCTGCACTTAAACATGACGGTGACATTAAAAACATCTCCGTTAAGCAAAATCATCTGAAACCTGAGAGGTTTTTGTCGCTGAAATCCCAATTTCACTATCTGAATCAGCCTAACACACTGCCACCAAAAAATTTGACTGTTTGGAGTCTGGCTCAAGGCTTCTGTAGCTTCACTCTGCCTCTGCTCAAAAGCTGTTCAGGGCTAAGGGCACTTGCGTTTCTCATTATGTTCTAACAACAAAAGCAGAGAACAGCTGCGAAAAAGTGTCTGGTGTGGTCAACGGGGGAAGCGGGAGGAGGCAGAGAAGCAGGTCTTTGGCTGCTCTGGAGCTTAACGCGCGTTAGGCTGATTTTGAAGTTCTTCACAGAAATAAAAAATAACAAAAATAAAAAAGGTCTGCGATTCCCTAGCTGTCCATAGAAAACTCTTGCCCTCCCTTGTCTCTCTGCTCCGCTCTGAGGTCGCGGCAAGGCCACGCTTCGCCGGCCGGTTCACATTTCGGTGTCGGCGGGGCTGTGCTGCCTGGCTGAGTGGCCGTTTTTGGAGGACGCTTGGCCGGTCCCGTTCTCCTGCGTCCCGCCGTTGAGGTTTGGCTTCTCCTGCAGCTCAGGTTGCTCTTGGGGGGGCATCATCAACATCGTGTTTCCCTGGCTACCGTTTTCCGTGTAATATGGGTCTTCAGCCTAAACAGGTACATAAATAACAAAGGCAGAGTTAGGGAAGGGAAAGGGCTGACAGCGACCGGCTTTGATTGCGGGCAGCGGCTTGGCTGGCCGCCGGCGCTTCCTGGACACGGGGTGCAAACAACTGCAGGCACGGGAACCTGCTCCCGCTGACAAGAAGAGGAACAGAGGGCTGAACCACGCCGTGGCAAGACGAGGCAAGAAAACCAGCCAGCAACTGCATTTTTTTCTCCTGGACCTGAAAAGAGAAGCCATCAGATTGTGTTGGTTTTGCGTTACTGGGTTTTGGGGCTGACCTTGCCTTGCCTTTGCAAAGCTACGCCATGACAGACCACCTCTGCTTTCCACCTTGGCCGCGTAAGAAGCACCACTGAATGAAAGCTGTGGAAATTGCCTCTTTTTCTTTCCCCATCCTTCTTTCTTTCAGCCTTTAAACAGACATACAGCTCACAGCAACGCGCTAGCAGAGTGCAGGACTGCACTCCAGCAAATGTGAAGCTGCGTGGCTTGTTACGGCGATCGCTGTGAGGAGCAGATGCCTCTGAGGAATAGCAGAGCTGCCTACGTCCCCCACCACGCTAACTCCCCATGCGTCGGACCGTGGCAGGTCTGAGAGCAATGCAGTGGGCGCTGGCGGTCCTGGGCTGCGGGTGGCCAGGGCCAGCTGGTAGCAGACAGCCGCGCTCCTCGTTTGCTCAGCGCCACCCAGCACGCACGGCAGGCCGCTGAGCTTCCCGCCCGCCCTGTCGCGTCGCTCGGCCCCTTTGCTGACACTCTTGCCCGTGGCAGCAAGAGGGGCGCGCTGGACACATCTCACCTAGGAACTGGATTGACACTGCCACGCGTTTACACGGGCATCTCCCAGGCGCGCGTTTACGCTGCCTTTCACTTGCTGCCAGCATCCAGGAGACGGTGCTTGGAGGTGGCGGGCTCGAGAGCCCAAGCTGCGATGTCCCTGCCTCTGACACATGCACTTGCCTTCCCACCTGCAGGGTTTGAGAGCATCCTTTCTGGCAATGAAATAACCTAACGGCTTCCCAGGACACAACGTTCACGTGCCCACGAGCAGTGATGGGGGAAAAGCACGGCCCGGCTCACAGCCCGAAAGTCACTGGTAGGGAAGAGTCCTCAGTGCTCATCCTGCCTGGAAAGGGGAAAATGGAAATAGGAAATTTCTTTCTCTTTCTTTCTTCATATATTTTATTACCATCGCTTGTTAAGTGAGGGGAGAAACAGCCTTTATTACAGCACCGGTACAAGACAGACATGTAACTCAAATGCAGCGAATGGAACGTTAAAGTGTGCCACTTTTAATGACAAATTCATAAGGTTTCGGTGTCTCTGGAGAGGCCTTGCTGGATGAGTTCTTACTGCCGAGCAAAAAGAAGTGTTAGACCTAGAAGTCCGAGTGAGAAAGGGGCGGTTTTCCCACAGCAGCAATCAGCTAAGAGTTAGTTTTAGAAGGCAAGAGAGGTTTCCCTTCACCCCGTACGGTCTGGCCTCCCTGCTCCTGCCCTTCGCCCTGCCCAGGCTGCCCCAGCCCTGGGTCACAACGCCCCGCGCGCCGGCCGAGCCGTCCCGCCGACCTGCGGACGCACGCACAGGCTGAGGGTACGGAGCTGCAGGGAGGGGGGCAGCCCGCTCCTCTCCCACCCAGGCACCCCGCTCCGCTCGGGCACTGCCGGGCTCCGCTCTACCCGCTGCTCTGCCATCTATAAGCACTAACCAGCCTCTCCCCCACGGGGCTCCAGCTCCGCCGCTTCATCAGGAAATATCCGGCCAAGCCCAGGAACGCCAGCAGGAGTCCAGATGTGACCAAGGCGATCAGGGTCTTCTGAGAAAAGTCCTGGTGGCTCCTCACGCTTCCCCGTTTAAGGGATTTTATTCCAAACTGGAAAAAAACACCAAAGAGAGCGGTGAGTCTGACAAACAGGAAACATGTGCATCTGCTGAACAGGCACCAGGCTTAAAACAATGCTGCTCTTCACCTCCCTGTTAAACTTCACGTAAACAAAGCTGAGCTTTGCTACCCAAGCTCCTGAGCTTTGCGCTCGCCCTGTGAGCTCTCGCATCCTCATGGTCTCATTTCCACCTGTGCCTTCTGCGGCACAGGGAAATCTTCTCCCTCGGACGAGAGTGCTCAGGCCCCGAGATCTGGAGCGTGCATGTGCGCGGCTGAAATATCGCCGTGCGCTTATGCTGCAGCTCTGTTGGCTGCCATTTATACAGGCACCTGGAGCTCAGCTTTACAAGCCGGTGGCAGCCTCACTGGAGTATTGAGAGGAGGAATTTATTATTGTCAGCGTGGTACTTTGAAGAAGCAGAGCGCCGATTACATCCTGGGAGTTATTGTTGGGATCTAGTCCTTTTTAAAGAAAACACTACCAAATTCTACAGTAACTATATTCCAAGCATTTCTGCCTTCAGTGGCTGTACTGGTGCTCTCACGGTGCACCACTGCCTCACTGCGTGTCTGGAGGTTGGCTCCGACCGTCTCGCGTGCCAATGCTCACCAAAAGGCTCCGAGACGGAGGCAGGTTCAGGTCTCACCTGTCTGCCCCAGCCTCAACTGACTGTCTGAAAATCTCCCTTCTCCAGCCACTCAGGCCACTCAATTTTTCCCAGCTGAATTTGCTCAAGGAATTTACCTTTTCCCAGTGAGACTCCCGGAGCATATCTGTAGCAGGATCTGCAAGGTTTAAAACAGGAGAGGCAATTACACGGAGGGTCACGCTGCAGCCAACGCCAGCGTCGAAGAGCCTGGCCATTGCTGAACGTGGAGGAACCGTGAGCTCCTCGGTTGCTCTGGAGGCGATGCCATAGCTCCGTGGATCTAGCAAGATCCAAGAAGAAGCAGCAGCAGTTGCAGAGAGAAGTCTCCTCCAGGCTGTAATGAGGATTTGTGTTCCACAGAGACCTCCAGCCTCTCCCCACGAGCCGTCCCCTCTCCCATTGCCCACATCGAGGTCGTTATCCAGCGGTATCGATGACAGCCAAAGGAATTAGCCCAACTGACCTCTCTCACCGACAAGGATGAGGAGCATACAGTCACGGTCCACCTCGGATTTAGCCAGTTTAATCTGACAGGGGGAGGGAACGCGGTGGGCGCTTTCTTCACATATCGCACTCCATAAGTCCGATCCTTTCATCTCTAAGAAATGTTTCTGCAAAACGTTCAAACAAACATTCATTAACCCAACTAACTCTCCCTCTCAGCGATGCTCACGATGCGCCTTCACTGCATTAATCTTCCGCCCTTTGTGTTTCGGTGGCTTGTTGGTGCTGTGCAAAGCTGAGCAGAACCAACAGGTGACGAACAGCCCCGGGCTGGGTGTCAGCCCTTCCCCTCCAACTTCACCCCAGCTTTGGGCCCCAGTACCGGCACCTACGAAACGGAGACGCTTCTTTCTTGTTTCTGGATGAGATTACATTAAATGAAGATATTATTAGCAACTCTCGCAAATGGCATTTAAACAAAGCTAAATTTGGGATCAGAATTGCATGGCAAGTCCCTCAGTTTTTGACTGAAAGAGCCGCCCCAAGAGCCCTATTGTTTCAGAGTCCCAGGCAGGGGCTGGGAAAGGAGGGAAATAACAAAGAAGCATTGAGCCTTCCTGTTTAGGAAATGTCTTAAGTGTTTTTGCTAGGTTTCTGATCAAAGGCTATGCACAAAAATACAAATTTCTCACATTTTAAAGCTGAACCGACTCCTGGGTGGAAGAGGAAGAGGAGCGAGGAGCTGCAGCCTTTCCCTTCTGTGGGCCAATTTCTGTATCAGACAGGACAGGCTTTCTCAGGTCTATTTTCAGCCACAGTCAGGCTTGGAGACAGAGCCCACAGTTGCTAAAAGACGTTATCAGCCTCCCTAACATCCTCCCAGCTGGGGACATCATCTGGGCTGTGGCTGTGCCCACCCCCTCGAGGCAGAGACCGGCTCCAGCTGAATCCCGTGTCCTGCCCCTACCCTCCACGCACTCCCCGGGAGGTATCCGCCAACGCGGCGCTGCGAAAGAGGAGAAAACCCTCTTGTCTCGTGGTGCTGAGCACAGCCGGGCAGCTCAGTGCCTTCCTCGCTTTGCCTTAGAATTGCCTCAGTATTGTGCTCGGATCTCCACATCCTCTTAGCGTACAAAAATGCAGAAACTTATCCATGGGAGAATAACAAACAAATCATTTTCAGCTGTTTCTATAGAGCTTGGCTGCGGGTGAGAAAGGCCAAGATGGAACAAGAGACCCAAGTGTGTATTTTCCTTTCTCCGCTGTGGAAAGAACTCATCGGAGTGTCAGAATTTCCCTTTGCAATTAGCGGCGCTGGGTGCCAGCTTATTGCTCATTTGCTTTGGGAAAGGCCAGCAGGAAAGCGAGGCACGGCACGGTCCCTCCTATCTGCTCTCCTTGCAGACGCTCTTATCTGGTTCCCAAGTTCAGCGGCTGCTGAGCCTGAGCTGGTTTTTCCCACTCGATGGTTGTCGAGGTGGAGGCCTGGGAGAGGTCTGCTGCGGGGTGAGGGCCCCCAGAATATCACCGCTGGAAGCGCGGCCGTTCGACTCGTTTCGCACGGAGGGACGGTTAAGAGTACGTGCGGTTAGGTACGACTCTATAGGATATTCTGTCCGTTATATATGCACCCAGTTACGTACGCGCGGGTACGCAACGCACGCGTAGTGTGTAAGCCCTGTGCCCAGGAGGTGCCCTTGCCCACCAGATGGCATCGGTGACCACAATCGCTCCCGGAGGAGTTTCCATGAGAGTTCTCGCTAGAGCGCAGTCCCTGTAAACAGGAGCGAGTCTAAATGCCATTTGATCGCCAATTTGCAGACAAAAGCCAAGTAAGAATTCATCACCCCAAGTGGTGGCAGTATGGCTGACCAGCAGAAGTAAAATTAATCATTGTCACTTTATACCCAGGGCACTGCCAAGTCTGCTGCCCCGCAGGATGCGGCACCATCTGCCCTCCGTTGCAGGTTGCACCTCCGGTGTGAAAGGTTTCTTGCCTCCCACCCACCAAAGTGTCTCAGCCGGACCCTCTTCTGCCTTTAAAATGCCCCACTTATGGTGCGCAAGGCCAAGGGCAGTTACAGAGAGCCTGAGATTCCCTAAGGAGTCAGTGCGGATGGGGGCACCGAGCAGCCGCTCGTGCTCCTTCGGATGCCCTGATTTCTTTCCTAGGGCAGTTGGCAAGGCACAAAAAGGCTCTCACATTCCCAGCCGGGAAGAGGAAGGAGAAGAACAAAGGCAATTTCCTGTTAAACATAGTGGGAGATACTTTAGAAGGTAAACTGACCGCAGCGCTTAATCATGAAAAAGGAGGTTTTCTGCAAGCAGGAGGTTGCATTTCCCCTGGGCCTGCCGTGATGGTGCCTTTGGGATCCTCCTGGGACTGCTGTGATCATCCCACCTCCGTCAGTTTGGCACAGCCCAGGTGCTCTGCCCTAGGGGCAACGGTGTGAGCTCCCCACCCCAAACAGAGCCGCGGGTATGGTGGGTGACCCCATCGCTGCAAGCCTGAGAGCGCTGCAGGGACCTGCCCTCGGCTGTTTGCTTGCAGCCCCCCTCCCCCTGCACGTCCCCTCTTCGGAGACGCGTGGCCGCCCCGGGGCTGCAACTCACGCAGGTGTTGGACTCGTTGAGCTGCAAGCAGATGGCTCCAGTGTCGCTCACTTCTTTGACATTGTGGCACGTGATGGGCTGGAAGGGAAAAACCACAGTGATGGTACCAGCGAACAAGGCCAGCCTCCTCGCGGTCCCACAGCCCGCGGTGCCCAGCCGCATCCTCACCTTCGGGCTGTCCCTGCCTGTGTGCAGCGGCGTGGTGGCAGCCGAGAGGGCAGGATGCTCCGAGGTGGCAGGAGAGCTCATCAGAGCCAGCGTGGACCCTGGGGTTTCTGCAGGCATGTCGGGTCGTGCCGCTGGGCTCTCAGTTGAGGGGACCCCTCGGCTCGCGTGGTCTGGCTCCGAGGGGGTGCTCAGTGGCTGGGGGGGGGCTCGGCTGGGCTGCGGGCTCGTCCGCTCACTGCTGAGCCCCAGGGAGGTGGGGCTGGCTGCCAGGGACCCGGCTGCGGCTTTGATTTTGAAGAAATGCAATGAAAAAGATTCATGAGAAAGCTTAAGTCCTCTAAAATCAATGCGTGGCATTGCGATGACTGAAGTACAATATTGATTTGTCATAGCCAGCGGTACCAGAACATGTTACTGGCTGTATAAGAAACACACATTAGACTTGCTTCAGTTGCCTAATTGTTACATGTGCTTTATAATCTGTTTACAATGGGCTAATTGCCTGGGCACACGCTGCACCACAGCAAGGATGCCAGTGCCCGACGCCTGCACCGCCCTCGCCTCCCGCTTGACCCAGAGTCCTCAAAAAGCTGCACGGATCTCAAACAGCGTAAGGGAAAGGCACCGCGCACCTGTGCGAGGGTCCCCGCTTCAAAGCCCTTCAGAGCCTCGGCCTCTTACCGGGAAGGCTGGCAGACCTCTTAGGGTGCCATTTGCCGAGCAAAGAATCGGTATGTTGAGATAAAAGATTGGTGAGCATTTTGCCCTGTCATCTCTTGGCTGTTTTGGAAAGGATGGGTCTAAGCCGCCCATCCTGAAGACAGCAGTGCTAGGTTGCCCCAAGTGGGATTTTTTTGGGCAGGATTGAAACTTTCGCCCGTACTATCAGGCTCTTTTTGAGAGCACAACCCATGCACCGGCTGGGCAGTTTCTTAGGGCAAGCCTGTGCACTTAATAAATCTGGTTATTAGTGCGAATGCTACCAGGAATCACGAGGGGAGCCATTACCAGATGTCTCCGGCGTCAGCTCGGCACTGCTGTGGGCTGTGGGGGCTCCGGGGGCTCCGGTGGCTGCTCTGCTGCTGGTGCCTTTCATTTCTGCCGCCATGGCTGTCAGTGCGGGGGTGTCTGTGGGGCTCCCAGAAGTGTTGCCTGGGGGCAGAAGAAGGTGTTAGGGGCTGCCGTCCCCCAGCCCCAGCCCCAGGCCCCTGCCCGTCCCCAGGGGTCCCTGCGGGCAGGGCAGGGAGGCGTTCGCTGCTTTCACAAATTCGCTTTCTTCTTGCCCCCAAACGGCAGGCTGTCTCAGAGCTCCTACGGGAGAAGCTCAGAGACAAAACATTTCAGCTGGGCGAGTACCAAACTTCAGTGCGGCCCTCGCAGAGGCTCCGGGGGTCCTGGGCGGCGCAGGAGGAGGACGGGCTCCTTTCTGCCCTCACCCCGCCCCATCCTCGGGCTTACCGAGGGATGCACAAAGCTCTGCACAAAGCTGGATTTCATAGTAGTTTGGGTTTATAATCCTCAGAGGAAAGACTCAGGCCTTGGAAGGGATCACTTGTGCGCCTCAGGAAAAATAAGTTGGATTTGCAGTTGCAGGCACGGTCTCAAAGTAAATAGAAACATTCCCATTGGCTTGGGATCAGCTCTGACTCATGAGCAAAAACATCTTTGGAGGTAAAGCAGAATGTTTGGGGAATGGTTTGCTGTTCTAACTTAAAGTTTATATATTGCTTCCTGGTATGCTACAAAGATGACACTTCCAGCTTTTCCTTCTGGAATGAACTATATGAGTCAGTGCAAACGCATTTCTTCCCGTTTCTTAACCCTTTCTATTCTTAAGACCTATTTCCACTTCTAACAAATCAATTCAGTCTCTGCTCCAGGGCTGTTGCTGTTTAAGATTCTTATCCACATACTAAAGAGAAAAATCATACGAAATCCATTGTTTCATTTGTATTTCAGCCCAGGGGAGTCCGGGCTCCAAGAAGAGTTACTTCATCCTTCCAAACAACCCTTTGAGCTGGAGCAGCACTGGCAGGTCCTGACCAGCCGCCCAGCGCTGGCGTCAGGGCAGCGGCAGCGCTGAAGACGTACGTTTCCAGATAAACCCGCGTTTACGTCTCGGGCAGTATCATGCGCTGCAGTATTGTCCTGGCAGGAATTTTTCTATGTTGGGATGTTCGTACTTTGCTGGATCGGGTCCAGAGAACCTGGGCGGTTTATGAAAAGCAAGGATCGAGATTGCCAAAGTTCATTTTGGCAACGGGCGGCAGCGAGCGGAGCTGCTCGGCGGTTCCTGCCGCAGGTGGGTGGTTGTACCGGAGGGTGCTGCGTGGGGAGCGCACCCCGGCCTGGCCCCATGGGGCCGCCCGCACTGGTGCGCCCCATCCCATCCCATCTTATCCCATCCCATCCCATCCCATTCAGGCTGCAGCTGCTCCAGGCGTGGAGCACCCGGGAGAGGTAGGGGCCCTGCCGAGGGCTCGATGCAGGTGTCTGGATCTGGGACATAAGTTCTGGCACCGCTTTTATCTAAGGGAGAAGTTTCTTCTCTCCAAGACAATTCAGTTCCAACTGGTTAAATCACCAAGTTTTTCTGATGAATTTTAACAAATCAAAAGCAGGAGGCATGACTGCATGCCCAGAATAATGAGTAGCACAAAGTTAAACCCACGCTTCGCATACAGCTTTGTGTTTGCATGACATTAACAGGAAACTTTACATCACGAGAACAATGCAGCGCCTGGACTTGACCTCCCCAAGTGCCACAGCCACCCAAGCACCTTTGAACTATTCCAGATGTTTGTAAAGCACCAGAGGTATTTCTAATCAAAGCCTTTTCACCACCGAATATCATAAATTGAAGCCTGGATTATTGCTCAGTGTAATTTGTGAGAAATACTGTCACACTGTATTTCTTTTTCTTCCCTTTATTGTAGCGTACGCAGGCACCTTTACAGAAAACGTGGCTACGTTTTTTGGAACCTTAGGACTCATGAGATGAATAATGATCCAGATGTGGCCTGGATAATCCACGTGGTGCTCAGCTAAAGAGGGTCATTTATCGCACCATACATTTTTACTAGCTTTGCTAAACTTTGCCAATTTGTTAGTATTAACGGTTTGAGAGTTTAAGTCAAGCCATTTATTAACCGCGGAGAAACCTTCACCTGGTAGTGCTAGCACATGCAGGAGCAAAAGCATGCCAGATCTGGGAAATAAAACTAGCACTTCACAGTACCTGCTGTATTTACCAGTCTAGCTTTCTAAAAGTAAATGCCTCTGATTTTTAAAGACGTTTTAATACTGGAGCTTAGGAAGCATCTCAGCTCAAATCAATTGAAAAAAGCAACAACAGAAATGTTAAACTAGTTGACTTGATCCAACCGAGCACTAAACCAAGACCATAGAAGGCAAAACTCTGCAGTGGCAAAGACTCATGAAAAGGGAGAAAAGTTTCCATAATTCGTGCCCTTCTCTGCACCCGCAGCAAATTAAACACGGGGGTTTCTCCCCTGCACCCCCATCCACACCCAACCCACAGGGCAGCCCCCGACAGTAACTGCACCTCCTGTGCTGATACCGGCTGATACAACCAGTCTCTGGGTAAACCTTTCGGTAAACCTTGTGCTAACTGGGTGCCTACGTCAGTGCTCTGGCACAGCACCCCTGTGCCAGGACAGTTTCTCGAACTCCGCTGCGTGTTTAACAAAGTCTTTTTCCAAGCTCACCCCGTGCACCAGAAGCCACGAGGGCTGAGGCTGAGCTACGGCGAAGCGCCGCAACTGAGCTGGCACCACGGTACCACGGGTGCCAGCGGCTGCAGAAGACGAAGGTCAGGAACCGCGGGACACGGAGCTCGAGCTGCAGTGGGCCCAGGCTTCCCGCAGCAGCTCCTCTGAGGGCTCCAGCCTGCATTACTCACGCCTTTGAGTTTTACTGCTCTCAGCCATGTGGCAGGAATTCAAGCGGGTGGAGCCCTCTTCCCTCTGGAAATATCTGATAAAAATCCCTTCCCTCCCCCTTTTCCTTCTCGCAGACAGGATATGGGTGTGGGGCCGCGGTCACGCGGGGCGCGCGGGGCAGGGGGCTGCGGGGAGCCCCCCGAGCCGCCGCGCCAAGCCCCAGCTGCTGCACCAAGGGTTTCCTTGCGCCCGGGGCCTCTCCGGCAGCAGGATGCTGCTCGGGAGCCTGGCACCTTCCCCAGGACCCAGGTTGCTCCTGGCTTGAGCAGTTACGACGTGCAGCCCTCTAACGGACGTGAAACTCAGGTGGCCGTGAGTTTTACAGCCCCTTTTGCTTCCCTGATTTTTAGAGCTTTTCTAGATCTTGTAAAAGGAATGAAGGAAAGAAAGAATGCTCTAAAATGGCAAGAAAGTAGGTTTTTTTAAAAAATGAAGTTTGGCAGAGATGAATTTAAAAAGATAGAAAACAGAAATATAAAAAAAATGAAGAAGAAAGCGTTTATGTTAGGTACAAATGGAATATATACCTTCTTTTCCATGTAAATTTTGAGACAAGTACAGGACAGCTCTGCACATGGTTTATCAATACCCAATTTTGCCACCACGAGCCGCTCGCAGCATCACGCCGCTGCGCGGGTGGAGGGTTCTCGAGCAGCCCCGGAGCATCAGCCTGCTCTGCAGACCAGGGACAAGCCTAAACCTCTCCCACACTCATTGCAACTCAGCGGTTCCCCAAGGGATCGGGCAAACCCCAGAATCAAGCACTTTGGATGCGATTTGCTCCTGGCCAGGCTGGATGAGGCTGCTCGTTGCTCTGGAGTCAGGGCGCAGTTAGCAGCTGCTTGGTACCCAGCCTCCGTCCTCCCCACGCCGCGTCCGCACGTGGCGCTCGTAGGAGACCTGCCCCTGGCCCAGCAGGGCACGAGGGTGGTTTTGGCTGAAGCTGTCTTGGGGGGCAGGCGGAGGCCGGCCAGCCCACCCTCGGCAGCGCTGCCAGGACCAAACCTGAGCAGAACCCCCCCCAAGAACGGGGATTCCTATCAGGAGCTGCACAACGGAAGCCTTCGCTTAATTCACTCGGACCCACCAAAGAGGTGAGGAGCATGCAGAGCCCCAAGGGCGAGCTCCCTCGTTTCTCTGTGCCCTACACAGCAGCTACATGGAACAGAAATAAACCTCCTCTACTTTCCAGCGAGTGCCGATAAAGCCCTGTAATATCCTGCAGAAATGCGGAACATCGGCCGTGCCGGCACAAGGAACGGCGTTTCGCAGCCTTAAGCCCCCCGTCGCCCGGTAGCTTTGTCTTTGCAAAGGCAAAGCTTTTTATCACTTTTGCTTTGTGTTACAAGGAACTTGGGTTTTGCGTTTCAGGTAAACGCTTTTGTCTTACCCCCTCGCTGGCCACTCACTTCAGCCCAGCCACACAGTCCTCACCTTTATTTCTCTCATATAAAATGGAGGTTTTTTCCTCCCTGTAAACTTAACATAGACCGGAGGGTCAGGCGCGACGGCCCGGGCGAGCAATACACCTTGGCAGCAAAGGGAACATGAAAGGAGCACCGCGAAACAGAAGGACAAAACACGGCAAATTCCTTCAATGGATCTAGTCGCTCACATTGATGTGAGCAAGGAAAAATTGCGTTTGAGGAGACACCCGCAGGTTCCTGGCTCCTGTCCCAGCGCACTGTGCAGCACACAGAGTGCTGCTTCACTTTTCGTTAGTCCCTTTTTATTATTTTATGGGTGTTGGGTTTGGGACAAAAACGATAATATTATTTCCCTAAAATATAACCCTTTTAAAAAGTACTACCTAGAGAAAATCTCTGTATGATTATTCACTTTTTCATCTGATGAATATTTGAAGAGCTGCAATAGGAGGATTTAATATTTATGGAGATTCGTTCGACTTTCAGAAAATGTTTCGTTTCTACCACAAAACAAAAGCAAGGCTAATTTACACCAATGCAGACTGAGAAACGACGTGAACGGTGGCTGCGCTCTGCAGCTTCGCGTGCCGCGTTCGCCTCCCCTCGTGCTATCCGCAATGCTGTGGGGAGCTCTTAGGTCCCGATTGCTCTCCTGTTCAAACCAGCGGCGTTTTCTGTTTGCAGCACATCCCTGTGCCTGTCTCGGCCAGGATGCCTGACGCAGAGCTGTTCTGTGGAATGTCACTGCCGTGTTCGTTACGTGAAATCGCAGTCCCCGCTAAACGCTCATTGAAATGCACCCCCGCCCCCCGCAAGCTGCTCTTTCAGAAGTTACACATGAGCTGCCCCATGCACTGTCCTCACGCTGCTCCGTTGCTCAAGGGCTTGCAGCCCTGATGTTTTCTGCGGTCAATACTCACCAGACAACTCCACAACACAGAACGCCATCCAGAAAAGCTGCCTCCACTTCATTACTTTTAAACTTCCCGAGAACAGCATTCCTGCGCGCAGCTCCCACTAAACCTGGACCTGGCTGGGACGGCTCTTGGGTTTTCAGTCCTGCAGCAGCTCTGAGCTCATGTGGCTTGGTTTTAGTTCAAGCCTTTGAGATCACTCGGCCGTGGGGTGGGTTTCTCTTCAGGGGTTGTGCTTACGGTTCAAGACTGCGAGGTGGAGTTTCTCCGACTTGATTTCACAGTTTTATATAGTTCATGGCAACCTCACTATCACTTAGGTAATTTTCTCCTCCCCGCTTTCCTGCCAGGGCTTCAAAACAAACAAAAGAGCAGCCCTCTCCCCAGCAAAGGATCCCAAAGCCTCGCTGGGCTTAACTCTTTCCTGAGAGCTGCTTGCTTTCCCGTTAAAGTGAAGGCGGGGATACGATGTGCTCCAGCTGGAAGGAAGGCTTACAGTAAAGCCTGCTGCTAACCGTCCCTCAGAGCAAAGCAAACACAAGCTGATGAGAGCAGGGACGTGGAGAAAGCCCAGGTCCAGCCACCGCCGGCGCGCCCCGTGCACGGTCCCAGGGCTGTGCTGCGGCCAGCGCCGCGGAAAGGGGGGAACTCTGAAAGCTGACTTTGGAATGGGAAATTTTCTCAGCAAATTAAGCAAGGAACTCAAGGATGCAAAATCGTCACTGACCTGAAGAGAAGTAGCTCTGCTAGCATCACTAAACTGACTTCGGTCAAACAGAGAGCACGAATGAATTGGTTTAGAGAAGGCCCAGGGGAGACAAAAATGCACAGGCAAAAACTTCTTCATAAAACCTGGAGCAGAAGAGGGACTCGAGACTAATAAATAACTTCCTGGAGCTCATTGCCATTGATAATGCATTATGGAAACATTAAAACCAGTATAGAAACACTGGCTTCAGTGTTTTTACCAGGCTGAACTTCGCCAAGTGAAACGGCTCTCCTGGCTCTCCAGTGGCTGCATCGCGGGCACCGGCTCCGGAGCCGGCAGCACCAGGGATGCTCCGCAGCGGGCAGCAGTCGGGGCTGAGTCAATGCACCCTAACATGGCCTTAAAGAAACACGAGTATCTGCAAAAGTATTTACTTAAAAAACCCAAAGAATTTACAATTACTTTGGTGTATCCATTTCTTGATTTTTACGTCTGGGGACACCAAAGACAACAGAAATGTCTTTTAGTAACAATTTTGGCTTTTGAGGATTAAAAAAAAGATACGATCGCTTGGGAAACTAAACTCTAGTGAAGTCTGAATTCTTCCTTTTCTTTTACAGCTAAATGATGCGGTCACTAAGGGAGTCATCGCTAGCAGGACCCCAAAAAGGAGGTGGCCAGGAAAATAGCTGTGGAAGGAAGGAAGCACTTGCTCAACGTATTACCTTCTTGCGGGTGCCCCCATTACACTTCTGCAGTCATATGGCTACAGTCCGCAAAAGGATTAAAAGACAAAAAAAAGATAGGGTAGTACTACGTGCAAAGAAATCCCCAAATAGCATTTCCCGCAGACACGTTTATTGGCATGACAAAATTCCAGTAGCTTTTGGTTTTAGCTTAGGATAGGGGCTGGATGAGATGATGTCTAAAGGTCCCTTCCAACCCAAACCATTCTGTGATTCTGTGACAGGAAAAAGTCTCTTGGATGGAAACATCTGTAGCCAAGAAATGTGCTCTAACGCCTATATAAAGATTTCTATAATGTTCAGTAATCTGTTGCTGAATGACAGAGCTATACAGCTCTATTAAAGACCAAAATATCCCGGTAAAGTACCATCTACGACGCGGTACAAAACCCGGGGGTGGGCACAGCCCGGCTGTCTCCATCTGCTCCCACCAAGCATTTTCCTTTTTCCTCTCTCAAACGCGCACATGCATTGGGAAACGCATGACTTGGTACGTAACACAGGTTTGCAGGCACATCGGTTCAGAAAATATGTTCAAAAGATGAAATGGGAAAAGTAGAGTGAGACAAAGGCCCCATTTAACTAAAACAGATTTATTTTTTTCTGTTCAAGTAAGAATTTGGGTTGAATAACATGACTGAAAATAAGAAGATGAAGTGTCGAAGTATCAGCCTCTGGGAGGACAGAACACTGCCTGGCGAGGCCCAGCGTCCCATCACACTGCGCAGCATCAAGCAAAGCTGCCCAGCTACCTCTGGCAGGGCAGGGCTCGCGACCGCTCTTGCACAGTGAAGGCAGAAATCTTGGAAGTGCTTAGAAATTTTACTTCAGTGCTAAAAATAAGTGAACTGTAGGAAAAGAATAAAACAAACCAGCCCGTGCCGAGCCCCTTGTTTGCACGGGAGTTACAGGGGGGCTCTGGACCGCGCGCTGGTGCAGCCCCACGGAGGGTCCCCGCCGGCGGCCGGTCCCCCGTGCGCCCCAGCCCTGCTGGGGGCTCTCCCCTCCGCCCTGCTGCGTTTCCTGCCATTCTCCTGCAGCGCTGCTCCGGGCTCCTGAATGAAAGAAACCAACAGAATCATCCGGGTTTGGCTGCCGGTTTTAATTCACCTTTCAAAAACGGACTAAAAATAGAGGGCTGGACTAAAGATAGACGATGACCGGGGCTGCCAGACACCGAGCATGCAAAGCTCAGGGGTTTGGTTTCCAGCGGAAGTCGGGCTGCGTTTAAATGACGTTCGCTGTGTCAAAGATGCAGGGTTTCATTAATATTTATGCCCGCTGTGTGCACAACCTGAGTATGTCAGACCGTGCCTTAGAACTCATTTTAGGACAGTGACTCAGCTAAGCATGGTAAATCTAACATACCCTCAAATGAAGAACCAAAAACCCCAAAATCAGTTACTTACTAAAATTTTTCTTGAACTGAAAGCGCTGTCTCCAGAGGCTTTTAGAAGAGAGACACAGAGATGCTTCCACCCATTCAACCACTCCGCTCATTGAGCCTCGGCCGTTGCTCTAGCACAGGCGTCGCCGTGCTCCGCGTCGGGGGCCGCGTGGCAGGGGGTGGTGGCGGAGGGACCCTGCCCGCCTCCAGCACAGCACGCCAGCAGCGCGGCTTAACGAGGCCAAGCAGCCCAGCCGGGATCGGGTCGGGCTTTGTTCTTTGCTGTCCGTTCGCAATCACGTTTCAGAGATGCTGTGAAGTGGGCAAGCTCTTTGGTTGCGGGGGGATGTGTGTGTGTGTGTGCATGCGTACACACCTCCAAGCATGTTCCAAACATTCAGGATATGCAGCTGTAAGCAGGTGCTTCGGTGACTTCCGTCTGTTTATTCAACGAGCGGAAGAGAACACCTTTTCTCATTGATACCACTCTCCATCTAAACCTCTGTTTAAAGTGGCTTAAGCACGTTGCAGCCAAATGCTGTAGAATTATTTCCTCCTTTCAGACCCCTAACAAACTTTTGTGGTTAAAAACTTAAAGACCAAAATAAGAAACATGCACTTGAATTACCTCGACGCAGTCCGCATCAGCTGTATAAGGTTAACAACAGCTGAGCCAATTTCAACCAAACATTTACAGGATAAAGTGTCCAAATTTCAAACAGCATGGTGATGAAGGCTTATTCGCATAGACTGGGATTTTGTCCAAGTATTTAAGGGTGATTTAATTTAATTGTGAATGATGCAGTAGACATATGGCTAAGAAGTTATATGCCAGGAAACATGTTTTCTATAAGTGTTTTAGCAGGCAGATGGCATACAATAGTTTTGGTGTAGTCATTTCCTCACCTCTTAAAAGTTGCTATTTTGGACAGACGAAATAATGAGATTCCCACCAGCCTCCCAAGACACCAGCACTGCTGGCCCAGAGGATGTGCAACCTTAGAGGACTATTTCTGTACAAAATCCCGTCAAATAAATCAAACCTTACACTCACCTATCCATTGCCATTCAAGAGTTTCAAAGCATTTTAACAACTTTCCCACTTAAATCGAAAGCGAGGGCGTATTAATGCTTCACAGCACTCCCACCGCACGGGCGAGAACAGAGGCACGTGGGAGCGCTTGGAGCAACGCCACACCACAGCTGAACCCCAAAAGCCAGAAGTTTTGCGTCTCAGTCCTCAGCCTTAGCAACCAAACTGCTCGCCACTTCCCAGACAGACCAACACGTTCTGCAAATTGCAACCGATCTCCTATGCCCACGGCGCTCAGGCCTCCGGAGCACTGCTGCGGGAGGTCCAGCTTGCGGGAGCGCTGCGAGCGTCCCCATGCCTGCACGGGGCGGGACAGCCAGGGCAGAGTATGAAGCTGCAAATAAAAGGGTATTTGCGAGAAGCTCGGGTTATTTCTCCCAGTAAAGCTTCTAAGATGCTGTTGGGACGACATCGCTTTTGTATTAGCAGGACGCATGACACCAAATCCTGACCGGGGCTGAGCAAGGGGAAGCTCCAGTCCACTGCTAACGCAGGATGCAAGCCCTCTGCTCCGAGCAGACAGCTCCTGAGGAATGAACAGCTTGTGATTCACCTAAGAAAGGGCAAGGAGCTCAAAAGCTTCCCTAATACTATCATCCTCACGGCGATTTCCTTAAGAACTTGTCATCTATTTGTTTTATTGTGTTTGATTTTGCACATTATTACATTTATATTGTAACTCTGAGGGCAGGAAATGCTTCCTTTATGAGTGTTTCAGAAACTACATCCTGAGACTCCTATCAAGGCATCCTTTGCGCGAAGGCTGTTCTGCAGAGATTACTGCCTCAATTTCGACACCAGAGCTTCTCCGAAGCCGTCTGCTTCTCCCAGCCCTGGAAGAGCCACTCGCCCCTGAGGAAACATCGCTGCGCGTGCCGTGGGCACGCTGCCCTCTCTTACCGGGGGGTGCTGGACCAGCCCACTCTTGCCCCTTCACCTCACCTTTACCTACGACTTTAAGCGAAGGTTCCCCGTCTCCTCCCTTCTTTGTCACCGCAAAGGAAAACCTCCATCGTCAAGAAGTACGCAACTTGTCCGGGCCCTTAAGTTTACTTCCAAACTGAGTGCGCAGAGCCCTTAACAACCATCATTTACGAAAGAGCGCCGCCTTTCTGCACCACTGTTTATCTAGGCGTTTGTATTCTTTTTCTGAGTCTTACTAAAATATAGTTCTCAGAATTAAAGACCAAACAGATGCATTTTTTTAAACTCAGGCAAAGTCTTGCCACTTTGTAATCCTTGCAGCCGCATTTTGCGGGTGCCTTGCCGTTTATTACCCCCTTGCACCGCTGCTGCTTGTGCGTTTACCTTCAGCAGAGTCATCCCTCCGCTGAAAGAAACGCGAGAACATCAGCCTTTTGATCTGGAGATCATATAATTTGTTTTAAAAAGCTTTTGGAAGTCTTAAAAAGAAAGATGCATGGTTGTTGCAACTGTAACGTACTATTAATGAAAGTGGTGTATTAAAACAAATTGCTTAGCATGATTATTCCACTAAAATCAATATCTTCAAATAATAAAGCAAATACCAAGCACACACATGACTGCGTTCAGGCAAACCATATGGTGGATAGATTGCTGAACTGTTTTATGCCTTAAACTTTTACTTCAAGACTGTTGGTTCAAATCTAATCAAGGCCATGCTCATTTGCTGCCTTCTGTCTGTTCAGCGCTTTGTAGGATATTACTACACCTTTAATTTAGTTTTAAGGGGCAGGCTACAATGTAAATCAAGTCACTTAAGCATTTTTCCTTGAAACTGTTCCCCAGATGCATATTTTCCGCGGCAGTACTGGAGGTTGAACGAGTCAGAAGGAATTGCCTTGAAAAAAGCAAGGCCAGAATCTGCAAAACCAGAAGCCTACAAAAAAGCTGGAGCTTTTCTAAGTTGCAAAAATGTGAAGAAAGTAAGCCTGGCACAGGATGGGCAAAGAGCCAGAAGATGCTCGGCCGGAGCTGCTGGTGTGACCTGGAAACAGTTTGCAGCACATCGAGCACAGCAGGCAGGAAACCGCTCCAGCTGCCCCAGCGCAAGCGCTAAATAAAATCCATTGTTGTCTTCGAAAGTAATTCCTCCTGGATCTGTGACGGAAGGAAAAGATGCATGGAGATGATATCTCACCGCCGACCGGACAGAAAGAGCGGTGTCAGAGAGCTCTGCAGCAGCAGCGCATCGTGCCTTCCCTTCGCGGGATTGGAGCTGGCGGGGAGGCAGCCTACCAGCTCGCATCAGAGTGAACGAGAAAAGCCAGCAGCAGCAAGGCAACCTAGCTGAAAACTCTTTCAAACGGTGCTTTCGTCAGTGCGAGAGGACCAGCTCTCACTAAAGTCATGATCATGCCTCGGAAAGGGCAAATAAGCTCATGACACACCTCTGCAGCACGCGGCCGTGTCACTTCCGTCTGCGCCAGGCACAGTCCAGCACGCAGAAGCGTGATTTTAGATGGTGACTCGGTGCATTGAACGACAAGAGATTGTCAGGATCTGTTTTGGGTTTTCTGGAAAGATGCACATTTGAGTACACAAAGTGACAAGTAGCTGCAGAACGTTAGAGAGGAACAGGAGAGGACAGAGATGCACCGGTCACATTCCCACTACGATCCATCACTACCTTCGGCCTGCGGCCGAGTCTCATTAACCTGGCTGATTTTATTGACTTCTTTTCATTGCTGCACCATCCAAAGTACTTCACTATAATAAACAGCAGCACCACAAAACACCAATAAAAATCATTAAAGCATAAGTCTCGTAATTTAGTGCAAAGATTAGCTTCTCCATCCAGAGCTGCAGACTGCTGATTGCAATTTATTTCTCCCATTTATGGATGTCATACGAACACGCGAGCTGGATTCATGGCTTGGGCCTTGCATCCATCACCAGGACTGCAGCGAGCCCGTCTGGTTGATGCACCAAGTGAAGAGCACCTGAGACATACGAGATGCTTAATTTAAACTTTAATTCCATATAAATGCTATTTGCAATACTGTTCATCTTAAATGTGGCGCAATTAGAGAATCATAGCATCATTTAGGTTGGAAAAGACCTTTAAGATCATCGAGTCCAATTGTAAACGCAACACTGCCGAGCCCACCGCTAAACCGCGTCCCTGAGCACCACGGCCACGCGTCTTTCAAGTATGTCCAGGGACGGTGCCTCAGCCGCTTCCGCGGGCAGCCTGGCCAGAGCTTGACAGCCCTTTCACTGAAGGAATTTCTCCCATCATCGGCCGCTTTTTTTTAATATTTTTGATTTGTTGCACTTGAAAATATACTTTACAGCCTGGAAAGGACGGTGGCATTTCTCAGAGAGAAACCGCGGCTGTAATTAGGAACTAAAGGAACGGCTTTTACTCTGAGTAAATACCCGGCTAGCACCAGGTGTTACTGAAGCATCACACGAGATGTAAAACTCATCAGTGCCAGCAGCGAAAGGCATCTTTAGAGGCACCGGGGGAAAAGGACTGGAAAGGGCTCTCATCTCCACCCTGGCAATTGCTGATAATAAAGTGCTGCTGTTTTCTACCTGGGAAATGATGTCCCAGAGGTACGAGTCTTTCCGTTTTTCAAAGGAGAGTTTGTTCAAATACACTGACAGGAGCATCCTCCGTCATTACCAGCTCCCGCTGCTACTGACCCACCGCGCTGGAAACTGTGACGGCCCGCATTCAAAATATCCTTTTGTTTTGATGTTTAAAGTCATGTCCTTGGTCTTAGAGCAACAAATAAAATGAAATAGAAACCTAAGAGCCACTTCTGTGGTTGTCTCCTGAAGAGAGGGATGCAACAGCAAAACCATTTCAACTGCGGTGCCAGATGACCTGAAAAAATGACAGGGCTGTGCTAGCAGTTATGAGCACACAGCTAAATCCAGACACCACTTATTTATTGATGTGTTTGTACAATAGGAGTGGCTGAGAAGGCTGCAGACTCCCAGGTACCTTGTGATGGCACATAATAAGCACAGACAACACAGACCTACAGTGAATAATAGAACAAAAAGCTTCCAGTATCACTGAAAATCAAAGCGCATATGCAATCAGATGCTATCCAGTTAAACCTCGTGGGAAGGGGAGCGAGGGGCACCTCAGGAGCCTAGCTCTTGCCGTGAAGGAGGCGGGTGTTACAGGACGGTTGCATTAAAATATGAGCATACAGCAGTATTAGTGTTTAAAATTATAGTGCTCTTTTACCATACAAATTAGAACGTATCGCGTATAATGCCACCGATAAGGTCCAACTAAAGAAGAAGCATAAGAAACTCATCCAAATCGCGCACGCAATCCCAAGCCTATATTGTCAGTATGATGATGATCTACGGGGTGGGGGAATCTATTTATGAGACAATAAAAGATGCATTAGAAATGACCGAGATGAATAAACTTCCCACAGTAACAGAGTTAACGACTCTGGCTTTTCCCAGAGCTGCAGGAAGGATTTCAGGCCTGAGCAGAGCTTTTCCCGGCACAGCACCTTTGTCCTCTCCGTGCCCAGGATGGCACCTCCTGAGCCACGGCGGGTCACGGGCAGCCGCCGTGCCCAGGCGCAGTGGGGATGGTGCCAACATGCTGGGCCTCCCTGCCTTGTCCCCGGCGAGGGATGCCGCCAGATCAGCCACGGGGCCATGCTTAAACCCTCCCATTTCTGATCTGGAAATACAAGCCATTTCACACCCAGGGAATCCGAAGCCAATAAGAAGAAAAGGCTTGTTATTTCCAGTCCCTCCAGACACCGACCTACCCGTGTTGCTCTCTGCATTTTCATGTGCGACCGGTGTTACAGCAGGTCCACGCGCTCGCTGCACGGCCGGCTGCACTGCGGCCTGATGCGCTCGCTGAGCCCGCTGTGCGCGGGCTGCCTGCCTCCCAGCACCTGCGTCCCCAGGCCGCAGCCCTGGGACACGGCCGTCCTTCCACCGCTCCCCTTTGCCCTCTATTAATAAACACTGCGGTTTCTCCAATGACATTTTTCTTTCAGGTATTTCTCTTCTTAGCTCCATCAAACGCATCGTCCCCCCGCGGCACCGCGCAGGAGTGACTGCTGCCGAAGGTCCTGACGCCATGCAGAACAGCCTCCGTCAGCTGTTTTGTGAAGAGCAGAACTCGCCGATAAGGGAGTATTTCTCTTTTGTGCTGTTAGAAAATCTTTTCTGCGAGGTCCTCAAGCGATTACGATGAACAAAGAGCACCTCTGTTGTATGCAGGCAGAACTCGGGGATCCATTCAGGGGGGACTAAGGGGAGGCCCTGGGGGGAGCTCGGGGAGATGCCGCAGCGGGGATTGAGGGGAGCAGGTCAGCACGCGCGCACGTGGATGCACCAAGGCAAACACGGGGAGGCCGGCAGCGCACAGTCTGTGCCCTAACAGGAATGGCGTTGTCCCGTGAGCTCCCACGCAGAAGGAGAATTGCACCGGGCACGGCTTTTAGTGCTGCTCAACAGGACTTTGGCCGGGGCAGGCGGAGGACTGGGGGAATTTGCACTGTAAGTTTGGGATGAGGAACACCACAAACCGACTGGTTTTCCCACCCTCAAGAACTTTTCCTCTGACCCTTCGGGACGCAGCCCCTCTCAGCAGCATCTGTAATCTTAGGGAGAGCGCCGGTGATGCGAAGCGCCGCCGCATCATTTAGCTAAAGCGCTCCGGTGACACAGGGCACACGATCGATACGTGGAGGCTGAGGCTCCATTACTTACAAGAAGTGCTTCAGCGAGCGCTTTGGAAACGCAAGGCCTCTCCGGAGACCTCTCCTAGATGGTTTCAGATTAATTGTTACAGGTTGGTTGGTTTGTTTTCATGGAGGAAAGAAGATTTGTTTGCTTTTTTTCCCCCTGGAGTTTTACCATCATCTTTTCTCATTAGGACGGTGGCGGGAGGTCAATGGAGTCCCCCGTCTGAGCGCGATTCCTCCATAATTCGGAAGGGAAACTTTCAGAGCTGCAGCGCTCGGGGTGCGTGCCCAGCTCACAGCTGGCCATCTGTGTCTCACAGCAAACCACAGAGCACACAACCACCTCCCTGCTACCAGCTTCTTCGCTAAACACAAAAGCTTCAGAATTACTACCAAGGCTGCTCTCCAGGCTCAGATTTGCTGCCTAAGTGGTCTCCCAGCCATGTTTCTGGTGGCATTTTAGCACCACGCACAGCAACAAAGCAGAGCAGAAAACCTCCGCAGCTGGGGCTGCTTTGCCGACGTCAGTCCTTCCCACCCAGAGGACAGGTGGAGACCTGCCTCCCCTCCCTCTGCCCATCCTCCTTGTCGGCATTCTCTCTGGTTTTTGGTTTTCTTAATTATTTTGGAACCTAGAGAATAATCTGTCGTCAAATCCTGCAGAACAAATTGAACGTCGGGTTTTCAAACCACTCCGATAAAGCAGATGGTATCGCACGCCTGTAAATCTCCTCCCAACTTCAATGCCTCTAAACGCTGACAGATTATCCATTAATGGGCAGATTAATCCTGAACAGCAAAAACAGTGGGAAGGAAAATACATGCTTTTGTCTCCATAACAGGGAAAATGAACACGCTGATACGTACAACTCACAGGAGAGGTGCAGTTGCATCCGTTACGAGCACGCGGAGCGGCTGGCGGAGCCCGGAGGGGCTGGAAGACGCGCGCAGCCGCTGAGCGCAAAGCGACAGCTCCCTCCAGCTGCCCCGTGCCTCGCCAGGACCCGTACAAGAAAAATAAATAACTTTATGATGGAAGGGGCAGGGCTGACTGTCCCGATCTCGGAGCCTACTTCCCAAACCGGCCAAGCTATTGTCAGCGTTTCGGATTATTTCGCTTCCCTGCGCTGCCGGGCTGGGGTGGCGCGCGGCCTTCCTGCAGACCCTCTCCCTAACAAGAGCTGTTTTGCTGATGGCCGTCTTGGCCAACTGCTCTGTGTCAGTCTCGACAGTAGCAAGTGCTCTTCGCTGGCCATTGTACAGCCAAGTAAAGGAGTTTCGATGTTCTCGGTTGCAAGCAGCAGCGCTGCCCCCCCCCCCC
>VZSC01012718.1:0-20376 GCA_013398225.1 Steatornis caripensis | reverse complement strand
TGACAAAACAGCATTCCTGCAAGCACCCATAGGAGCTGATCGTCAGAGCATGTTGAGNAAGTAGTTGCCTCTTGTTTTGGTCAATTGTATGCATGATTGATTTAGTAAATCTCTTTGTTTTTGCTGTAAACCTCCTGTTATTATGATAATATTTCTTCTGGAAATGACAAAACAGCATTCCTGCAAGCACCCATAGGAGCTGATCGTCAGAGCATGTTGAGGGTATCCCCAATGTTGTGCTATTTCTATGCTTATTTTTATGTGAATGTAATTACGGCATTGGCCCCCTACCACATTTCAATGGTACAAGCTAGCTGGTGTTTAGAGCGAAATGTGTGTGTACCATAAAGGCATCTTAAGGTCCTTTCGTTTTTTCTTAATGAAGACTAAGACAGTATCAGATATGTGGAAGCGCAACTGAAGGAAAGAGACAAAGAGCTTAGTATTTGTGAAGGAATGAGTTGATAAGATTTAATCTGGTAAGCTCCTGCTCGCAAAGCAGATACGGTTTAATTTTTTACCAATTGTGTTAGCAGTGGAGACCTGAAATAATTATGGTGTAATAAAGCTTGACATTTACTCTGGTTTGATTTTTTTTTGAAACTTCACTTTAGATTTCATGATCACACCTGTTATTTTTTGCAGAAATAAAGGCTGTCTTTCTCTGGCGTGGCCTTTAATGAGCTAAAGAGATCAGTGTTATTGTAGGAAGTACAGAAACTGGGAAAGTANCGGTGGAGACCTGAAATAATTATGGTGCAATAAAGCTTGACATTTACTCTAGTTTGATTTTTTTTTTAAAACTTCACTTTAGATTTCGNTGCTCGCAAAGCAGATACGGTTTAATTTTTTACCAATTGTGTTAGCAGTGGAGACCTGAAATAATTATGGTGTAATAAAGCTTGACATTTACTCTGGTTTGATTTTTTTTTGAAACTTCACTTTAGATTTCATGATCACACCTGTTATTTTTTGCAGAAATAAAGGCTGTCTTTCTCTGGCGTGGCCTTTAATGAGCTAAAGAGATCAGTGTTATTGTAGGAAGTACAGAAACTGGGAAAGTAGATCGATCCTTATTTTTTGGTATGTTAAGACTAGGTTTTAATTGAAGTCACGAAAGTCGAGGGGTAAATTACCTTGTATGGAAATCCGTGCTACATGGCTAGTGATACTGGTAGCTAAGTTAGAGTGAAACATCCTGATTTAAACTAGTTACCATATGCTAAGTGCATAGTCAGAGTGTTGTGAAAGCAGCGTCACGGAAAATCCGTTATCAATGGGGACAAATGTGCCCATGACATTGAAAATTAGAGTTCCCTCTGGTATGCTGGTTTTGACCCTTGATGCTGCTTCTCACTCGTGTGACAACAGGCAGGCCCTGAGAAAGTTTGGTGCGGCGTTTGAGGGTCTGTCGGCTTTGACGCTGTGTAGCAGCTGAAGGCGCTCAGTGGTGACACGAACAGTATACAACTGATACTCTGAGCATGTTTAATCTGCAACAAAACACTGTCTCTCTGACTACTTTCTATATTAGCAACATCCCCTTGATCCCGTAGTTATGGTTACTGTGTTTTATTAAATGTAGGAACTAATTTCCTTCAGGAAAATATTCACACCAGATTGTATCACGTTGAAAGAACCGGCGTATGGTAAATCACCCTGTGTTAATCACTTCTCCACTTAGCAAAAAGAGAAAAAGAAACTCAGTACAAACTGCATGGAGAAGTACTCTCAAATACACGGTTTTAAGGGGGATGTCACTCAGGAGAAATTAATGTTTGAGTGGTGCGCTTTTGAGAGAGATAAACAGTGCTTCATATATTGGCTGTTTTATACAGAAAACAAACTCAGATTTCCAAAGGATTCCAAGAGATTCTGAATCCGTCTTCCATTTGCGGCTGTTTGATGCTTCTTTTGAAAAATAGGTCAAAGTACTTGCTGCTATTACTGTCATTTAACAGGGATTTACTTCAGTATTCATCCTAGTGAGCTTTGGAGAAACTTCATTCTAGTCTCTGCAGCAGTGATTCAGATTTATTGTTTCTCAAATCATTGGCTGTTGTCTTTATATCGCTGATTGTAAGAAATTGAGGGAGGCGGCATGCAATGATTATATCAAAAACGTAGAGCAGCACAAAAGGGCAGAGTTAGTCCAATTGCGCGGTTTCTTGAGACATTTATATGGTGGATAGTTTGCTGGTGAATAGCGGATGTGGTATTTGGCAATTGCCTGTTAATGTATAGGCACTATTGTAGCAACCCGCCTGAGACACTTGGTTGAGGTTATCAACAAAGGTATCTTTATGCTGTCCTTGCTATAGAATTCCAGCAGAGCTGCTGGAGGAAAAAATAATCAATTCCCTTATTATGCCTGAGATGATAGGGTGGGTGGGTTTTACCTTGAGCAGAAGCAGAGAGTAGTGTCAAATGTTGCTGGGAAACCTCTAATTATTGTCCCAAATGGAGCTAAAAAGTACAAGATGTTTAATGAAATCCTTCTATCGTTTCCTGTTCAATTGGAAAGACTTCTGGAGCATCCAGGCTAAGTGTCTGACTGCATGGGTGTTTAAATAATACCTAGTACTTACGACTGCATGCGTTTTTGAGAATCAGCCATTTGCCAAATGGGCCTTGGTGTCTTCAGGAATCTTCACATTTGAACATTGAAGGTCTGCAGACAGATTCTTTAGCCTCTAGGATGATCTTATAACGTTAGTTCTTGTAGTTTCCTTGTTAAATCTCTTTGAAATCTGAGTAGAGGCACTATTGATTACCAGGCCAACTATGTTGAAGGTTTTAAGCTGTAAGAAGTAGAGTCAAGTCTTATTTCTCTACCTTTTATGAGGTTTTATGACATTTTATGCCTGACAAATGCAATTTTATGTTTTGTACAACAAGTAATCATTATGGTTTTAATTTTTCATCAGCCAGGTGATCTTTACAAGATNATGTTGAAGGTTTTAAGCTGTAAGAAGTAGAGTCAAGTCTTATTTCTCTACCTTTTATGAGGTTTTATGACATTTTATGCCTGACAAATGCAATTTTATGTTTTGTACAACAAGTAATCATTATGGTTTTAATTTTTCATCAGCCAGGTGAGCTTTACAAGATAGTTTTTATTGTTACAACTGTCTGTGGTATAGAACGCTTTTTCAATTATAGTAGCAATATTGTGACTTTTCACCCATGTGGGTGATAGCTGATACTTTCTACTATATATGGAAAATATAGTTGACTTTGTCTAGTTTGGTACAAAAAAAATGGATAGCGTTCTTAATTTATTGATCTTTAAAAATTTCGCAGAAAGAAACGGACACTTCAGTGTAAAAATACAAAGTTTCACCTGGTTGCTCACTACTTCGTGTGTCTGTCACATTTGTTAATTAACAGACATGATAGTGGTATGGTGCCTGTAATCTAACCCGACTGATTAGAATCTAATGATTCTGCAGTAAATAAGCAGTCTGGAGAGGGAAGCGATCTTCTTATCAGTGTAAATAAATACCTGAAGGGAGGGTGTAGAGAAGATGCACCCAGGCTGCTTTCAGTGGTGTCCAGGGACAGTTTTTGACTGCCTAATACAGCAGATACATGGATAAACTGGAGCAAGTTCAGGAGAGGGTCGACACAATGGTCAGGGGCAGAAGCAGAGGCCCTGTAGTAAGATGATGAGGGAACAGGGCTTGTGCAGCCTGGAGTAAGAGATCTCTTCTCCTGATGGAAGCCTCCTGGTACCTACAGGGGTACTACCAATGCAAACTAACAGGGTTTAGTTTGCTGTATCACAAACAAGTTTTCAGACACCACGGTATGGTTACAAAAGTTAAATTTAGTGCTCTCTAGTAGTCTTTGATTTTGAAGCAGCAGTTAAGCCAACTGATTTTGTCAGAGCCAACCATTACCTTCTATTTGAGCCTTATTTTTCAAAAATACTTGAATGTCTGTTCTGTTGAAGAGGAGAATGTGTTTGCAACTCGGTGCTGATTACTTTCAATCTTTTGTGTGGTCTGTTTAAGCACTAGTTATTCCCTGATGTCTTGTTTGTTTACAAAATAGTTTGGATGAAAATGACATTTCAAAACCAATGGTTTATTACGAATACAAATTGTACTTCTGTCTTGGAACTGAGGATGGTTCCAATATGCAGGTTGACACATGCTCACGGAGATGTATTTTTTTATGGTAAGTGATCCCCACGTGTCACAGATTTTAGCTTTATGCACTAGCTGCACACAGAGACCTTGCCAGGCAGATGAACAAACACAAGGCCAACAGATGGAGAGGAAAAGGATATTCTGAGTTATGTTCTGTGTTCTGGCTATTGCATTAATCACTCATCCTCACAGATTACTTCTGCTATTTGAAAGTTACTTCAAAAAGTAATTGTTTGTAATATTTTTAGAGTAATTTTAAAATATTAAGATTTTCATATAATTGCTCCAGCAGTCTATTTCTTCAAAGTACGCAATTTTCTATTTCTGTAACAAATGTAGTAGCAGAACTCAGTGCTTAGTAAACATGTACAATCAGGTGAACACTTCAAGATTTTGGTTTCATTATTTTCTATTTTGTGCAGGGCAAATGGACTTTTGCATCGAGTAAGGGAATAAGTTTTAAAGGCGTAGGAAATGAAAATTTTATANCTGTGACAAATGTAGTAGCAGAACTCAGTGCTTAGTAAACATGTACAATCAGGTGAACACTTCAAGATTTTGGTTTCATTATTTTCTATTTTGTGCAGGGCAAATGGACTTTTGCATCGAGTAAGGGAATAAGTTTTAAAGGCATAGGAAATTAAAATTTTATAAGCATTTCTGCCCACCAGAGTTGATGAATCAGACTGACTTCAAAGAGAAACGAGGTTTTCATGTCATCTGCTGTTTTCGGTTTTTCTTATGTTTAAAGGGATAGGAGCTTTCATGTGTCTCTCTCTCATATGCTGCATCTGATCCAAAGCTGATCAAAGTCTTTCTGTTAATTTCAGTAGGTCTTCAGTAGATGTTGAAATCAGTTTTACTAATTGCCGGAAGGGAAAGATGGGATTTTCAGCCACCTGAAAAGTGCGTAGCTTCTATCAAGGTCTTACTGAAATCAACGTTGGAATATGTAGTTGTGCGTCAGTTCCATTAATGGTCAGTGATATGAATTATAACTACAGTAGGACTAAATTAATGGCATGCTTTTTTTAACCCGTGTCATCCAAGGCCACGTTATATCTGAATAGTTTGCTGTACAACTGAAGAGCGCCTTCAGCAAATGCACAAACTTTCTGAGAAACAAAAATCAAGTTTTTAAACTTTTGGCAATGTATAAACTCCTTTTCCTGCACTTAAGCATGCAATTTTGTTTCTTTGCTGACCGAGTCCACACACAACATGATTTTTAGGTTAGCTTATGACAAATGACTGTATGAACCACAGAAAGTAGAGAGGGCAAGATATAAAACTCAGGCTTATAAAAGCTTGTCATCATGGCAGAAATGAAGTCTTGCAGTTGAAAAGCCAACTATGGCTCCCTCCAGCACGAGTGACCCCTCCAGCCTGTCTGTACTTGTTGTAAGATTAGTCTTTATTTTGCGCAGGGGACCGACACGGCGTGTGTGTTCTCACAGCTGCTCCTGTAAGCAGCACAAGGTGTTGCAAGAGGAGGAAAGAGGAAAGATTTTTCTTCGTAGTAGATAGGTTTAAAACTTGACCTAGAAAAGATCAGTTATTAAAAAATAATTTGATTAACATTGGTATTAAAGGAAAAAAGAATACACCCGTATACTTTTGTAAAGAACATGTTCTCAACCACTTCGAAATACGTGTGGTAAAGACTTTCTGCTACAACTGAATGTATGCCATAAGTCATTAATGTCCTTTAACTGTGACTAATAGGAGATCATGTTTGCTCAGGACCTCTGTGGCCTCTGTCCAAAGTGATAATAAGTATGCCATCTGTGGTAGTAAGTTGTGTGATGTATGCATATATGACCAGAGAACTGGAAGGATAAGAAAAAGTGTTGCTTTTGCACAGTTTGTGGAGTATGTGTTTGATGGCAGGGTGACTTTCTGCTGCTATCAAGTTGAAACGAAGTCAAGCCTGATGTCTGAATGGCGCTCTGCTCTGTTAACACTTCCCTGAGGTACTGCAACCTGTTCTGGGTGGAAATTTGGATTAGTTCACAGATGGCTCTACTAGCTTCATGTTAATAATTGCTGGACCTAGGTCTGAGTAGGAAGACTCAGATGGAATAGAGATTGTGATTTGAAATAGGTAGATGGAAGTGCTCTCAATGACACTTGCAAGAAATTTTTCATGGGTTTCAATTACTTCAGTCTGTTTCTCTGGACACTAAATTTGGTCACTCGTAAGAGGTGGGTGTATTTCCTTCCACTTAAAAACATCAAACTGTCACAACGTTTTACGAATTACGTGTAAATATACTGTATGTCAGAATGTTTCAGAGCACGGGTGAAAAATCAAAGTAGAATACAAAAGGAAGGCGTGCAGTCAGAAGGGACATAAAAGTGGAAAATACTATAACATTTTTGAAAATTAGTTTTTTGTTTGGGTGTTGACCTTTTCTTTTTAAAGAGAAGGACTGTTATAATCAGTCACACAGTTAATGTGAAAGCCTGTGGAGTGATGAGACCGAGTAACCGGCGTTTGCTTTTAGATCAGTAAAATTAATGATTTGTGTGAAAAAATGAGTCAAATTATCTGAACAATGCTGATGTAACCATATTGTTCATGAAATCTCTCTACTTCCATTACTCTTTACATCAGAACAAGAGTGTGGGACACAGTTAGGACACGTTTAACAATTTGAAGTGTGTGGTTTGGATTCTTTTTCTTGGTTTCAAATCAGAAAGTTCGTTTTAATACATGAACTCTGCTGGTAGTCTGATTCCTTCAAGTAGTTGCAGACCAGGTACTGTTACCCCAGTTTTACTGTTTTTATACAACAACATTAAGCAAGCATATATTACTATTTCACTTCCTACTGTAAGTCAAACAGACCTAACGACATGTCTAGGTAGAAGGAAAACAGGCAGTGTTTCACAAATAGGGCTTCAAGCTACACTGCTTTAGCCGTAACCATAATAACGTGTCCGAAACCTGTATCAAAAGTAAACAAAAGTAGTGATTGATGTAGCCCTCTTAACACTCCTGTGGTCCATGCTGGATCACCAAAAAAAGAATTTTTCTCCTCCTTGAGTTCTTAGCTTTTTCAGAAGACGTACCCGTAAAATCAGACATAAGCAGGCAAGTGATATGTTTTCAGCTTTCCAAAGGCTGCTCAAATGACTATGATCACCTTTTGTGAATTGTACTAAAAAACCAAGCATTAATCTCTTTCAGATGCATAAATTTATTTCCCATCAAGTCATGACTGTCCTCTATCTTCTACAGTGCAGAGGGATGGTACCCTCACCCTAAAGTACAGCTCTTAATCTCTATTTGGAGCAGAGATATTTGCGTCATTTTGTGCTGCTTCTCTTCTGCTCCAGCCTCTTATCTTTCTAGGCAGCTGTAGCTTTGTATTTGATCAACCTGATAATTTCCACATTGATAACTTGCACATCTTCTAGGTTCCTACTCCAGCAAGTATTTCCACAGTACAACTCCCCATTTCTCCTCCTCTTTGAGGGTTCTGCTACTCCTGATTTATATTCTAACCAGATTAAAGCTAATCTGGTTAGATTATACATGTTTTCCACATCTGGAAGTATTTCCCTTTTCTGGTCTAGTATCTGTGCAGTGGGATGTTAGTGAAGGTTACTACAGCCCTTTCTTTTTTATTATTTCATATATTTAGCAGATCTAGTTCCTGAAGGAAACCATACTAGAAATGACACTCTTGGGTAAATCTTCCATTGCATACTCCGGATGCAGTGCCTGCTGCTACCTTCTTGGAGAGCTGCGATTCATTTGAATGCTGTAGCATTTCTGTTGGTTCTCTCCTAAGGGGCTAATACATCGTCTGTGGAATCAGCGAACAGGTCTAAGAATATCTGTATCTTCTTCCCAGACAGACTGCTGTGTCCTGCCACTACCTAACACTCCGTGCCTTTGTCAGAAGAGCTTGAAACTCAGCAGAATTCCTGTATACTTGCTGCCAACTGACTATTTCAAGAGCAGCCTGCAGCAAAGGGAGTCCCTTCTTGCATCTGTAGCACTGCCTTTGTAAGCACATCCATAGCCAGCCTCTGTGCCCCCCACATTGTTGTTTTTCTGCTTCGTTTGTGGATGGTCATTGGGATCGTTGCTACTGTTCCTTGTGCTGGGATTAGTAGACGAAAGCTGTGGTATAGTATTGGTTTATAAACACAAACAAACCCAAAACCTTTATCTGTCCAGCTCATAGAACTGAAGTACCTGGGACTGACTAACCTTGTTTCACCTCTAAGAAACCAGTAGAAAAGTGTGAGTTTCAGGTCTGACCTTGTCAGTAAAACTTTCTTTTTTAACAGGAAAAAAATGTTGTTTTTTAACGTTAACCATACCGTTTCACGTTGATTCTCTTGCAGCAATGATTGCCGTAAATATTTTTATCATATGAGCTGACAAAATTTGGGTTAGGCTGGAAACACAGCCAACGTTATTGGGTGCCAACATTATTGACGCCAATAAAAAAATGCAGCTGCCCAGTACCTGGAAATCCTGGATTACGGCGTTTAGGTGCCTAGCTTTTATTGCCTGATTCTGTAAACAGAACTCTCAATCCATGAAACTGTATCAAGTTACAGAAAGAATCAGGGTCAGTCCTGGAGTCTTCAAAGGCGTTGGTCTAGTTCATGAACTCCTGCTTTCCCCACGAGCGAGTTGCCCACTTGTGGCTGCGAGCCTGAATGTTACAGGGCAGCTGAGGACTCCAGCTGGAAGTAGAGAGTGTAGGTGCCTGCTGTCCCATCCCAGACGGTGCTGTTTCTCCCTCTCCATGCCCCGAAGCTGAACCCAGGAGCCCTTCCAAAAATTATTACAGTTACGGCGATAACTTTTACACTTCTTAGCGACGCTGGAACTGTGTGTCTGACCTTGGAAAAGTGACAGGCTTACCCGTTCACTAAGACGGATTAAAACAAATGACATGGAAAACATTCTTCTAGTTAAAAACTCAGCCTTCTTTTCAGGCGAAATAGGAATGTTTTGCCTGCAATGTTTTGTTACATGTTGAGCAAACAGTATTTGATTTTGTTGTCTAACCAGACAGCAGCAAAACGTTTCTAGACATTTGGTAGACTCAAGAAGAAAAATGATCTGTCATTATAATCTTCCTTTAGGCTAATGCCGCTTCTCTTGTGCTCAGAATTCCTAATCTTCATCATTGTAATTAGAGAGAAAATTGTTTTGGTGAGATGAGACAGACACAGAAGACTCAGTGTCTGCGCGTACAGTACCTGCTACACGCTGCTCAGCGTTGCGTGATCGCTTGGTGGAACAGTAAGATTAAAGGCAAGCGGATCCTCGGTGACATCTTACAAATGCCGTATGACTTCTCACGTATGCACCCCAAGCTTAGTTCCACCAAGCCCATTTGTGGTCCCTCGGTATCTGTCCGTATTGGCTCCTGTTTCAAAAATGAATCAAGAGGTGAGCAACTGCTTTTCTGTCTTCTGCTTTATGGAAAGCAAATCGCTGAATAGAAGCGAGTTCTGTTACAGTCGCAGCGCAGGACTGTTCTGCGTATGAACATGGCAGTCTGCACTTGTGTTTTCTCGTTCCCAGCGCTCCCATACTTGGCCTTAACCTGATATTCCCGCTATGCTAATTAGCTAGAGGGGCTTTTTTGAGAGGCCTGCTAATGTAGTCTTCCACATCCCCTATTCTGAACATTACCTTTACGTGCACGTAAGTCTCTTACGATTTCTTAACATCGCTTAGATAATTTTGTCACATACCAGAGCAAGAATGAGTATCTTCCTGTAAAAATGACAACAGCAATAATGATGACTTATTTTTGTGACAACCTATGATAAAGTTAAACAATTGTTTTTTCTAATGTTCTGGGTTTGTGCACAAACAATATACTTTTTAATGATGTAAAGAAGATTTCAAAACTTCTGGAGCTGTGACAGGACTGACCCCTGCTCAGTGCACAGCTGAGATTTTCTAAGCGCTCTTTGTTTCAAATTCAGTGAATGCTGATGTCTTTGAAATCCCCAAAGTCAGTCTTGCCTGGCTCCTTCTGCCTTGTTAGACTGAAACGATGTAAGAATACTTAGGCTACCAAATCACTTAAACCCAGCATTTTCCGTGTTGCACGTCAAACAGCTGTCTTTAGCTATCTATATCAAAACAGCTGAGAGGCAGCTACTTTAGAGCAAACTCAAACTAAAGTATTTTTTAATCACTTTAATAATATATAAACTGGATTATGATGTATCAACTGCGTGATATTCTTACTTGATCATCACAAAGTTTTATCTTTTTCATAATTAGTTCTAAAATCTATGCTTCTGTTTCTAAAGGCTATTTTACGTGCCAAAACTATTTTGTTTGAAACGGTCAGGATCGCTTTACATCTGTGACCTTGTCCTCTTGAGATTCTTCTTAATAATTGTCCTCTTCTGTCAGGCAGTCAGATGCGTAAGTATCTGCTTTTGTGTATTTCATCAATACGTCATTCTCCCAAGTGATTGCTGGCTTTTGGAATAGATGGAAAAATACTAAAAGCCGAATGCTCAGAGACAGTGTTCATTTTTTGCGACATCTTTTCCTCAAACACTTTTCAGGTTCTATTGAGAACACTTCGTTTGCTCTGTGGGTGTACTGAGTCTTGGGAATTTCACCACATTTAAATACTAATTGATGTTAGAGCATCTCGTTAGCAGTGCTGTAGTTAGAGATTAGTTTCATTTTAATTTCTGAGTTTGGTGCCAGCTGTTTTCTAGAAAATTCACCTTGTAGATGAAACTTTTTTTCTGTTCATTTTTGGGGCAGAAGTACAATACATTTTTTTAAATGTTCATATTTAACGTGATGTCCTTGAGAAGAAAAGCTGTGTGTACAACAGACCTGACCTTGTCTTTCTACTCTGATAATTAGGAAACTTTATTTAAAACTGGTCGTGATCTTTGTTCTGTGGAGATTAGAATATTTCAGATCTATGAAGTTCATCTAGGAGTAATTAAAATCATAAGGATTTTTCTGAACATATGGTGGAGTTGTATCTTTGAGTTGTGCTCTTGAATGTGACCCCTTCCTGGCTCTGGATTTACAGCACAGAGAAGAATGGTATCACTATTGCTTGTGGTGTAGCACCTGACCCTGTTGCAGTTGTCACGCAGACAGGTTGGTAAGGGATCTCTGCATGAGAAGAGGATGTGGTTTAATGGGCAAGGAGAGGGAGAAGAAACAACAGTGAAGAGACTTGCTTGAGAATTACACTGCACATGGATAACAGAAATGGGAATTCATCTTGTCCCTCGTGAATCTAACTCACTCTTTCCCTACAAAATGCAGTTGGCTGTCAAGTTCAGAGTGCCAGCCCTCTCCTGGGGGCTTGGGCCACCTTTGGTATGGTACAGCTCAGCAGCCTTGAGGATCCTTGGTGGGGACCTGCCCCTTCTTTGCAAGGGGCTGCTTTTAAGCTTTGGTTCTTGCTCTTGGTCTCTGCCCGAGCTATGCCTGTGCCCAGTCTTGTTCCTCCCTGATTCCGATGTTGGTTCTGACCCAGACCTGCCCCATTACTACAGACGTGCGCGACGGTCTGAACGGTTGGCAGAAGCTGCTGATCATCACCAGACCTGCCCTGCTCGCCTTCCTTGGGTCCTGCGGGACTGCGCCTTCGTCACTGCGGGCACGGCCCCGCTGGCTTTGCTGTGGCTTTGGCCGCCCGCCCTGCTTTCCTTTACAGAACCGCCTGCCCTTGCTGCTCCTTGAAACTGTCTTCCTTTTTGTAGGTGGTTGTATGTATGGTGCAAAACCAGCAAAACAAAAATATCCCCCGGAGGCAACTTCAAATGTTTGTACCGCAAAGTGTATCTTTTCTTCCTCTGTTTAGATATTATCTCATGTTGTGACATAGAGAAATTTTAAAATTTCAGTCATCTTCATTTATTGCCATCTTGCATTGTTTTTCTTGTCCTGCTTTTTCTTTAAGGTAGATGCTGTCTCCATGTCCGTCTCTTCGCTGCCAGCCTCATCTCTGCTTCGTGCTGGGGAGTGTTTGATCAGAATGAAAAAAACAGAATGAGAGTTTTAAAGGGAAATTAAGGCTTTATCCCTTAATAGACTCCTTTTTGGTATTGCTAATTCAACAGTGTTTTGCAATGTAACTGGCGATTAAGAGATTGTTAAACCAGATCAGATTTTGGTTAGATTGTTATTTGTACGCCTATGATTTATGCTCCCTACATTACAGAGTGGGAGCAGTCACAGCTGGGAGCGAAAAGGGTCTGCGTGGTTTTGTAGTATCAGATGAGCATGGTATCCTTTTATTTAGCTGTTCAACTAAATCCTTTTAAAATCTTGTTTGAATTTAGGTTTTTGTGCTAGTGAGAAAAGCAGCATCTAATTTGGAAAACAAAAGGTGATTGAAGAGAGCTTCCTCTGCAAAGAAACTGGGGCGCTCTATTCTGCACGCGCTAGTTTTTCTGCATGAGAAATGTATAAAGGATTTTCCACGTTGTGAACTGCCAGTTGGATCTGCACTGAAACATTTTGGCAGTCGCTCCCTGTATGGTTTGTCATATGTCTCCTTGATGATTTCTCACTCTGTGCAGGAAGGGGTGAGTGAGGAGACACTAACAACTGTTAATTAAAAAAATTCTCAGTGTATGTCATTTAGAAATGTCACACACACCTTGCAAAGAGTATGTTCTCTTTGAGGAGGATCCTTGGATGTGCGGGTGGGTGGCAGTGGAGATCCTGGCACTGCTACGTACGTGCACTTGCAAGGCAGAATCTGTATTGATTGTAATCGTTCTCATTAAAAAACAAAAGTAAAAACTGTTTTTAGGTAAGTGTCATTATCAGGAATGCCAGTTTGTTGGTGCTTCCGAGCAGATTGCCCTGGAGGATAAAATACACAGTGGAAAGCTGCCAGGAAAAGGGCATCGCTAAAGTGGTTAAGTTGGCAAAGCTGTTCTTGTGCCACCTACTTCCCTATGAAACACTGTCAGGGGAACCAGAGTGTGTTTGCAGAGAGGTTTCTCTTAGCAGAGAGGTTTAATTCATGCTCTAAATAGTGTTAGTTAATGACGCAGTTTCCGAAAGACCGGCTAGGACTGACTGATTTACAGAGGAAACAAAGGTTTCCTATAGGATCTCGTCTTCATTTCCATTCGATTAAGGAATCAGTTCCATTTTTTTACAATCTAATGCAGTTATCAAGGGATGTTTGTGGAATGGGTCGGAACCACTTAAAACTTCTGGCTTCTGCTTTGTGTGCTGTTGTCAGGCATTAGAGGAGCCCTGAATCCCTATGCACGGTTCTAAATTGCTGTTTAGGGTGTATATAAAATAATTCTCAAGTATGGTGAGAATATTCACCGATCCATGGTGGCACAACCAGTTGAAAAAAATAATTCAAAAATAGCTGTCTGAAAATACAAAATGCTAAGCACTTAATTATCTTACGGGACACGCAGGAGTAGACTTGAGTTTTCTTCCATGGGCTTCATACAGAAAGCTCAGGTTCCATTTGGTTACAGGTAGAATTGTTGTCTTGTGTATCCTGTAGGTTTGGGTACCTGAATGCAGGTTTCTAAACCTCATAATTTCTTTTTTGTAAGAACATTTTCCAGTAGCGAAGCTTTGAGTATTGCTTTTATCTTGTAAAGTAAGCAAACATTTAGTGAAGGAAACCAGAGGTTCTTTGCAAAACTTCTAAAAGACCTCGTAGCATAGTGAGCCATAATTATCTGACCCTTTTTCTGATAACATTTTATCAGAAATATTTATTTTATGGTTGGTAGAGGACTGTGAGCTCAGTCACTTTTAGCCGTATTCCTTTTTTAACGTTCCTGTGACCTATACAGATTTCTCCACCTAATTTGTATTTCCTAATTCTTTGGCCAAATATTGTGCAGTCTTTAAAAACTTGAAATTTCTTCAAAAATACAGTCCTGTGTAATTCCAGTGAAATGAGCTTCTCTGCAGAACCACTAGGATGGAAACATGGAATCCCTATGGAAGTGTGACGTTACAAATACAAGGGTGTCTCTTTTTTTTGTTCCCAGTGATCATATGCTCTGCAATTTGAGGTACCCTCTGCTTTTCGCTTTTTCACTGTGTTGTGTCTTTATGCGGTATGTTAATACATTAATGAGTGAAAGACTGAGGAGTACATCCCAAAATAAGAAACCGTTGTCCTTGCTGCCTCAGCCTCTACATTAGTTGTCCAGAAGGTAGCAATAGTATCATAAAAGTGTATCTCAGCAGGTGTGAACTGTTACTTTTCCATTCACTGCGGCTGTAATATTCATCAGCTGAAGACTTTCTCTGAAGCATTCGGTATAATCTAAATTCACTATAAAGAAATAAAAAGGAGTCTAATAGACGCAAACCTAATTTGTTAGCTCAGATTGGTTTTGTTTGTATCTCTGCAGAGAATTTTCAACAGGTGTGAAGCTGGCACAGCAAATATGTTCAAGATGCATCAAAGTTTTTCATAGGTTTGTATGCTAGAAAATACAAATAAATGCAGCAGCACAGTTCTTTGTCTCCAGAATGTCTTCAAACATCATCTAAGGATCTTTGCAGAGTTAAGATTATCTAGATTTTATAGTAATGCTTTCAAACTGTTTTCCAGAGATATGTAAAACTTATTTTTTTCCCAAAGGACAGCAGAACTGCAGAGGTCAAATTAACATTTTGTACTCCGTGGACAGCTGCAGGCAGAAGTAGAACCAGAAACTTCTGTGTTCCAACCTTATCCTTTCTCAGAGCGTGCATCCTGTTAGATAAAAGCAGAGCATTCTGTCTTCAGCACTGGATGAGCTTGTGCAGTTCTGCAGTCAACATCTGTGTTACTCCTTTTAAGGGACTCTCCGGCTTCTCTAGGCCTCTGCTTTGCAGAGACTGCAAAGTCAGACGCATCTGACTGCCTGACAGAAGAGGACAATTATTAAGAAAAATCTCAAGAGGAAAAGGTCACAGATGTAAAGCAATCCTGACGGTTTCAAATGAAATAGTTTTGGCACGTAAAATATCCTTTAGAACTAGAAGCATAGATTTTAGAACTAATTATGAAAAAATAAAACTTTTCTTTGCAATGTATCTGTTCTTACCTTGTACCGATACTCAGGCCCCCCAGCCCCGAACTCCAAGGAGGTTGTATAGCCCCACGTGTTTAATGGAGTCAGATTAGTTCTGTAAAATGGCATTGACTTGCCAATCTACCAGGAAACTTGCTTTGAAGTGACTTCAGTTTTGCTGAAGCAGTATCTCATTTTCCTAGCAATGCCTGTATTTTGTTCCCTCTATCCGACAGTGGCCTTGGGAGCTGTTTATCGGAGGCGTTGTCACCACTCTAGTGAACAAGATGATACTGTGCTTGTAGGCACTGCTAGGAAAACGAGTACCGGAAAGCCAGAGTCCATTAACAAGTTGCAAAAACGTAGTATGGAAGTCTCACATAATAAAGTGAGGAGAGAGTAACTTCAGCCCTGCCGCTGTCTAACTGGGGCTTAGACAAAAGCATTAATCTGAGCTGCAGTCTTACAATATGTCGCTGGTTTAACAAATGCCTCCCTTTGTCGCACATCCTGTCAAGATAATAAAGATTTAAGCTCCAAGAATGTTCTCTCTGTGTACAAGGAACAAATTTAATAGGACTGCAATTTCCATTCTTTGAAGACATTCTACCTAGCAGTTCAGTATGGATCTTCAGGGATTATATTATTGCAAGTGTAGCTCCGCTCAGCACCTCTGGGACCAACTGCTGTGAAATCAAGTACCTGTATGAAGAAATCTGTCTCCTGATTGCGTTTTTCTTGCCTCTGTTAACTTTACGGTTCTTGCATTGAAGAAAAATCCTCATCTGCTGTGAAGCCATATTGTGCAGCTCGCATAGACTTGCCCTGTCTGTTGAGCCGTGTTATTTCAGCAACGCCACGGCACCTCCAAAGGCCCGTTAAAATACATTACCTGTTAGGCTGCATTCTTCAGGAAGGCTACAAATAAGAAGGGGAGGGGGCTTTGAAATCTACGCAGGGCTATGAGAAGAGATGGTGAAATGCACTGCCTTCAGATGGATGTACGTGCAGCTGGAAGTGAAGGGTGCCACGAAGCCTGCACTAAATTTCTGCTGTGTGTTTGGTGAATACCAAAACAATCTCTGAAACGTAAACACAAGGCAATTTGGATATTTGCTCTCCAGCAGCAGATACTTGTGCAAAAACAGTGAAAGTACACTGTATACTTACACAGTATAATACTAAGTTTTCTTTTCATGAGTATAACTTTCATTCTTCCAGGGTCTATAGTCAGCCTTTTTTTCTTCATTTTTTCTTTTTTTTTTTGCTAAGTATGATAACATATATGAACAGGAAATGAAGGCAACATCAGCGAATGACTTTGCTGCACAGTCCTTCTGAAGCATGTTTCCTATTCTCATCCTGAGAAGAATTTCATTGTTATCAAGGGAAGGCTCAATTATGGCAAAAAGAACAGATGTTCGCCAAGAAATAGATACTGTGATCTGAAGATGAGAATTTTGAATTGGCATTTTTGCTGGTCTTGCTGGACTTCTGATTGCATTATTAGCAAAATTGTTCGAACCATTCTGACATGATCATTTTAGGTGCTTTTTGTTAGAGTAGCAGACGCAATGGTCACAAGAATCGAAGGGCAAACTAGTCTTCCAATAGACACTTCGATTTGATCTAAAAGTACTTGTAAGTTTTGTAAAATAATGTTTTCTTCTCCCATCAAAGAAAAGTAATTTTAGTTACGTTTTGCAAATTGGGCCAGTTTCATTGACTTCGCTGGTGAGAACCTAGAGACCTTTTGACCTGGATTTTAAGGGATTCAGAATTTCCCAATTCTCAGCAGAAGGTCTCAGAACTAATTAATGCTTTGGTGTTTTTCTCTCTCTTAAGGGGACATTGTGGACTTGTCCGTTTTGAGGCAAATTTTGGAGTAAACGTTTGGTAATGAAAACTTCATTCTGACTTAGTTTTCTTGTGTATTTTCAGCACTTCCCACAGGATTTTTTACAAAAAAAAAGATTTTCTGATTTGTAATCTGCCATCTTAATTGCATTTTTTTAACTTTTAACTGTCTTCTCAGCATTACCTTTCAAGTGAATTTATGTTTCAATTACAGAGAGAACAAATAAAGGTAGTGCTTTAGGAGAAAAACGAATATCCTAACGTTTCTGTCCTGTCAGGCGGAATTGAGGTATTTAGTATTTGCAGCTTGTGGTTTTAGGGATTTGCTCTTCCCCCTCCCCGCCCCCAGCCTGGCACTACAAAACTGAACTCAGTCCTTTGGAGCATGTGAAAATAGGTAGTGTCATTTATCTACCAGTATTGGATGTGGTAGAAATAGGTCCGTGATGCTGTTTCATGCAGTATTTTAGGCATTTAGAAATAAGGATGAGACCTGTTAAAGCATGTTAGAAAATCTCCAACTTCCCCTACAATAAATAAAAAACGGTGTCTTAAGTGTTTGTGGAAGTTTTACTACAGTATCCATCTACAGGCATATTTCAAAGTCTGTGCCTGGCTCCTAACTTGGGTTATAGTAGTACTGCGGTTGTTCAAGCGCTGTGTAGACTTTTCTAATACTCAAGATTCTGAATAAAATTTTGTGTTTAAGATGTATACTGCATGTGAATACACTCGTAAGTCCTGAAAATGCAAGCCGTTGCAGCACTGTAAAGCTTGACTAACCCTGTTCTTTGCGGAGAGTTGACACTGAAATTTGTTGAAGTGTTGCTGTTACTGTGCTAGGAGGGAACTGCAGGGAGCAGGGACTTCTTAGATTTGCTTGGTCGTGTTTGCGGAGATACTGATTTTGGTGCTTATATGAAATCGGGAATTGCTGGCTGAGCTCTCCAGGCAGTGGGAAGCGAGGTCAGGGAGCAGCCGCTTGCGCGTAGTCTGTCTGCAGGGCTGAGTGGCTCCTGTTGCTTCGCTGGAGAAGATGTGGCGGTGGCAGAGCAGCACCGCGGTGGGACTTGCCCCGCTGAAGGTGTTCATACAGTGTTTATCGCTGTTGCTAGGACAGGCTGTAACGCTAGCGTAAACAGCACGTAACATCTTGCAAAAGGCTGTTGGTTTTGTAAAAGGCACAGTCGCGTTTCAGCCTCAGGTACGCTCAGATAGTTTTCACTTAACAGATGAAACAAGTAACTAATTCTTTTTATGCTTATTTGCGCCAGATCCAAACACTAAAGACTAACTCATCCTTAACTTATGGCTGGCTGCTATCCTTAGCTTTTGTCTGAAAAAGCGTGGAATTATGCTCACCGCATTGCAGTGGCAAGCGGAATTGGAACTTCTGGTAAACTCAAATGGTGGCTTTTCATGGGGTCGCTTCAACATGAGACATTTTCGGAGACTTAAAAAAAAAAAAAAAAAAAAAAAAAAAAAAAAACAAAAAAAACCCCAACCCAACCAGCACTGTGAACAGTGTTCTGCCAAGGCTTTCAACGTGGTTCTGATTCTTGGGGACACCTAATCAAGAAATTCCACATGAAAACTGAAGGAGAAGATGATTTCAATGGACGAAATTAATGTTCAGGGTTTCCTTTGGGTTTTTAATAGAAATAGCACCATTTCAAACCATTCAAAAAGGTTTCTGTGGTGTATCTTGGGTAACTGTGTGTACGTCCAAAAGCAGCAGATTAATAGGGACTACTGTAGTAAGGTAAACTTTCCGAAGAGTAGCTTCTTTAAGCTTAGGAGGCAGCCGTGGGAAAAATTCTGGTTATCAGTGTTAAGGCCATGGGCTTGCTCTCTTTTAAGCCAGCCTGTTGCTTTTTTTTAAACAGAAATGCAGCAACTTCTCCAGTAAGTAAGTGTTATTCCTGCTTAGCACTTATCTTCTTAAAGACCATTTTTTATTTTTCAGAAGGTACGATTCCAGTAAAAGTCCGAATATTGCTCAGACTTTTATTTTTTAATTTTTGTGCCTTGCTGTTGCGGCAGTGTTAATTGGAAATGAATCAACCGTGGCAGGCAGGCAGTCAGCCCCTGATTTAATTATATTATCTTTAAAGAACAGAAGTAGGTAGATGGCGTGCAGGATTCTGAGAGCGCTCTGTGAGGGATAAACACCCAGAATACTCAGTATTATTTCAAAGTGATCTTCAGAAGTTATTGTTTAGTCGAACCGGGGGGGTGGGGTGGGGTGGGCGCCTGTTGGTTTGAGTTTTTTCCCCTCTGTGCTAATTAGAGAGATTTTTAATGCGGTTGATTTTCATTCATAGTTTTTTCATAGCAAAGTTGTTCCAGTACTAAGGGTGTAACCTGCATGAAAGTCAGTTTAATTTCTTGTCCTGCGTGTGTTTCTCGTAGCGGGGTTTACATTGCTTCAGATTCTCAAGGATGAGATGACCTCAGATTGAGCAAGGGTGATCATTCCAATTTCTTCCCAAACTGGGGACTGTAATCGTGTGCGTGTTCTGGATGAAGACTCCCACGGTAACGTTAATGTGATGGCACTGAATATGTAAAATCCTGGGGTATTTACTGTCATTTCCAAGCATCTAACAACGATGAGTTTGAAGTCCTGAAGTTTGCAACTGTAATGTTTCTTCGTGGTCAGTGTCTTCATAGGACAATTCCGGCCAGAGAACCTTAGGAGCTGGCGGGCGACTAGAACGAGAATGCCAGCTCTCACATTCCTGGTTTCCACTATCCTGACCAAAAAAAGTTTGAGTAACTTCCATGTTAGTACTCAGTAAAGGAGTTGTTCCTCATTTGTATTGAAGAGAACTTTAAGACAATGTATTTTCCTTTATATGTTTAATTCTTGCAAAACCAGAGTATTTTGATGTACAATAACAAGACCTTTTCGGGTTGTGAAGATTTTCTTTCCATTGGTAGCTGATGCTTCAAGGGGAGCTTAATTACTGATGAACCAGCAGCCAAATGTATTGTGTTAGCTGGAACACACATGGCAATTAACTGGCACGAGTTGAGGCTCGCGTGCCTTATGGCTGCCTCGTAGAGGGTCAGGTTAGAAAACGGCACTTTGGCTTCTGGGGCTTGAACGAGCACGTCTGCCCGAGCAAGCTGCTCAGTTAAACAAGAAGGGAATGTGTCTGTACGAAAACATTTAAAGACAGATAGAGTCCTGCTGTGGTGACCCCAGCTATCAAATGATCCCTTAGTGATGCTGCTTTGCCTTCGCATTTATTTCTTTGATTCAGGTTTGCACATGCTCTGTTATCCGTCACTCTGGTAGGTAAAGCAATGGACTTTTTTTTTTTTT
>VZSC01012709.1:0-12911 GCA_013398225.1 Steatornis caripensis | reverse complement strand
TCCCTAGTCCAGAAATAATACCCTATTTATTTCCAGAGCCCATCTCCAACATTGAAAATCTCCAACAACTGCTCCCACAGGGAAGTTTCCAGGAGTGAAATGTTTTGCTGCCGTGAAACATCACTCAGCTAACCCAACAAATCCGGGCTCTGCTCTTCCCTAGCCATGCAATGGTACCCTCACCCTCTCATTCTCACCAGAGCCTAGTTCCAAAATTGAAAATGACCAACAAGTTCTACCACAGGGAAGGTGCCAAGGCTGAAATATCTTGCTGCTTGAAAGATTCCTTGGTAAGCCTTTCACTCACCCATGAAAACTCGGACTCTGCAANACCCTCACCCTCTCATTCTCACCAGAGCCTAGTTCCAAAATTGAAAATGACCAACAAGTTCTACCACAGGGAAGGTGCCAAGGCTGAAATATCTTGCTGCTTGAAAGATTCCTTGGTAAGCCTTTCACTCACCCATGAAAACTCGGACTCTGCAATTCCCTGCCCATATAACAATAGCCTCACCCTCTCCTTCTCACCAGAAACCATCACCAAAATGGAAAACATCTAGCAATTGCTCCTGCAGGAGTGAAATGTTTTGCTGCCATCAACAACTCTCTCATGTCCTTCTTGACCCAAACAGGAAGAGGAAGTGACTCAGGTTTGCTGATTCTCTCTGTTTCAATAGGGCATACACAACGCCTGTCGTCCTTAGGTAAAGACTTTTATTCCATAGCTAGGTTCATATATTGGATTAATAATTGGCTTGCAGAAATAATTATTCCGCGCCATGCATGTGTAGATTATTCCTTGTGTTACTTATTGGAAAAGGAAGAGTAAAATAAAAAGAAAGAGAGAAGAAGAAAGAGAGAAAAAGAGAGACAGACAGGGAAAGAGAGATATAGAAGAAGAGAAAGACATCACCAGTCCATGTTCCAGCAGTTGTTCAGCCAACAGGGGCTCTCTGGTTTGTAGGAGTGCTCATCCAGAAGTACACACCTTATGGTATTTTCTCTCATCTTTAATTCTCATCCCTCAATGTGGATCGCCTCCTCCAAAAGTTTTGGTTTTCGGCGGAACGCAGTATCCTTCTGCTATTGGTTAATTACTCTTGCTTGCTATGTAAATTAGCACGCATGCCACTTATGGGCATGAAGGGGGCAAATCTTCTTGGTCTTGAATTGAGTTTGTTATCGCGATTACCACCAGTTACTGCAGATTCTTGCTGCCTTCATGGCTTTCTGGGCAATCATTCAGCCTTTGGAGCCTTCTGAGGAAGGATGTTCCCTTTTATCAGTCCTCAGCTCCTCTTCAATGGTATATATTGCTTCACTTTTGAGTGTTTGAGATACTAGCAAAACAGTTCTTTGTTCCAGGGGTTACAAGTTAGCCTTAGTGTTAGATTGTTTAGTCTTTCAGTTGGTCTCATACAACCAAAACTTAAGAACCCTTTCACTGAACAACTAAACCTAGGTCTCTGCACTTTCTTACCCATGTAATTGTATGCTCACCCACTGTCAGTGTCAGCAGAGCTCATCTCCAAAATTGAAAAAGTCAAATGATTGATCCTACAGTGAAGTGGCTATGACTGAAATAGTTTGCTCAAGTGAAACATCACTTTGCAACCCTTTAACTTACCAGCAAATCTGGGACTCTATGTTTTTCTACCCATTTAACTATACTGTCACCCTCTCATTCTTGCCAGACCTCATCTCCAAAATGGAAAACATCAAACAACTGCTCCCATAGGGGAAGTTCCACGACTGAAATGGTTTGCTGGCAAGAAACATCGCTTAGAAACTCCTTAACTGACCATCAAATCTGGGCCTCTGTGCTTCCCTTCCCATGACGGTACCCTCACTCTCTGTCATTGTTGGCAGAGCCAATCTCCAAAACCGAAGATGTCAAACAATTGCTCCCACAGGGAAGGCACAGGACTGAAATGTTTTGCTGATATTAAACATCCCTCAGAAACTCTTGAACTGATGCAACATATCTGGGGCTCTGTGCTTGCTGACCAGTGTAATGGTAACCTCAGTTTCCATCACTGTTGGCAGAGCCCTTTACTAATATTGAAAATGACTAACTACTTCTCTTGGAAGGTGCCATGACTGAAAAGGTTTGCTAATATTAAACATCCTCTGGAAATTCTTTAACTGACTCAAAAAATCTGGGGCAATGAGCGTGACTACCAATGTAACGGTACAATCGGTCTCTTTCACTGTCGGCAGAGTAAATCGACAATATTGAAAATGTACAACGACTTCTTCCAAAGGGAAAACACCAAGACTGATAGGTTTTGCTGGCTTTAAACATTCCTTGGAAGCTTTTTAACTGATTCAAGAACACTTGGGCTCTGCAATGGTCTAAGGATTTCCAAGGATTCCTTGGAAACTCTTTACCTGACACAACAAATCTGGCATCTGCTCTTGTCTAACCATGAAATGCTATCCTCACACTCTATTACTGTAGGCAGAGCACATCTCCAAAATTGAAAACATGCAATGACTGCTCGAACGGGGAAAGTTCTAGGGCTGCAATTTTTGCTGGAATTAAGCTTCCACTGGCAGTCACTAACCAAAGAAATCTGGGGCTCTGTGCTTTATGAGACCCATAATGGTTCCATATCTTGACAATCTCAGCAGAGACCATCACAAAAAAAAGAAAACTTCCAACGACTACTCCCACAGTGAAGGCACCAGGTCTGAAATGTTTTGCTGGTGTGAAACATGCCTTGAAAAGTCTTCAACTAATGCAACACATCTGGGTCTCTGTGCTGGTCTAAACATGTAATGTTACAATCATGCTCTGTTGCTATCAGCAGAGCCCATCTCCAAAAATGAAAACTTCCAATGACTGTTCCCACAGGGAAGGACTCACGACTGAATAGTTTGCTGGTGTTAAACATCCCTCAGCTGCCCTTTACCTGAACTAAAATATACATGGCTCTGCACTTATCATTTTATGTAACAGTAACCACACTCTCTATCACTGCTGGCAGAGCCCATCATGTTTACTGATAATGTATAATGAGTGCTCCCACAGGGAAGGTGCCAGGACTGAAATGTTGTCAATTATCTCTAGCAAGAGTGATGGAAAGTGAGGTTACCTCTACGTGGGTAGATTAACACAGAGACCCCGATTTCTTGTGTCAGTTATAGAGTTTCAAAGGGATGTTTAATACCAGCAAATCATTTCAGTCCTGGCACTTTCCGTTTGGGAGCAGCCACTGGCTATTCCAATTTTGGAGATGGGCTCTGCTGATAGTGACAGAGCCTGATTGTACCATTAAATTGGTAGAGAAGTGCAAGGCTGCAGATTTGTTGCATCAACTAAAGGGCTTCCAAGGGATGCTTAATACTAGAAAATCATTTCAGTCCAGGCACAGTCTCTGTGGGATCAGTCATTGAAGGTTTTCAGTATTGGCGATGGGCTCTACTGACAGTGACATAAAGTGAGGGTACCGATTCACGGGTAGACTAGTGCAGAGACCCTGTTTTCTTGTGCCAGTTATAGAGTTTCCAAGGAATGTTTAATACCAGAAAACCACTTTAGTCCTGGCACCTTCCCTGTGGAGCAGTTGTTGGGCTTCTCATATTTTGGAGATGGGCTCAAAAGACTGTAACAGAGAATTTGGGTGCCATTACATGGGTAGGCAAGCGCAGAGCCTGCTGTTTGTTGTGTCAGTTTAAGAGTTTCTAAGGGACGTTTAATAGCAGCAAATAATTTTAGTCCTGAACTCTTTCCTGTGGGAGCTGTTCTTTGATGTTTTTAATTTTGGAGATGGGCTCTGCTGACAGTGACATTGAGTGAGGGCAACGTTACACCAGTAGGCAAGCACACAGTCCCATGTTTGTTGGCTCAGTTAAAGTATTTCAAGGGATGTTTAATAACAGCATATGATTTCTGTCCTAGCACTTTCGCTGTGGGAACAGTCGTTGGATGTTTTCTATTTTAGAGATGGGCTCTGCAAGAGTGACAGAGCGTGAGTGTATGATGACATCAGTAGACAAGCACTGGCCCCCAGATTACTTAGGACAGTTAAAGGGATGCTTGATACTAGCAAATCATATAAGTACTGGAATGTTTTTTTTGGGAGGCAGGTGTTGGACATAGCCAACATTGGCAATGGTCCCCAGCAACAGTGACAGAGAATGAGGGTACTTTTACATGGGTAGAGTAGCGCAGAGACCATGGCTTCTTGTGTCAGTTATAGAGTTCCTAAGAGATGTATAATATGAGGAACAGACAGGGTGCCATGTGGGTATGTGACTGGGCGCCATCTGTTCAAACATGAGACTACTGCTGCAATAGGCAATGTGTTAGGGCTGAAACCTTGTTGTGGCCTTAACAGCCCCCTGGCAACCCTTTCACTGACACACAAAGACTGGGGCTATGGGGTCACCTAGCCAAGGGACAAGGTCTCGTCATCCTCAATGACTGTGTGCCATCCGAGCCTGTCTCCATAAATTGCGAACGTCTGGCAACTGCTCCTGCAGCCAGCATTGAAAGCTTGTGCTGGCATTAACCATGCCCTGGCAACCTAGTCACTGACCCACGAAGACTGGAGATACATGCTGGTTTTATCAAGGGACAGGGTGACATGCTCCTCTGTAACTGTAGGACATCCATCCAAGGATGGCTCCATAAATTGCAAACATCTGACAACGGCTACCACAGACAAGGTGCCAGTGCTGAAATCCTGTGCTGGCCTAAACTGCACCCTGGCAACCCTTTCACTGACCCACCAATATCGTAACTATAGGCTCGCCTAGCCAAGGCAGAGGGTGCCAACTTTGTCTGCAATGGTAGGCTGACCACCCAAGCCCACCTCCTTAAATTGCAACTGATGACTGCTCGCACAAGAAATGTGCCAGGCCTGAAAGCTTGTGCTGGCCGTAACCGTCCCCTGTTAACCCTTTTGCTGAACCACTAAGCAATGGCTGAACAAGGGAAAGGAGAAAGTGTCATCTTCGTCTATTAATGTGCTCTGGGTGCCAGAGGCTGGGTCCATAAAGGGTGAATGTCTGCCAACAGCTCCGACAGGGACGGTACAGGGCTTAGAGCATGTGATGGCTTTAATCACCCCATGAAAACCATTTCACTGACACACGAAACCTGGGTATACGTGCTCGCTTTGCCAAGGGACAGGGTGAAATCATCATCTGTAACTGTAGGCCATCTGTCCGAGTCTGGTTATATAAGCTCTTAAGTGGATGACAGTTTCAGATTCCAGTTGCAGCCGGACAGTGCAATTTAGCAAATGAACATGTCAGGCTTTCTCTGCCCTGGGAAAGACTGTAGCCCAGAGTTTGTGGGTCAGTCAAAGGGCAACCAGTGTGGGGTGAGGGCCAGCAACATCTTTTAGCTGTATGACATTTACTGTGGGAGTATTTCTCAAACGGTTTCATTTTCCTGAACAGTCCTCAGACAAACAGTATAATTTAGCAAATGAACATGTCAGGCTTTCTTTGGCCTGGGAAAGACTGTAGCCCCAGTCTTTGTGGGTCAGTGAAAGGGTTACAAGGGACTGGTGAGAGCTAGCAAAATATTTAGATGGAAGATATTTACTGTGGGAATATTCCTCAGAAGTCATGTTCAGATAGCACTCGCGGCCATATAGTGTAATTTCAGAAATGAGTATTTTGGGCTTTCTCTGCTCTGGTAAAGCCCTTAGCTGGAGTCTTTTTTTCATCAGTGAAAGGGCTACAAGGGACTTGTGAGGGCCAGCAAAAGCTTTTAGCTGGATGGCATTATCAGACTTTCTAATTTTCAGATACCAGCGGCGGCCCGACAGCACAATTTCACAACTGAACATATCGGGCTTACTCTGGCCTGGGAAAGACTGCTGCACCAGTCTTTGCTGCTCTGTGACAGGGCTACAAGGGACTCGTGGGCCAGCAAAACTTTTAGATGGATGACATTTACAGTGGGAGCATTCCTCTGACATTCTCATTTTCCAGATTCCAGTGTTGGCAGGGGCACAATTTCAAAAAATGTTCATGCCCGGCTTCCTCTGGCCTGGGAAATACCATAGCCTGTGAATTTGTGTGTCAGTGAAATGTCTACCAGGGACTGGTGTGGGCCAGCAAAATATTATAGGTGGATGACATTTTCTGTAGGTGCATTCCTCACACGTTCTCATTTTCAGATTCAAGTCTCGGCCAGACAACGCATGTCGTCCTTTTTCTATCCTGGATAAAACTGTAGCCTGAGTCTTTCTGTTTCAGTGAAATGGTTACCAGGGGCAGGTGAGGGCCAGCAAAATCTTTTACTGGGTGACATTTATGGGGCGTATTCCTCATACGTTCGCATTTTCACATTACAGGCTCAGCCTGAGAACTAAAATTTACAAAAGTACATGTTGGAAATTTTCTTCCCTGGAAGCCTGTAGCACCAGTCTTTGCGGGTCAGTGAAAGGGTTACCGGTCACTGGTGACTGCCAGGACACCTTTCAGCTGTATGACATTTAGTGTGGTAACATTCCTCACACTTTCTCATTTTCACCAGCCGTGCTCGGCTGGACAGCACAATTTCACAACTGAACATGTCGGCCTTTCATTGCCCTTGGAAATACCGTAGATCCAGTTTTTGTGGATTAGTGTGAGGGTTTCAGGGACTTGTGAATTCCAGCAAGAGCTTTTAGCTGGATGACATTTACTGTGGGAGTATTCCTCAGATGTTCTCATTTTCATGAGCCATGCTCGGTCAGTTAGCACAATTTCACAACTGATCATATCGGGCTTTCTATGGCCTGGGAAAGCCCGTAGCCCGAGTCTTTGTGGGTCAGTTAAAGGGCTACCAGGGACTGGTGAGGGCCAGCAAAAGCTTTTAACTGGACGACATTTACTGGGGGATTATTCCTCAGACGTTCTCATTTTCAGATTCCACTAGCTGCCGGACAGCAAATTCTCACTCATGAACATGTCTGACATTCTGTCCTGGGAAAGATTGTAGACCCAGTATTTGTGGGTCTTGGAACGGGCTACCAGGGACTGGTGAGGGCCAGCAAATGCTTTTAGCTGGATGACATTTTCTGTGGGAGTAGTCCTCAAACGTTCTCATTTTCCTAAGCCGTGCTCTGACAAACAGCATAATTTAGCAAATGAACATGTCAGGCTTTCTCTGTCCTGGGAAAGACTGTAGCCCAAGTCTTTGTGGGTCCGTGAAAGGGCTACCAGGGACTGACGTTGGACAGCAAAAGGTTTTACCTGCATGAAAATTTCTGTGGGAGTATTCCTCAGATGTTTTCATTTTCATAATCCAGTCTCAGCCAGAGAGCAAAATTTCACAAATCCACCGCAGTGCCAGTTACTGGTTTAACAGTATTAGAAAAGAAAAGAGGCCGTGTTTCACTTCATTAGTACAATAGGTAGAAAGTTATGTTTATTTCCAGAAAATCCTTTCTAGCCGCAGATATTCCTTGTGGAAGCAGTCGTTGGGCGGCATCGGTATGGTTAAAGGGCTCTATCATTGCTGCATATAGTGAAATGATTCAGACAGTTTTAGACAACCTTGTAGTGATTGTTTTGCTAGGTCCCTCCTAGAGGTTCAAGTGCATGCTAATTTGTAGCAAATCCACCTTCAATGGAGGAGTAGCAATTGGACTGTTAATGGTCTAGTGGATTATGCCCAACAAGCTCTGACATAATGACACTGAAGGAAGGCACCATTATGTTGTAAGAGAAGCCTAATCGCCCAGCTAAATTACGTTATGAAAGGATTCCCATGAAGTGTTTCATAGCAGGAAATCATTTCACTCCTGGCACCTTCCACCTGGAGTCAGTTGTTGCACACTTTCAGTATTGCTGTCTGTCCCTTATGCACTGGCAGAAAAAGTGGATGCTGTAAGATTATTTAGGCCAGCGTAGAGCTCGCTTTAGTTGTGTCAATCCAAGAGAAACAAAGGGATATTTACTTCCAGCAAACCCTTACTATCGTTGCAACTACCATTTGGAAGAAGTCGCTGAGATACTTTAGAACTGTGATTGGACTCCACTGCAGTCCCAGATACTGAGTTACTGTATAAGCATAAGACATGCGATGAGGCCCTGTCTGGCTATGTCAGTCAAATGTGTCTTCAAAGTGATGTTTATTTGCAGAAAATCCTTTCTATACGAACACATGCTATGTGGAAGCAGTCATTGGACAGTTTCTGTATTTTTGATGGGCTCTATCGCTGTAATGGATGTAGGGGTTAAGGTAACAGCATTAGACAAGGAAAGAGGCCGTGTCTGGCTGCGTCAATCCAACAACTTGGAAGGCATGTTTATTTATATAGTTCTTTATATAGTTCTCTATTGGAGAAATTTTCAGGTGTTCACAATTAATGGCACTGATTTAGTCCAGCCGGTACAACGTCACAGATGTAGACGTCTCCTTACCTGTAGCAGAGGAGATCCAGTAGCCGAAGTCCTGATGCGTCCATGGAAATACAGCCGGAGGGCAGGTAAGACCAGCACAAGCTTTCAGCCCTGGAAGATACCCTGTGGGAGCAGTCATCAGACGTTCACAGTTTCAGGAGCTGGATTGCACCAGCTGGCACACTGTTACAGACAGAGCTGTTGCACTTCCCCTTGCCCAGGTGGCCATGCCGCCCCAGTCTTGGTGTGTCATTGATAGGGTTGCCAGGGGATGGATAAGGCCAGAACAAGCTTTCAGACCAGGAAGCTTCCCCGTGTGAACTGTCATCACACTTTTGCATTTTAAGGAAGCGTTTTCGTCCTGCTAGTACCCTGTCACAGAAGAAGATATCTCCCTGCCTCTTGCCTATGTGTGCCCTTAAAATTAGTCTTGCTGTGTCAGTGAAAGGGTTGCTGGTGGGCGGTTAAGGTCAGTTCAATCTTTGGACTCTGGAGGCTTACTTGTGGGATCTGTCATCAGATGTTCACATTTTAAGTATCCAATTTCTACCTGCCAGCACAAGGGCACAGACGAGAAAGTCTCCTTTTCCAGGAGATCTTGTAGCCACAGTCTTAGTGGATGAGTGAAAGTGTTGCCAGGGGGCGGTTAAGGCCACCACAAGCTTTCATCCTGGAATCTTCTGTGTGGGATAAGTCATCACATGTTCGCATTTTAAGGAGCCTGATTCTGCCAGCCAGCTCACCATCACAGAAAAAGTACTCTCTCTGTACAATTCCTAGGGGATTTTGTAGGCCCAGTCTTCGTGGATGAGTGAAAGTCACAGACGAAGACGTTTCCCTCCCCATTTACTGTGAATGCCCATAAACCTAGCATTGTTTGGTGAGTGAAAAGTCGCCAGGGGGTTGTTAAGGCCACCACAAGCTTTGGACTCTGTAAGCTGTCTTTGGACTCTGTCTTCAGATGTTTGCATTTTAAGGAGCCAGATTCTGCCAGCAGGCATACCGTCACAGACGAAGATATTTCCCTGTCCCTTGGCTAGGCGAGCTTGTAGGCGCAGTCTTGGGTGGTCATTGGAAGGGTTGCCAGGCAGAGGTTAAGTCCGGAACAAGCTTTCAGGTTGGCAGCTTGTCTGTGGGAGTAATCCTCAGATGTTTGCAATTTATGGAACCAATTGTGGCCGGATGGTACACCGTCAAAGACGAAGTCTCCCTTTCCCTTGCTAGGTGAGCTCATATCCCCAGTCCAGGCCAACATGCCCACCATCACTGATGAAGATGTCACCCTGTTCCTGGCAACAACTGAACCCCCAAGACTGGGCCTACGGTCTCTCCTAGAGAAGGTACAGAGTAACGTCTTTGTCTGTGACAGTAGACTGGCCGGCTGAGGGCGGCTACATAATTTGCCACCGTCTGACGACTGCCACCGACAAGGTGTCAGGGCTGAAATTTTGTGCTTACCTTAAATGTGCTCAGGTAACCTTTTCACTGACCAAACAAGAGTGGGGCTGCAAGCTCATCTAGCCAAGGAACAGGGTGACATCTTCATCAGTGATGGTAGGCGTGTTGGCCGACCCCGACTCCTTAAATCGTGAACGTCTGATGCCTGCCCTCACAGGCAAGGTCCTAGGGCTCAAAGCTTGTGCTGGCCTTAATCACCCACTGACAACACTTTCATTGATGAACTGAGACTTGAGCTATCGGTTCACCTAACCAAGAGGCAAGGCGACGTATTCCTCTGAGATGGTGTGCCAGATGGCTGAGCTCAGTCTCAGAAAATGTGAACGTCTGACGACTGATCCCCAAGCAATGTGCCATTGCTGAAATCTTGTGCTGACCTGAACTGCACCCAGGCAACACATTCACTGACCCACAGAATTGGGGCTACAGGTGTGGAGGAGCTCTGAGGAGCAGGACAAGCTGAGGCGCCTTGTATTGCTCTGCGGAGGCTGTGAACAATGTGGTAAGTTGCATGAGAACTGGACCTTGACCAGATCCAAAACGGAGTTCAAAAGTATGAGGTTGTGTATGCATGGCGTGGGCATGAATGCTGCACCAGAACACTGGGGCAGAATGTTGATCTTAGTCTCTGGAACACCAGGACAGTGTGTGCATGGCTGGTGTGTGTGAGACTGAGGAAATAAGAATGCTGCATATGTGAACGTTCTGATTGGCTGCATAGTCAGGTCCTTATCTGTAACTATAAAATTAGCGGAGAGACAAGAATAAACGGTTTGGTTTGACCCACTGAGACTGGGGAAAGTGCTCCTCCAGCCAAGAGGCAGAACGACACCAGCCTCTGCGTCGGTGTGCTGGCTAACCGAGACCGTATCCAGAAAATGCAAACGTCTCCTGACTGCTCCCACAGGGAATCTGCCATGGCTGAAAGCTTATTTTGGCCTTAACCACCCCCAGGCAACCCTTTCACTGACCAAGCGAGACTGGTGCTATGGATTCGCCTAGCCAAGAAGCAGGGTGACATCTTCTTCTATGATGGTGTGTCAGATGGCCGAGCCCTGCTCTGGAAAACGCGATCATCTCACAAGTGCTTCCAGGGGGAAGGTGCCATTGCAGGAAGCTTGTCTGGCCTTAACAGATGCCTAGGAAGAATTTTGGTCAACCTCCAAGACTGACGCTACAGGCTTGCCTAGCCAAAGTCTCTGCGACACCATCCGATGTGACTGTGTGACGGCCAGCTGAGCCCCGCTCCAGAAAATGCAGTCGTCTCATGAGTGCTCCCAGAGGGAAGCTGCCATTAGAGAAAGCTACCCCCTGGCAACTCTCTCACTGATACACCGAGACTGGGGCTACGTGTCACCAAGCCGAGAGGCAGCACAAAATCATCAACTGCGATGTTGTGCCAACTGTCCCAGCCTGGCTCCAGGGAATGTGAACTTCTGACGACTGCTCCCACAGGCAAGATGCCATGGCAGAAATCTTCTGCTGGCCTTAATAGACCCCTGGCAAGAATTTCACTGACCCATAAAGACTGGGGATACACAGTCGCCTAGCCAAGAGCTAACACAAAATCTTCCTGTGCGACAGTCTACAGGTTGGCCAAGTAACCATCGTGTAAATGGAAAATTCTTGTGATTGCCGCTGAGCCAAGGTGCCACAGCAGAAAGTTTGTGCTCATCTTAACTAGCCCCTGGAAATTCTCTCACTGACCCAGCAAGATGTGGTCTACGGACTCGTCTAGCCAAGAAGCATGAGCATGTATTCACCCTCTGTGAGCGTGCTGGCAGGCCTAACCCGGTTCCAGAAAATGTGATTTTTCTCTCGACTGCTCCCACAAAGAAATTGCAATGGCTGAAAGCTTGTGCTGACATTAACTGTCCCCTGGCAACACTTTCACTTACACACCAAAACTGGGGATAGGGGCTTGCCCAGACCAGAGAATGCCTGACATCTTTATCTGTGCCAGTGGGCTGGTTGACGGAGTTCTGCTCCTGAAAATGCGAACTTCTGAGGACTGGTCCACACCAAGTATCCTAGGGATGAAAGCTTGCGTGTCCCTTAAAGGCCACTTGGAAATGCTTTCAGGGAGACAGCAACACTGGGCTTACGTCCTCAACTACGGAAAGTAGAGGCCGAAATGTTTTTCTGCAGCCTTGCAATTTTGCTCCACATTGGCTCCATTGAAGGCGAACGTCTGACGGCTGCTCCCACAAGAAGTATCCAAGGGCTGAAAGCTTGCGTGTCTCTTAAGGGCCCCTTGGAAATGCTTTCAGGGACCCAACAACAGTGGGCTTACGGCCTCACTTATGGAATGTAGGTGAAGCCGATATGTTCGTCTGCGGCCGTACAATTTTGCCCCAGAATGGCTCCATTGAAGGCGAACGTCTGACGACTGCTCCCACATCAATTATCCTAGGGCTGAAAGCTTGCGTGTCCATTAAAGGCCTATTGGAAATTCTTCCAGGGTGCCACCAACATTGGGCTTACTGTCTCACTTACGGAACGGAGAGGCCGAAGTTTTCGTCTCTGGTTGTGTTGTTTTGCTTGAGAACAGATCCATTGAAAGCGAAAATCTGACAACAGCTCCCACATAAAGTAACCTAGGGCTGAAAGCTTGAGTGTACCTTAAAGGCCACTTGGAAATGCTTTCAGGGACACATCAAGACTGACGTACGGCCTCACCTACGAAAAAGAGAGGCTGACATGTTCGTCTGCAGTGTTGCAATTTTGGTCCACATCGGCTCCTTTGAAGGCGAACGTCTGACGACAGATCCCACATCAAGTACTGGATGGCTGAATTCTACCATGACCCTTAAAGGCCCCTTGGAAATACTTTCAGGGACCCACCAACACTGAGCTTACGGCCTCACCTACGGAACATAGAGGCCAATGTGTTCATCTGCGGCTGTGCAATTTTGCTCGATAACGGCTCCATTGAAGGCGACCTTCTGACGACTGCTCTAACATGAAGTATCCTAGGGCTGAAAGCTGGTGTGTCCCTTAAAGGCCCCTTGGAAATGCTTTCAGGGACCCAACAACACTTGGCCTATGGCCTCACCTACGGAACTGAGAGGTCGACGTGTTCGTCTGCGGCCGTGCAATTT
>VZSC01012704.1:0-21108 GCA_013398225.1 Steatornis caripensis | reverse complement strand
GGATCAGAGACATTTGTCCTTAATCTGTTGCAAGACCTCCAGTTGAAACACAGTGGACAAACCTTGAAAAGGTTCAGGCCTTATAGATGATGGTACATATGGAAGAATCAAGTGTAGACTGGAGTACAGAGACTGGAAACCAACTTTTGACGGAATTTGGAGGACTTAATATTTAGATGGGCTGTAGGACACACTTCAGAGGGATCTGGCATCCAGAGGGTTAGACTTGTGCTTCCTGAAGTTCCATTCCCTTTACAGTACATTAAATTGGCCCTGTGAAAAGGAAGAACTCAAAAATCTCTGGTTTTGATAATTGGAGAACTCTTATGTCAATAAAAGGTCAAAGCCAGAAGATGAGATGCATTATATTGCCCTGCCTAGAACAGTAATAAATTCCCACTACTCCTGCTCTATCTGGATAGAGACTTCACATTGCAATCAGGAGTGGACTTGTCTTTCAGCGCTGTTGGTACCTCTCTGCTTTATTGATCATCATGTCATCATCTTGCTACCTCTATTCTACATTATTTCTAGAGTAAGATTTTCTGAGATGTGATGGCTTAGGACTCCCTTTTCATGAGACATGACTCCAACATCGCTTTTTAGGGTCTTGTGGTGAGATGATACAGATACTGCATCAGAGCTAATCANTTGCTACCTCTATTCTACATTATTTCTAGAGTAAGATTTTCTGAGATGTGATGGCTTAGGACTCCCTTTTCATGAGACATGACTCCAACATCGCTTTTTAGGGTCTTGTGGTGAGATGATACAGATACTGCATCAGAGCTAATCAGCCTTTCCCTTTCCCTTTCCCTTTCCCTTTCCCTTTCCCTTTCCCTTTCCAGTCAATGGAGAAGAACAAGCTTTTCCAAGGTTCAGGTTGACTGATCTGTTTACCATCTGTATTTTAAGATCAGTTGCGCTTACTTGTAGTTATTTGTCTTGAGGGAGCACCAGGTGGTCAGTTTGGATGTGCCTGGAGGGATGGAAACCCACCCTTAGCACTTCTGGATTGAAGCACAGCAACAGACACGGGACTCTGTCAACAGTGACTTTAAACTTGCTCAGCTGTTGAGGAGGTAGATGCTGTGTGGGGAAACTCTCAGTTGCTCTTAGGCTTGTCTGAGGGCAGACAATGATAATGGGTTAATATGGAGATGCTCTCATGTGTGCATGTTGTTAACTGAATATCTGGCTGGAGAGTCAAAGTTTGAACCTTGCTGTTAGCAGAAGGGATGGGTCAGCACTGCAGTGATGTCCTTGCTCTTTCGTGCAGACCCCGGAGATTTGTGCTTCCAGCATAGGAAACACCAGGTTCAAACCCCTCCATCAACCAGACAAGGGGCAATTATATTTGAAAGGCAAGTGTCAGGTACCAGTAGCTTCCTCACATTTTCTGCTGCCTTCCCTTATGGCCCATTAATATCTGTGCCATGTTATCCATCTTCCACAAGTTTCCCCAGGCTGGGACCTTGCTTGTCTGTGTCAGTGCCTCTGGATTAATCAGCCAGAGGTGTCCAACCTTTCCAGCCTGAGGGCTGAGCACACTTTTTCACAAAGGCCACGGGGTCATAATTGATGCTGTAACTAAGCCAAGGCTCTGCCAGCTGAGCTCCAACCCTTCTCTCCTTGAGGTCTGTGAGCCCTGCTGGGAGAGGCGACAGCCAAAACTGCCCCCTCCTCACCATGTCACGGCCAGCTACCTGCTGAGGCATGGCTCAGGACTCCTCCCAGGACACATGTGGATAGATGCTCCTTTCTCCCTGTCCCAGTGTGGGATGCTAAGGTTCAAGCCTAGGCTCTGACACCTGCAGTGCCCGTAAGTCAGATCAATACCATCAACAGCGTGAGCAGAGATGCCTTGCATAGCTCACTGTACACTCCTCCAAGTTGATCAGAGCAGCTGAGCTGGGGGAGAGGGTGGGAGAAGTTTGGAGTCAGATGTGAGAAGGAAAATGTCTGCCAGCATCATCAGCACTGTTCGCTGAAGCTGAGCGTGTCTGAGCATCCGTCAGCATCTGAGTAGCATATCTGATGCTCCGTGTACCACACGAGTGGACCTTGCACTGCGTATTCAGTGAATTGGTCTGTGCATTCNAGAGCAGCTGAGCTGGGGGAGAGGGTGGGAGAAGTTTGGAGTCAGATGTGAGAAGGAAAATGTCTGCCAGCATCATCAGCACTGTTCGCTGAAGCTGAGCGTGCCTGAGCATCCGTCAGCATCTGAGTAGCATATCTGATGCTCCGTGTACCACACGAGTGGACCTTGCACTGCGTATTCAGTGAATTGGTCTGTGCATTCCCAGGGGTCGACGGTGAAAGGTTTCTGGATGCCAACAAGTTTTCTCCATATCTGCTGAACTGCTCTGGACTTGGCCCCTGTGCACCTACAAGCATGGTGTTGCTGTGCTCACTGCTGTTTACAACCGCTCTGTGCGAGTTCCCCCTGTTTTCCTGCAGGAATTAGTTGCCTTGGTAGTGAGTAAAGGAAACTCAAAATGTTTTAAAGAAAGATGAATGCGAATGCGTGATGCAGTTGCCATAAACCAGCCTTTAACTGACTCCCACTCAAATACATTCATTGAACAGGCTCTGTTCTCAGCTCCTTTTTTTGCACTTTTTCCCTGCTCTGAATTCACCAGCACCCCTTAAATCCCTTGCCTGCAGTTTTCCACACAGCCAGAGGACAGATATGTTTATTTGCATGGTGCCACGCTGTGATTGCTGAGTTTTTTGCTGACTTTTTGAAGCACTGGGCAAGTTATTTGCCTGACACCCTCTATGTCAAGTCCTGCTCCTGTAAAACAAGCACGGGATGATGCTGGGAAAATAAATATGGCACTGGCTGGCTGTACATAAAAGTAGTGGTGATGGTGGGGAAATTTAAGCACCAAGCTGTGTGCTTGCTTTGCTAAGGACTTGCAATGAATTGTGTTTATTTCATTCAGATTCTATGAAGCTTTGTGGGAAATCATCCTGGGGCTATCGTCGTCCATCCTGGCCTTTAGAAAGGCATCAAGTTATGCTGGTTTATACCAGCTGAGGAAATACTCCCCTGTTAAAACAGATTTTCTCTCTTTCACAAGCTACCCAGAGCTAGGACAATACAGGATATCTCCATCCTATGGACAGAGACTAACTATTGCCTAGAGTCTTTGCACATCATTAGTTTGAGAGCTATAATTGCAATCATTGGTCCCCTCTGCTCTGCAGAGGAAACCTGGCTTTCGTGTTTCTCTCCCAACATGGTGAAAAATGAAGGGAGAAGACGTGGAGGGTACAGGAAGTATTGGATTTAGGACCTGAAATAGCCTTGAAAACTGGGCAAGAAAAAAATCAGAGCAAGGCCTGCAGGGAGAAGGAGATGGCTGCAGCTGCCTTCTGTCACCCTGATGCATCTTGACGTTATTTAGGAGGCAACGGAGGTAAAGCCTCAGATGTGTATGAATGCTCTTGCATATATACGAGCTCCCTCTGGCCTTGCTTCTCATCACCACTACACACAAGGTTTTCTCTTCGTTTCTCCCCCCGGTTTGTCTGAAAAGAGCAGTATGAGCCAGGCCCAAATCAAGGGTCTCTCTGGGTGCTTAGGGAGTTGTGGGTGTTTTCTCAGAAGGATGAAGATGGAAGGGATGCTCTCCTGAGGGCTCCTCCCGCCCTCATCAGCAACACCACAAGCGTTGCTCACAGGTTTTTGCAGGGGGATATTGCATAGTCGGGGAAGATCCATTTTTCTTGCTGTCACCATTAATTTTTATAACTTCTCTGGGACTGAAGGTGCTGATCTGGGAGTAAAAGAATAAGGGTGAGAAGGTGCCTCCATCTTTGGAGGGAAGGGCAGATATTGCTCCATCACAAGCTTGATTTTTCGAGTAGGGACGGTTTTGAAAATCTGCTAAACAACCTCAGTTGAAAATAACCCTTAAATACCCAAGCTCCCTTCCAAAAAAAGCACCCACAACCCCCAGAGGGTTCTCTTTTGCCCAGATGTTTCAATGACGTGGCTTTAAGAGTGGTCACACAAGCAACTCTCCTGGCCCACTTTGTGGATGTGGGAAGGAGTAGTCGGAGTGAGGCAGAGGTTTCCTAAGCTGACTTTGCAGCAGGAAAAGAGATTTCTTGAAATTGCTCTGTAAGTAAGATGTACAAACCAAGAGCTGCCATAGAGGTAAGAGAGGAGATCTGTGGACCTGGGATGCTGATCTTCAGTACTGGAAAGCCCTGCAAAGCTGTAATCTTGAAATCTTTCACTGTAAGGAAATGCTTTGCATGAAATATAACATTGCCTTGTGCTTCAACAGCATCCTCAAGATTTGTGCGTGCCCCGTATTTCTTCAAGAGAGTGAAAAAAATGAGCCTCATCCCAAAGGAAGGTGCTGCTTTAGGGTGTCCATAGACAACAGCACCAAATAGCGAGGAAGAGGTGGCTGTTGCTGCTGAAAAGCTGCACTCATGGGACAGTCCCCTTCGGGGAACTAGGCTCATCTGTGGAGCAGCCATCATTTGGGATGGTGCCATTAGAGATCATAAATAAAATGGGACATGTGGACCTCTAGGGAAATAAGCCCTATTTCCGAGCACAATGCAAAAAGACAGCCCCTTTCCTTTTATTTATAACAATGCTGTGTGCCCATCTGACCCCTGCTCACACATGCATACGAACGCTGATGCATGTACACTGTTTCAGGGCAGATTTTCACCTCAAGCAATGGGGAAAATACAGCAAGTTCAAAGCAGCAAGAACCAAACACTTTTTTTTTCTTGAGAAACTGCTGACCTCAAGCCATTTCAGACCTTCTAACATATATGGAGAGATGTGGATCCATCCTTTCACTCCATAACTGGAGGTGTAGGTACTATAACCAGGTATCTTTTGTAAGCAAAAGAGAATAACCCCCTGTCTTGGGTATTTCCTCTAAGCAATTCCTTCAGAGAACCCAGGAAATCTGTTTTACAGTCTACCAAAATCTGCAGGCAGCACAACAGCAAATTCATCTCTTTTTATGTTTTCTCACAATGAAATGTAGACTTCCATTCCCAGCGATGCTGAGAGTCGCTGCAACAACATCGCTGTCTGTCTGTCTTAATCATTGCAGTCCCATTATTTCACATTCTCTCTCTGCTCTGCTTTTTTTGTGCCTTTAACATTTCAGTATTGATATTTCCATTCCACTTTTAGGTGGGATGATACTAAAGCTGATAACTTCTGCCTTAACCAAGCTTCCAGTCAATAGCAATAGATCCAGCAGGCTCTAGCTGTCCATCTCTCTGCTGCCTGATTTATTTAATTTTCTGTATTTTTTATCCCCCAAGGAAGATTTAGTTCCTCCCGACCCTTTCTCCCAAGCCCCAGCCCGAGCAGAATGGGCAGCATTTCTTTTTATACTTCACTAAGGCAGTTACTAGATGACCAGCAAAACACTGGTATAAACCTTTCCCTGGCGTTAATGCCCCATCATCGCAAGAGGTGAGGTCCAAAGTGAGATTTATCTCACCACCACACTGAGCTTCTCTGTCTGTGCTCCTTCCATGTGCCACTGAGATCCTTTCAGACGTAAATCACCTCATCCTAAAAGAGACATCCATGCTTGGGCAGATGAACTTCGTGCTGTGAGTGCCTACTTCTATCCTTTGGCAGTGAAGGTAGTCAGGGAAGATTTGGTCAGCTAGAAATACCTCCATGACTGACTCCTGGGCACCGATGGGATAGACCCAAGGTTGCTTTCAGTGCCAGGTGGGAGTGCATGTTTTTGCCATGAAACTGTCCCTGGGTAAACTATGGGCCATAAGAAACTGCTTACTGCTGGTGTCTACCTTAGCTATCAGTCCTAGCTCTTTACACTGGCTGTCTGTAGAGGTCAGGACAAAAAGCTCTGGTTTAGATGTCAGGGTGGTTACAGCATCTAAATTAGGCATTTCTTCAAAGAGGCTTAAATCCCAAGAAAAACAATGGTTTTGATAAGCACATCTCTTCCCTACCATTGCCAAGGCAATGTCCTTCCCTTTTGGAAGGAAAGTATGGAAACTGAAGAGTTGAAAAATGGAGCCGCAAAGACCTAGCTGAAGGGTGTCAACCAGGTCACTGCGGGTCATCCTGGTCTCGCTTGTCCCTCATCTCCATTGGAGGCTCTTCATGAGTGCCTTTCTCATGATCTCATCCACATAATTGGTGGCAGCAGGTACCTGTTTGTAGTCACGGGTGTGTAGTGCCCAGGAATTTGGGGGCTGCATGGACAGGCAGAGTGGCTGAGGTTGGAGTCTGCCTGAGACCATATGCAGAGTAAGTTCAAGAAGAGACTTGGATGGATTTGCTTAGTCAAAGCACCCACTTAAGGAGCCAAAGAAGTATTTTTAGGTATAAAAGTGCTGCAACTCAAGGAATTAGGAGCATAAACTTTACATCTATCACCAACCAACCAAATAAATAAATAATCCTTCCTTTCTGTTTGCACTGGAGCTGTTTGTTACAAAGCAAAAAAAAAAAAAAAAAAACCCATAGAGCACAAGTGTGTAACTCATCTCATCAAATGTAAGCTATCTAAAGGTTGGGTGACCAGGCTGAGCAAACCTTACATCTCCTTCCAGAAAAGGAGAGTTTCATTCCAATCTAAGGTTGGCAACTGAGATGAAACATCCCCTGGAGACAGCACCTTCTTTTCATCCTCTAGCTGATAAATCGATTTGAGTTTTTATTCAAATAAAACTGGGGGATTCTGAGTTTAAAATCCTTTAAGTCTGTTTCTGGGAGCTCCCTGTGAAGGTTGTTTTAAAGCTGTGGCTGATTCACAGTCCTGTGATAACCTCCAGTGTCAGGCAATATAAACCAGCTTTGATATCATCCTAAACCCTGAGGTCCCACCCAGAACCCAAGGAGAGTTCCCATAGCCCACATGCCTCAGGCTGTTGAGGCACTGAGAGCAGTTAGATTAAAACTCGGTATTCCTTTCAGTGCACTCATGCTCGTGCGGAAAAGCATCACAAAGACTGAAGAAGCAGCATGCAGAAAAGCTGGATGAAAGAAAGTCTCAGGGCTCCTTGCTGAAAGAGGGTTTGCGCTCAGAGCAAGGAAACCCTCTCAGTAGTTTGATTACTTTTGTAATCGGCAAAATAGGTTGAAGGAATTGTATTTCTTTAGCCAAGAAAAGAGAAGCCAAGTGGAGATAGAATAATAGTCTTCCAGGAGACTGAAGGTACTTGAAAAAGTGATGAGAACAATTCTTCTAGTCTACTGGCAGAAAAAATAAGAAGAAATGAACTTAATTTTCAGCAAAGAAGATTTAATTTGGATACTAGGGAAGACTAGAAGTCCTGTTCACAGCAGAGCACTAAAATGACTTAGCAAGGGAGGCTGTAAAATCTCCTTGATAAGGGGTTTCCACAAACAGTTTGCCTAAACTTCTGTTAAGCATGATCTAGATGTCCCTGGTTCAGCTTTGGTCAAAGGGACTCAACGATATTTCTGTGATTCTGTGGCTTGATACATTTCTTGAAGAGAAAGATGATTACCTTAAAAAAATATTGATTCCACAGTTACTTTTTCTTCTTAGTAGGAACCTTGGCGGTTTCGGCTAGTTCATCACAAAGGGTAACAGTAAAATGCTTCATTCTCCCTTAGTGTAATTTATCATCTCTGCACATCCAGACTATAGGACAGTAAGGTTGACTTTAGGCTGAAACCCCCCAGTCTAGGGCTATACTCCAATTCTCTCTCTCTCTCTCTCTCTGTTACCTCCTACGGGCAAACTCAGGGTTATTCTTTGCACTTCTCTTTACCAGAGCTCTCTGAGTTGCTCTCCAAAGGCAATACCAGTCTCTGCTCGGAACGTCTATCAGATTTAGAAACAATTGCCCTTAAGTGCAAATAATCTCCAAAGGGTAAAACTGGACTAGTCCTGCACAGGCTGACTTGATGGCAAAAGGTTCTGGAGTCTGCTGCGAATCTTGCGGCTCCCACTTCCATAATCATGTGTCCTTTTAATGACTTGGCTGGAGATGCTGCCTGCAAGGCAGCCTTGGGAATTCTTCCGTTTTTGAAAGCCCAGATTAGGAAGATAAAGATATTCAGTATATGCTAATGCTAAGCTATCATGTTACTGACAATTGTCAGGTTACTTCCCTTTAGACTGGTTGTATCTGGTGTTTCTGTGCAGTGTATTATAGGCTAATTAATGCTGTTAATGATAATGATTCTACTGCAAGAAGCCTGGAGTATTATCTCTATCTATCTTCTTGTCACCTTCCTTTTATCAAACCATTAAAGGAAAGCAGGCTATCTAATGGGGCTATCAGCCCCCAGCACACTAATTCACTTACATCCATATGGAAATAGAAAGCACTCTACAGATGTAGGATGGATGCTTACGTTAATTGTGGAGACTACTCATTGGTCTTCTGGCTTTCATTGTACGCCTTTCCGTTGCACTTTGAGCCATGATCCAACTCTTCTCAAAGTTGGAGGGCAATTTATCTGCTGCAGTGCGCATCTTCGGTGGTTCAGATTTCAATCTGTCATCTTTAATATCGGCTGGAGACACATATATTGTACATTCTTCTAAACCACAAATCAGCAAAGCTGCTCCTTCTTTTTTCAATCTACCACGAAGCAATTATAGTGGTTGGAGACCATTCATATTACTGGCACTGCAAAAAAGCGGGTAAGTGATATTTCATTTGGGGAACCTAATACTCAATTGAGATGTTCTTTCCAGGTCAGTCACTACCCCCAAGTGAGAGAGCAGGAGATTCTCGATATTGGCTCCTTGACAAAAATAAAAGGGGTCTTTTGTGTTTCTGTGGGAGTGGAAAGAGCCACAGACACCTTTTACAGGGGAGAAATGATCACAGCAACAGAAATCCATTGGACAGATAAAAGCAAACTATCCTTATGCTCAAAAGCAGCATAAGTAAAAGCTGGGGAGGTCTGAGGCACATGCTGAAGAAAGAGTCCCTTTCTGATAATGTCTCTTCTCTGACAAAACAGCTTAATATTTTTGTCAGATGCAGGGTTGAAAGCTGACTTTGTAAAGGAAATGTTTAAATAAAAAGAGTTTGAAGAAGATGTAGAGATAATCTTCAGGGATCAGGCATTAGGAGAACATGGGTACAATCCAGCCATTAATATTACCGTTGCCAATGGTAAGTGCAAAAAGAAAACAGTTCAGCATTTGAAAAGCAGTGACAACTGGGGTCCTTCTACAGCCCTCGGATTTCACACCGTTGATGGCTCACGTGTCCTAGCTTTGGCCTCAGTGACAACCGCATGGCATTTGCTTTTTAACATACAATCCTTTCACCGGTTCAAGACACCACTAGAAATTGTGAGGTTGGCAGTAAATTCACAAATGCTGGCAGAGCGACACTAGTGTCTTCCACCAGTTCTCTGCAAACTGCGAGCCTGGGTTTTTTTTTTTTTTTCATGCTTTTACACCTGGGGAGCTGTGATTCCTGAGGATTTCCTTCTGGCTGCCATGCAGGCGAGAGCCAAGTCTCATCTGTATGCAACACAGAGGACTCGCTTCATGCAACAGCAGTGAAAGACAGATGCACAACCCTAGTTCACATCAGCTGAGGACAGGGAGTAAGGAACAGCAAAGAGCTGTGAGATGTGAATCAACAGTATAAAATAAAAAAAAAATCTAATTAAAGTTAGTCATTGGGAAGACATGCAGTGCACCAAGGCACCCTCTTTGGATGTGTTTTCCCCAATACCCTGAGGATATTTCCAACCCATCTTATGGAAGTGCCATAAAAGTCCCAAAGCTTTCTCGTGGCACTGTGCAGGGATTGCAAAGTTACAGCAAATTAAGAAGATGTTTCTCCTTTGGCAGCATGAGTCCTCGACTTGCCTTTTCTCTGTGCTGCTAGACTCAGCAGCAAGCAAAATAGCTTACGCTTTTGTCCTGAGCCACTAAATCCATAGGAAATTCATTACATTTTTTTCCCCTCATCCAGCTATCAGCTTGGGCACCATGGAGAAAAAGGAATTTCCCAAATAATTAATTAGTCCTGATCAAGTAAATAACATCAAAACTCGTCTGAAGATGAATGGACCAAGGAAAGCACGCAGACAATGTGCTCACATGGTGACTCAATCTGAATCCTTCCTTTGGCACAAAACCCCCAACCACTGATTATTTTTGGAAAATTCTGAGCAGGACGTAACTGTGGTGATGCCCATCGGATCCCAAACTAACGCTTTCCCTCAAGTAACAAAGCCCCGTTCAAATGTTGTGTCTTACCTAGAGTCTTGATACATGTTGTAACTCAAAGACAGAAGAAAAATTTGCCAAAAATCTACAGATAGCCTGAAAAACTTGAATAGAGAGCTCAAGTTTCTCAAAGCTTGGCTATGTTTGGGTATAATTCAAGTCTTGTGCAAACAGCCTGGGTGACAAAGAGGATACACGGCTGGTAGGTGACTCTGAAGACCTGAAGCTGTGGGTCTGATTCAGAATCTGGCTGCTTCATCAGTTACTATGGATGTGCACNCTATGTTTGGGTATAATTCAAGTCTTGTGCAAACAGCCTGGGTGACAAAGAGGATACACGGCTGGTAGGTGACTCTGAAGACCTGAAGCTGTGGGTCTGATTCAGAATCTGGCTGCTCCATCAGTTACTATGGATGTGCACAGATGTAAACATGCTCGTATCTAGCCCTGTAGTTGAAGGGCTGCAATGCTGATGTCCGATGCACACTGAGGGTGTGAGAAATTGTTCTCATTAGTGAGCGGTTGTAAGACTATAGAAACAAAAAATATAAATCTGCACAGAACTTCCTACCCCCAAGGCTCTGAAAGTGCCAGACAAATGGTTCAGCTTCCTTCTAGATCTAGTTTTGGACAGCTGTAAATCATCTTGAGTAATGTTTAATCTTCATTTCTGTCAAAACGCCCCTGATCTGGCCACGAGTTTTGATGCAATCTGATTGAAGTGTGCCCATGAAATGATATGAAACATAAACACTAGGGATGGCAAAAATCATCTGAACATGCCTAGTCATCTATTTACATCTGAAAACATCCCCGGAGATAATGCCTGAATTTGTTCCGCAAATGAGGAATAATGAGAAATAGAACATTGGCCAATGGCTGCCATTTTTGCAAACACCATCCGTGGTCTCAATTTTTGTGCCCATTTATTTCAGGAAAGTATTTGTTTTTTTCAGACCTCACACAGCAGATCACCCTATTAACTTTCTCTCTCTGCTTTTTTTCTTGCCGGCATCCCTGTTACAGCTCTGAAATACAACAGGTTTTTCCTGTGGGTGAAATGGCTGGGTCCAAAGGCTGTTGAAAGTAACACAAGCCTCTGATTAGGGATCTCCAGCAGATTTTGAGGTCATGCTGGTAGGAAAGGAATTGATGTCAGCACTGAACATTTAATTAATAGTTATAATAACAACAATAGCGATAACAGCCAAATGACAGGTAATGATTACAGCTCCTTGCTGGATTATTGCCTATACCCAGAAGTGCTTCTAGATAATCCATGCAATCTTCTTTCAATGCCTGCTGCATACTTCTCACCCTGTTGTCTCCTCCAGCTATCTGCTTATTTGTTTTCCCTGCTGAGTACATTGTACATTTTGGGATATAATTGCCTTGCAAGCAAGGGACGTTATTGCAACATGTAGGGGAATATCAGAGCTACCCTTCCGCTAGCTTTCCTGGTGTAGCATCACTGCCCTGGACCTGGATGCAAAGAATGGAAAGCGGCCCTATGTCCTGTGAACCAGCAGTGCTAGTCACTCCTTTTTTCCATCTTTATAACAGTTTTATTCATTAGACCCTATGCAATTATGTGACTGCTTTCAATAGCTGTGGTGTTGCAAATTGGTACCAGTTTACTCCTGAGCAAGTTAGGAGGTGTTACAATGCCCAAGCAAGTACACAAAGAAACCTTGATAAGTGACCTACGGTATATCCCTTGCTCACGATACCATCCAGCAGCAGGACAATGTACCCCTTGGCTCTCTCTGATAAGGTGGATGTGTAGCATATGGACCAGAAATGTCTAGCACAATGGTGTTGTAAAATTGATGGTGCGTCTACCTACAATCCTACACAGAAGCCATAAAAATTCGTAATAATTGCCTATTTGTCCAGTGTTCTACGAAGCCATAGAAACATGTTTTCTGTATTGAAGATCTTTAAATCAGAACCTTGAGGCTTCTCAGAGGAACTCCTACAGTCTTCAGGGACAGGAGAAATGGGGCAAACGCATGATGTAGAACCAGAGAGGAGCAGAGGGCATCACAGAAATTACTCAGTAAAAGAACAAGGAAGGAAGGATTTGAGACGTGAGCTCAGAAAAAGGACAGAAAGGTGGAAGAATCCTCTTTACTAAAACCACAAAGCAGTGGGGTTTTGGGTATTTTGAAACATACCTTTGCATGAAAGAAAATGAAGAAAGTTTCTTCGATGAGCGTATTTGTTTGTCTTTATGAACACGCTGGATTCAATTCTCATTTGCACAAAGATCGCATAACATCATTCACCCTGAACAAAGAAGGTTCAGGGTGTGTTCACTTACCCTTAAAGCACCCCCAAATAGGCTTTTGTGTAAGAATTGAGTCAATCTCTCCAGTTTCCCTGAATTTTTAATTTCCCCTTTCGCTTTCAAAAACCTCCAAGTTAATCCATTGGGAAGAAAAATAAGAAAAAGGACTATTTTAATGGAACATTAAATTATTATTTAAACCCGCAAGAGTCAGAAAATGCAGAGTTAAAACTCCCAAAGCCCAGTGTTATATTCTCAAGTAACGAAAGGTCTTATGTCCTAACATAGTGATTTGGAGAATGGGTCAAAATTACACTGGTCCAGGGAGCTTTTACTCTTCAGCCTTGAACCACAACCTGATCCTTCTGCTAATGCACTTCTCCCTCGCTTTCCAACACATTTTAAGCATTGTGAAAACGATCCCAGTCTCTAATATTCTAAATATATTTTATGTGCTAAATACTACTCTGTTTAATACCACACACTTTGCTAATATCATACATTAGATTTAATGGTCCAATTTGACAAAAAATATCCCAGAAAAACACTTTCAGTGGGCCTTCTCCATTCATCTGGAACTGATATAAACAGGTATATGAAGAAAGGGAGAGGGAGACAGACTTTAATGGAGGCAGTGCAAGGCCACTCTTGAAGGATGTCTAGCTGCTTCCAGAAGGTTAAAGAAATGAGATTTTAAAAGGAAAAGGAGATGAGTGGGGAAAGACTGGGCATAAACTGGGAGCAGGAAGAACAGACCACATGCTTGTGGGTGTTTCAGTCTATAAGATGCTTAAGGTGTCTTTTAGGGTGATATAAGGTCTTTCCTCCTATCATCTGATGCACATTTTTTTCCTTTCTTCTTCTAAGATGAGCCTCCATCAGTTCAAACCCTCTTTAGGCTTTCACTTCTGCCATTTCCCAGGGTCCCATCAAGCCTCAGAAAGCAGCAGTGATTCCCTGCAGATGTTCTGGGATGCTGTGAATTACTGCAGGAATGAGGGCATTAGGTGAGATACAGGAACCAGTTGCCCTGGTTGGTCATCAGGGCTGTACGCTATTTATATGAAGGATTTTCATCTAAGTCATAGAGAGTTTGAGTTGCTGGATGAAATCTCTGCTTTGCAGAAGGCAGCGGAGGTTCTCCCTGTCACTTTGCTGGGACCAGTTACCTCCCACCCCTGTATGCACACACACACTCATACACACACCATTATTTTCCTAGATCTGTTCCCAAATCTACAGCTGATCTCATGTAGCCTGAGATATGTTATGGTTTTGCTGCCCTTGTCTTTCTCTCCATGCATGAACCAAAGCAAACACTCTTCCTTCATCCTTCCTGATGTGCTCTGAGATCCACTCCAACACCAAAGTGCTGGTCCTGCTTTCAGAGAGGTCCTGACTCGTGTGGGCCCCGGAGGCTGCATATAGTGGATCCTACGGAACTAAGCTCACAAGGGGTCCCAAAGTCATGAGGTTTCCCTTTAGACCAAGTAAAGCATCACTGATAGTTAGATCCCTGTTCACATGCATTTCATTGCAAAGAAAAATACAATGCGTGAGTGAGAGTTTCCCACTGAGGTTCCTGAATTGGTGACCCCATGACATTGGTGGCATTGCAGCATTACTTGGCACCTTCTGGTGCATGATTGCAATGAATGCTGCAGTGTTCCACTTGTGACCCTGATGCTTTAGGTGCTGGGCTGACACAAGGGATGTTTAGCTTCTCGGTGGACATAGAGCTTGTCCTCTGTGTTGTGCAAAGTGCTGGACACACCACATGGTGAGTAGCTGGAGGACACAAATGTCTCATGCTTGCCAGATGAAAGCTGAAGGCAACGATGACATTGCTGGGGACATTGTTGACTGTGGTGGGTGCTTCCACTGCTGGACCAGAGATCAGCGGTTGTGAAGATGGAGAAACATAGGTTGGAGTGATGCTGGGTGTGGAGAAACCCTCACTGCTTCTTCCATAAATCATAGCTGTGTTGGGCCTCAGTTTTTTTCATCACAGTAAAGGACGACGAAAGTATCTATTCTCTTCCTGTCTCTGCAAGTGATGCTACCATTAAACAGCCCTGCAAAGGAGGGGGGTCAAAGTCTTCTGGCTTTCATTTTAATGGAAGGACTCCACCAGTCCGAGAATAATGACATCAGGGACATGGTTTAGTGGTGGACTTGGCAGTGTTAGGTTAGCAGTTGGACTGGATGATCTTAAGGGTCTTTTCCAACATAAATGAGTCTATGATTCTATGTCTGTTTTGGAAAGGCCCTTCTAGGGGAAGCACTGTTGCTACCTGTTCAGGGATAAAGGGCTTTGGGGTGGCATTGGCCGGGGACACCGGAAAGTCACAGCAACAACCTGCATCTTTCCTAGGATATGGAGGAAAAAAGCACTGTACAAATGCAAAGAGCAGAAGGACATGGGGCAGTATCACAGTTTAAGCAGAGAGCTGTCTCCCAAATAAAACCTTTTCCTATCCATCTTGACCCACAAAGCAGGTGTGATTTATTATTTAGACCAGTCTACATCTATCCAGAGGAAAAGCCCCAGAATGGACAATACATACCTACAGTCTTTGTAGTTGCTGAAATCCTTTTAACCTATCAATATCCGTGAAATCAGAATTAACCTATCTGGACTGCTCATTTAAAACCTTTGACCAATCCCATGCAGCATTATAATAGTCATATTGACCTTCGGCCAAGCACAATCTTACGTGCTGCTTCTGCATCCCACTGAGACACTTGTTGACTGGCCCCATGATGTGAAAATATCCGTGTGCCTGCCTCTCTCCCCGGTAAGAAAAGAGCTTGAATTACAGCACTGAGAAGGCAACAATCTTCGTGAATTAATCCACCGACACATCGCACAAATTTAGCCATGCCCATAAAATTGGATTTCCTGATAGCTGGGGGGATTTGCACTGCACTCAGCCCTGACTCGGGTATTACAGGCATTCAGCTGTGCAAGCAGCAGAGACGATGGCATGCAGCGGCCTGCAGAAAAAGCTCACAGAAGCCTTAAGTGCTGTGTACGCTCGGCACTGGTTAGTGAAACCAGACAGGTCTGCAGCAAGAGAAAGGGCCGTGGGCCAAAAGCACAACAAAAAACATGTTGGAGGGAAGTTTGCATCTTCCCGACTTGTTCTGACTCCCAAAAGAACAGTAACAGGGTTAATGTTCCTTTCCTCTTCTTTACGATGTTAAAAAATAATCTGAGAAAGTCTTTTTCAGCTGGTGTCCTTTTTTTCCCTGTCTGCTTTTCAACTCAGAAATAGTAAAAACATGAAGAAGTAGCAATGTGAAGATAGAAGAGGGGTCTTGGTTGCGCACTGGAGGGTTTCTTGCCCTTCATCAGAGACATTAGCAAGTTGGTAACAAAAGCCCTTCCTCCTGCTTTGTTCTTGAACATTCAAACCGACATGGATATAAAAATAAAACAAATCCCAACTGGAAGATGAATTATAATTCCTCTCGCCTTCTCGGTTATTCACTGTCTATCTCTTTTGACATCCTGGCCCTTCTACCCACAGATGTGTCAGGTGGCTTTCTTTTTTCAAAAACAATAGTGGAAGTACTTCCCGAGAACAGTGTTTCTATAGCGCTATCCACCTTACCAGCCATTAACTTATTAAGCTTCTAAATAATACCATGAGGTGGGGAAGATGCCTGTGTTTGTACAGACGGGCAAAGGGAGGTGTGTGGGGAGGAGGCTGAGTGTACCACCCCTAACCCTACGGGTGGGATTCAGCCAGCTACAGTATAGGTGCCTCTGCAAGGGCCAGTGACTGAAGACCCTTGATGGTCTACAGAAGGACTTATCTTCCCCTAAAGCAGGTATCTAGGTTTGGCTTGCAAAATGCCTCAAACTGAAGAGTTAGGAGGGGTGAATCCAGCTCNGGCTGAGTGTACCACCCCTAACCCTACGGGTGGGATTCAGCCAGCTACAGTATAGGTGCCTCTGCAAGGGCCAGTGACTGAAGACCCTTGATGGTCTACAGAAGGACTTATCTTCCCCTAAAGCAAGTATCTAGGTTTGGCTTGCAAAATGCCTCAAACTTAAGAGTTAGGAGGGGGTGAATCCAGCTTCAAGTGGCCTGCATAGGGCTGCAAAGCAAGTTGCTGTCAGAGGCAAGGTGGGTTGTAACAAGGCAGAAGCACGCGTATTGCAAACACAGTTTCTCCTATTTCCCTGCAAATCTTGCTCAGTTTGTGGCTTAGGGTCAGAAATGGGGTGCTGATAATGCAATGTAACTACTTTCAAGAAGAGGTGGCTGAGAGTGGGTGCGGTAGTTGTCTGTAAAACCATAAGTGCCACTGAGGAATGAAGAGAGAAAACTTCCCTACCTCTTCTGACACAAGAACAAGGAGGCATCAACTCTGCCAGGCAGAGAGCACTTTGCAGAAAGCAAGCTGAAAGAAAACACAAGGACATCCTTTGGATGGCGAGTCGTTCTGCCGGCTGCCTTCTCATGGCAGGCATTTACACAGGTTCAAAAAGCCATTGGACAAATTCCTGAAAGAAAACCAAAAATTCTGAATGCCTTCTAAATACAGCGACCCCTTACCCAGGGACCTACAGCGGGGCCTGGCTGGACAGGAGATTGTCGTGGTAATTTGGGGGTTTAGGCAACGGCAAATGGTAATATCTCCATCCATCCACCCATCCACCCACACAGCCAGGACTTCTGGCGCTTTCAGATCCCATCTGAGGCTGATGACCAGTTCTCAAACCCACCACGAGATGCTCCAGTGGCACCAGGGGACACCTCTGAGCTGCACGCCTCCAGCGCAAAGATTCCCTGCAGTAGATGCTCTGTTGGCTAGCAGAGGGGCAAAGGACTGGTCTTCACGCTCCTGCAGGGATGGGTTAAGCTCACGGGCAGGCTGTGGACGTGCATTCGTGAGGGAATACTGCAAAAACCGCTTCCCAAAATGCACCTGCTATGCAACTAAATAAAGCTGTAATGGCCTGGCAGCTTTTGCAGCCACTAAACTTGCTTGTTATTTAGGTTTAATAGCAGAGGCAGAGCTGGGTATCAAACCACAGAGAATGGATTTGGGTTCAGTCCCATCCATGAGCCACTGAGTGTGACGATTGGCTGGCGAGCCAAGCTTTTAAACTTAGATGTGCTAGCTGGAGAGAGGGAGAGCAGAGAGAGCAGTATGGGAGCCACGTCTGCCACTCAGATGCAGACTGAGCACCCCTCAAAATGCCTGATGCAGAGGCAGGAATATACTAAGATTTCTCTCTTTCGAATATACCAGGATTTATCTCTTTTGCTATTGCGGGCTGTACATTAGCAAACACAAATCACACCCTGCCAAACTTTGTCTTTATTTCTCATTGCACAGTTTTATGCAGTGTCAGGCTCCAATTTGCCAAACGGATCAGGGCTGCTTCAGCATCTACCCTGCATTAACAACTTCTCCTGTGTCACTTATTCGCACTCCCCCGTCATGATGCTGGCAGCTCTTGAGCTCCAGTTGCTGCATTTTGCTGTGGCACAAAGCCACAGAGGGAAGCAGCAGTGCAACACGGCCCTCGGGCATGTGTGTTTGCGTTGCTGCCTTTCCTCTCCTCTTATCTTTGCAACCTCTTGCAAGAGGGCAACCTTCATCCTGTGAACGAGATGGGAGGAAAGAGGAGAAGGATGCAGCCCCAACGTGCTGCCGGTTTGGTTTTGGGGGGTTGTTTAGGTTTGGTTTAGTTTGCTTGTTTGTTTGTTTTTCATTGGAAGTATTTCTAAAGACCCTATTCCTTCAGTTATTACTCTGCACCCTGTTAATTCCTACTGCAGATCCCCTTTGCTCCTTCCTGGGTACCTGGACATCAGAGAGGACTCGAGGAGTCTAACACCACTCTAAGGAGATGAAATTGTGCCTTTTATGTTCCATTTCCACGGGAGCAAACCCCTAGATGGTTCTTACTTTTGTTGAGTTCACATCAGGCGGTGCCTTTTGCAGAAGGTCTGAGTCCGACCCCTCAGCCCAACGCCCTACCTTCTGCCACCCAACACCCTTCCTTCTGCCATTAGCAAGCACGTCCTGGGACGGGAGGAGACAGTGGGAGTGGCAGGCTGTGATTGCAGCTCGTGATGACACCAGGATCAGGTCTCAGAGCAGAGCAGGGAGCTGGTTCATTCCAGGCTTGCCTTTGAAATTATATTTGGGGGCAAACTGCAGGTTTTGCAAAGCTGAAACTGTCAGAGATAATTTTTACTTTTAATCTTGTCCGCATTTCGTTTCGTACGGTCGCATTAGGCATTGCTGGGATGAGGGCTGCTGTCGTGCCCTGGGGGAATGTCTCCTGGGGCTGGTGGGAAGGAAGGATGCTTCACAGCTCCCTTGTCTGAGCTGGGTCCTTGGCTCCACAGCATGTTCAGTAGCACGGCGGCGTCTGTCTGCCCAAGCTGCTCGGGACATGGCAGGAGCTATCAGACTACAGAGTGCCATCCCTGAGCAGAGCCGAAAAGGGGACTGCAGGATGTACTCTTAGCCATGCACGCCTCCAGTTATTTCAGGCTTTGAAGGAAAAGACCAAGGCTCTGACCTAACTAAAGAGCTAAAGCATTACATGGAATAAATAATAATAATAATAGCAGAGTTATTCTCGTGTGACGTGCCCTTCTGTGTCTGGTTAATGCTTACACAGGACACACAGCCTGGGGAAGCTGCGTGCAAGGTTGAGCACCCCTCCCTGCACTCTCAGAGCAGACAATCCACTCCAGCACCGCTCTCACGGTTACCATGATACTGTTATTGTTGCCTGCTTCTTCCCTCTCTGTCCCCATTGACTTTAGGCAGTTTAACGCAGAGAGATGATGGATGGCTGGATTAGATGCTGCACACCTACTTCAGGTTTATAAAGCAATATTTTTCTGCCCTATTTGGATGCATCTCTCCCATTGTGAGCACAAACCAGAGAACAACAGGGAGCTATTGTTGCAGGGCAGCGACTCTGGTTTACACATACGTGCAGCATGAATCCATTCATGGTATTAAAAAAAAAAAATAAAAGTAAGCTGACAAATATAATCAATTACAGCAAGCCAGCTGCAAGGTGAAATGGAATAACCATGTGTTCCGCCATTCAAGGTTCAGTGAAGGTCCCAGGCAGGGAAAAAGGAAAGATTACTGTTGGCCTTTAAGGAGAGCTACCTCTTCTCTTCTCAAAGGCTGAGACCCACATAATCCAATTTCACATCCTGCCTTTAAAATGTTATTGGATCTTCCTGGAATTGACAAATGTTGAAAAACCCAGAGGGGGAACAGCGTGAACTAGGCAGAACCCCAGGTCTGTATTTACAGGGCTGGAGTAACACAGCTGAGCTCTTGAGCAAAGCTTGCAATTAAAACTGTCCTCTCCAGGGCTGGATCTGTTACTGAGGGTTCATATTGTGCTGCTGAGTTTCAAAGAGAACTCTTGGTTTCAGCATGGAGGCCTTCAGCAATCACTTGCTGTCTATATGTCCCCCAATGGCTGGAAGCGCCCATGTGGACAACGCGCAGCGTGACCCTTCTGCCTGCGTGGTTTCCTTGTTGTTTGCACATCAGCAGCCTCTATAGGCAAGCCCGGCGGTGACCCATCCACCCACGGGAGCGTGAGAGGTGTTGCGGCAGTGTTTGGGTTTGCGAGGTTGTGCGTGGGGTAACTGAGATGCTTTCGCTGCAGCCTGCACAGCAGCACTGTGGCTAAAGGCAGTCAAGCCCTGAGGTCTGGTTTGGATGGCCAGGTGACTTCAACAGATGCAGCAGCCATGCTCTTGCTCCCTAGCACAGTTGCCCAACTTCTCCTTTGCCTTCCTCCAGCTTCTTCTCTCACTGCTGGAGAAGGCATGTCCTTGGGGCAAAAACAACGTGGATGCTTAAGAGCACAAGGTGGTGGAGTCCTGGCATGATGCTGATGACGGGTTTCTGAATTGGGTGGTTCACCCAAGCATCCATAGTGTCCTGAGGTGGTTCTGGGCCTCTCTTTTTTCCATAGGAATTTATTGGACTTATGTGGAAATGTTACTACTCAATGTTGGTAACAGTGTCCATAAATTGCATACAGAGATCCTCATCCCCCTCCACTAAACCTTCTGGGGGGTCTCACATTGCCCTTGGGGGCAATGTTACTTCCAGGGCACAACCTGGGTGATATGCAAAAAGCTGGAAGATTATATATACAGTGCAAATAATTGAGAGTTATGTTTAACCACAGAGCAGTGATTTCTAGCATCTGTGCATGTGCTGAGGATAGCACTGCCACGGAAGGAGGAGGAGAGTTGGGCGACATACCAGAGTCAGTTCTTGCCACTCTTGCTCAGTGTAGGAGCAAGGGGAAGGGGAAGGGGCTACACGGGTGGGTGGCCCCTGCCAGAAGCTGCTCGAAGCTTCCCCAGCGCCAAGGTGGCCCCACCTCAGGCTGAGGCCGGGCGTTCAGAGACAATGGATGCGCCTCTGTGATTAATGTATTTAGGAAGGGGACAAAGGAGCGGTCCTTGGGACCTGCAGCAGAGGGAGGAGGGGGAGGTGAGAGAAACACCTATGGGACACCAGGAGTCAGTGAGGAAGGAGTGGGGAGGCAGCAGGAGCGGGGATTCCCCTGCAGCCCGTGGGGAGAGG
>VZSC01012702.1:2540-31155 GCA_013398225.1 Steatornis caripensis | reverse complement strand
GGGGGGGGGGGGGCGGCTGCTGCGCACCGCCGCTGCCGGGGGCAGCTCCGCGATTTGCAGAGCGAGGTTTCTCCCTGCTGAGACCCGCAGGACGGCGACCGGCGGAGACGCAGCCGTGTCCGAAGCATCATCCTTCCCAGCCTTCGCCTCTCTCCCGCAGGTCGGCATCATCTTGCACTACTCGTCCCTCTCCACCCTGCTGTGGATGGCGGTGAAAGCCAGAGTGCTCTACAAGGAGGCGACCTGGAAGGCGCCGCAGCAGCCGGATGGGGACGCGTCCCAGCTGGCCCCCAGACCCATGCTAAGGTACGAGCGCCCCTTGCCCCACGGCAGAGCGGGGAGCGAGCACGGCTTCCTCTGCCCCACATCCAGAGGCTGGGGCACGACTCGCTCTGCCGTACAAGCCCATCCCACCCGTAGCCGTGCCGTGCTCTCCCGAGGGCTCGCTCCAGGCATGCGGTGACACTGACCCCCCGTGCAGATTCTACCTGATTGCCGGCGGGATCCCCCTCATCATCTGCGGGATCACGGCAGCTGTCAACATCCACAACTACCATGACAACAACCCCTAGTAAGTGTCCCTGCTTGACCATGCCCTCCTCCCCAAACAGGTGGCCTCCTGCCGCCTGGGCAAGGGGAACCAGCAGCACTGGGAACCCGGGCAAGCTTGGGAAAGGCTGCTGAGATTTTTCCCAAGAGCTATCCATATGCTGGGAAAAAACCAGCCAGGCAGCCAGCACCCCTCCGCAGAGCACCCTGCAGGTGCCCCGCAGGAACCACCGGGGCAGGGGTTGCTGAGCACCAGGGTACCACGACGCGTGGCTACCGGCTGTGCAGGCAGCCAGGTCTGTTCATCAAAGCCCCTTTCCTCCCGTGCAGCTGCTGGCTGGTGTGGCGGCCCAGCCTGGGGGCTTTCTACGTCCCTGTGGCTTTCATCTTGCTCGTCACCTGGATTTACTTCCTCTGCGCCGGGCTCAGCCTCCAGTGCCGACCGTTGCGCCAGAAAGACATCCCCGAGCCGCTGGAGCCGCCGCCGCGGCTGGGGGGTGCCAGCGACCTCCTGACCGACTCCGGGTCCATCTCGGTCACGCTGAACTCAGGGCCGCCCTGCCCCGAGGCGGACGGCGTCTACTCTCTGCAGGTGCAGTTCTGGGCGCTGGTGACCACCCACGCCTTGTACGTCGCCCTGTGGACGTTCGGCGCCATGGCCGTGTCCCAGCACTGGTACCTGAACATCGTCTTCAGCTGCCTCTATGGCGTCACCGCCGTGGCGCTGGGGCTCTTCATCTTCATCCACCACTGCATCCGGCGCCGGGACGTCCTCAACTCCTGGTTCCCCTGCTGCCCCTCCTACAGGAATGCACTGCCCATGCAAGCGTATGTGCACCCCGGGCTGGTGCCAGAGCACGGCTCACAGGTCTTCATTGGCTGCGACCCGGAGGCGGCGCGCTCCGGTGCTTCCTCCTCTTCCTCACCCAGCAGTGCCGGCTCAGCCGGGGGCCGCTGCAAGCTCACCAACCTGCAGGTAGCCCAGAGCCAGGCAGACGCCCGCTCCACCACCTGCCCAGAGCCGGATCCTGCCGACAGCAAGACCGCCGGCGCCGGCAGGCACGCCAGCAACCTCCATGGACGCAGGAACCACCGGGGCAGAACTAAGCAGTGCCGGGATGGGAAGCACCACCGCTTGAAAATGCTGCGGGGCCCCTCCTCGGAGCATCCCTCCAGCGAGAGCGGGAGCCTCCACAACAGCCACTCTGAGAGCTACCACAGCGGCAGGAACAGCCCCGTGAGCAGCGGCCGTGCGGCGCCACGGGCCCCCCAGGATGGGGATGTGGTGCCCAGCCACTCAGAAGGCAGCGATGGTGGCCGGCGCGCCCCCGACTTTGCCGAGGCTCGCCGGAGGAGTGCCAGCAGGGACAACCTGCGGCAAGCCAACGCCGCCGAGAAGGAGGCGAAGCGCCGGTCCTACCCGCTCAACGTGGCCAGCCACAACGGCGGCCTCAAGGGCAGCAAGTACGACATCAACCTGGCCAGCGCCGACAGCGTGGCTGGGATGAAGACCGGCCTCTGGAAGAGCGAAACCACCGTGTAAATGTGGGGAAGGGACCAGACGGCCACAGCGCCGCAGCATTTTCCTCCGGGAGCCACAGCCAGAGCCGCTCGGGGCGTCTGCAAGGAGGTGAGGCTGCGGGAATCGCCATGTGCACTACTGGGGATGGGCGGCGCGGCCGGGGGCTCTGGCTCGGCCCGGGCGGAGGGTGATGCCGAGCCCGACCCATCCCCTGCGGAGGCTCAAAGCTTCCTGCGGCAGAGCCAGGGTCTCGAGGCGAAAGGCAATCCTTGCTCTTCAGCAGCCTGAATTGCAGCCGTACTTTAATCGCTCCTGCATGTCACTTCAGACTGATCCTAAATGCTATTTTATAATATACAGAGGAAACAAATGTCTATTTTTCAAAGCTATATTATTGAATGTATATATGTATAGACAGATCAGTAAGTGATGCGAGTGCCTCGTTACCGACCAGTGTTCTCCGGGAGCGGGCATGCCCCCGGGCGCTTTGGCAATAGCCCGCTCGTGCCACGACTGCAATATTCCCGCTGAGGGGACCACGCCAGGCACCCTTTCCGTACAGGCACCGTAGCGCCGATGCCTGTGTGACCCCAGCCTGAGTGAGCCGCTTCTAAGCGAGTCAGCGAGCAGCTTCGCCGTCCGAAATGTTTTTTTATGTGCCAAAGTCTTTATCCACGTGTCAGACGCCAGCATTTAGCCCTGTGGGTTACGCGCCTGCCAAAGTAAAAGCCATATTGCAAAGCAAGCACAAGGTGAGAGGAGCCTCAGCTCCAAGGCGAGGCGATTGTCGGCACTGTTTTAATGCCAGACACTAAAACCACGGACAGAAAAGGCTCGCAGGCCCTCGGAGGCATAACCTATGCAATGGGGTGGGCTGGCAGAACCGTGCCGCTGCCAGAGCCCAGACTGATCCTCTCTGCCAAAGCACCAAATTGCTGAGCCGCGGGCAGAGCCCCAGAGCAGTTCCTCGTCCTTAACCCAGAGGTGCACGCTCAGAAAATACTTGGGTTTGCTCTCAGGAAGGCAGAGAAACGCCCCCCCCGGCTACCGGCGTCACGCTCGTGTGAGACGAGAGGAAAGCGCCAGGGAGCAGGGGCCATTCCTGGGACCGCGGGAGAACGATGCCAATTAATTGGGGCCCTTCCCTGGACAGCTCCTGTGATGCATTCAAAGGGCTGGAACTTGGATAAGCACTTATTTTTTTTCCCCCATTTACAAGCAAGTCCCCGTCTTTTCTAGCACGCAGATAAAAAAGCCACACTGCAGGCAGCAGCAGGCTCTGGGAGCCGTTCCCTGCCGGGTCTTGAAGGTTTCCTAGAAGGAGAGGAGGTTGCTTACCCCGCAGCCGGGCAAGGAGCACCCCATCCCCGTGCTCGCATCCCTGCTGCCTGCTCACGCTGGCCCAGGGCTCTGCTTCACCCCTTGCCCGGCGCTGAGCCTGGCTGCGGTCAACCACAGCCATTAGAGTGATGCAGAGGCAGCGGGATGGGAGCCTGGTGCCTCCTCTGCCCTTTCCAGCCTCCCCCCTGCTTCAGTTTCTCTCCTGCGTGTGCATGGGTTTCATTACGTAGCTACCTCCCGAGGGGAGGCCCGAGCCAGCGGAGTAAAAAGCACTTAGTGGTGGATTTGTGTCGCCTTCCTCGGGGAACCCCCACCCCGCGGGGCTGGGGCACCCCCCGGCTTAACGCGGTTCTGCCGCTCGCCTCCTCTGCCCAACCGACAGCTTCAACCACGCTTCGCCGCGCCTCGTGTTTAATACAACTTAAATCCTTATCGTGGATACCGCGGCCTGCACGGCCTTGCTGACGCTGAGTTGTTATATATATGCTTGCTGCACTGTGACAGTATTATATAAAAAGCTTTGTATTATTAATTACACTTTTTTTTTGTCTGTTTACATTACCAGCAAACGACATATCAACAGAGAGCTTCTTGCAATATACGTGGGGGAGGGAGGGGAAAGTATGCCAAAGAAATGTTTTTAAAGGGGTCTTTTTGCATTTTTATATAAATAGAATGTTTCTAGCAGATATGTTTTGTTTAATATATTAAAGATTTGCCAACCTGCCGCAATCTACCGTCATTTCTCGCAGACTTTGCGTTCAAATACAAATCCCCTTGCTGAGGGAGCAGCCCGCTGCATGGACGGCCGGCGGCACCGGATGCACCCTCGCTCCACAGCCGTGCCTTTCCAGCAGCCTCACATCACTTATTTAACCGGGATAGGGTTGGGTTTTTTTCTCTCAGCAAGTTAAGGCATCTCCTTGACCTGCTCACAAACCCATTGTGCCGAAGGAGGCAAAGCACCAAGACAGTAAGACCATCCCCGGGAAAGGCGGAGCAGCGCTATGGAAAACCAGCGCCAGCGAAGGTGCTGGAGACCCGCAGTGTAAGCCCGCAGGCTCACCAGGCTCGCCGTGACGCTGCCCCGCAGAACCGGGACTCGCCCAAACACCTTTTACCAGAGGCTGCAACGAGAGAGAATCCAGAAACCAGTCCTGGCATCTGCGCTTCTGTTTATTTCTAACAAAACCAGAACGTAACCCAAAGGAGTTGCTCTATAAAAAGCCCTGTTTTGGCCCAGAAGGTCAAACGGGGCACAGCCCCCTCCTTCCCCACGGCCTTGGGCGACTGTCCCTGCAGCGCACACGATGGCTCTTGTCACTGTTGGCTTTCACAATTTGGGTCTCACAGTCCCTGGTGTCTCTGGCAGCACCGTCCTCAGGGCCACACCAGAGACGACCATCTTCATGGCCAGGCCTTGGCCTTCCTGAAGGCCCGGATCTCCTCTGGGCCCCGCAGGTACTGCTCGATTTCGCTGTCGGAGATGGGCTCGTCGCCGGTGATGGCACAGTCCGAAGGGCTTGGGTCTGCTGTCCGCAGTCTCTTCCTCGGATTGATGAGGCAGGGCGGCAGCAAGGGCCTCGGGCCGCCCTCACGCTGCCGTTTCCCTCCCAAGGAGCTGGCGTTTCCCTCCTCTGCTGCCGGAGGCGAGCCGGGGGAGCCCTCGCCCGGGGAGCCCTCGCCCAGGTCCGCAGCGTGCTGCTCCTCCTCATCCTCCAGGCAGAAGGCATTTTTCAGCAGGAAAATTCGGTGTTGCAGCAGGTCCCCGATGTGCTTGACCACAGTTTTCTTGTCCATGTGAAACACCCTCAGCCAAGCGAGCTGGGAGGCCATTCTCAGGAGGATCTCGAGAAGCTCCTTCAGCCTCAGGTGCGCCGGTGGCGGCAGATCAACACCCGCCAGCTTGCAGAACCGCGCGAAGGTGCACGTGAGGCGGGCGGCGGGCTGCAGTGACTGCCAAGACAGGAAGGCCGCAGCCGTGACGATGGGAACAGGGTGCCGGCCAGTGACTAGCCACGTCTCGCTGGCCAGCTCCACAATCTGCATCGTTCGGGCAACCATCTTCTCCTTGTCCTCCACAAACGGGGCAGGGACGTCGGCCGCGTGCTGGAACAGCCGAAAACTGCAAGAGCAAAGAGCCCACTGTTAGCGCCAGGGCACCAGGAAACCTCACCACACAGCGCCTCGGTAACCCAGCGCACCGCGGGAGCTGGCTGCAGCAAGGTCCTTCAGGACAAACACACCCTGCTCCGGCAACGGGCTTCCTGCTCATGTTACCGAAGTGCTGCACTGCCTGCTCTCCAAACTGAGGAGAAAGGCGCAGGAAGAGAAGAATCACAGCCCTGACTGTGACAAAGGAGGCAAAGAAGCCATGTAAAAAGCCATGTAAAAACCCCAGCACACACGTGGGCCATCGCCCCCAGCCCATGAGCCTGTCAGTCCTCTTCCTTTGGCTGCTCACGTCCACCCCCGGGCTGCTCTTTGTACTACAATCACAGGACGGAGCAAGGACTCGATGCAGTTTGTCACTCGAGGGACAAGATCACGAATTTTAGGTGCTGTCGCACCAGTACCACTACACAGCCTAACAGTTCCTGGTAAACAGCTCTCCCCTTAGCACGAAAGGCTGCGAGCTGTCCGAGGGAATACATTTCCAGCTGATCTGGCTTTGCCTTAGGGCACTCAGTGACAACGCCCCAGTGTAAGAGCACAGGTCACCCTGTGCGCACTTACAGGCTCCTGCCCTGGCCATGGCTGCGTTTCAGAAGCTTTTCTACCCACCGGGGTCAAGCGCAGGACTCTGAAAGCAGCCCCGTTACCTGTTCAGGTGCGTCTTCACCAGATCGGCCAGGCTCAGCGCTGGCACAGAAAGCCCAAGCTCCTTCTGAAGGCTCAGGTATACACCAGCAAACAGCTCCGGCTTCGCGTACAGCAGGGAGCAGATCGTCCCCATCGTGAGGGGCCAGTTGTGCTGTCGACAAGTCACAAAGACGCAGCAGCCCCCCAGGAGCTCCTTCTTCTCCAGACTGACCAGGTGGAAGGAGGGGTGCTGCAGAGCTCTCTGGAAGTACGACACCGCCGTTTCCTCGAACACCGCCGGGAGCTGGAGGACTTTACAGAGATCCTGGACCCGCCTGATCCCTGTGAGAAGACACCGCCCTCAGAGCAGCCCAAGCAGCTTCCGAGACAAACCCCTCCTCAACGTGACGCTGCAGCCAGCGTTCACCCAGCCCCAGGCAAAGGCACGTGAGCAGCCTGGTTCCTGCGGCCTGGTTCACAGCAGGCAGAGATCTCCCAAGTCCCTTCATGCCGGTGAGGCAGTTTGCTGAAGGCAGGCGCCAGCTAACGCAGAACTAAGCGCCTCCTTCATGCTTTACTGCTGGCTCTGAAGGCTTTTACCATTTCAGAGAGCGTTAGAAACACGTTAAACAAACGAGAGCAGCAGCAAGAGAGAACTGGTGTGTGAAGGAAACCGAACGGCACGGTCTTACCTCGCTGCAGGCAGCGGCTCAACTGCTCCTTCTGGCCAGTGCTCTGGGAATACGCCACCTCTGAAAAACGGCCAGTGTTAGGGCAGTGCCACGGCTAGGCCTGACCGTCTCGGTGCCGGGGCCAGGCGAGGCCACCTCGCAGCGGCTCTGGGGGATGGTGCCATTCAGATTTTGAACAGGCAGAGGCCCGTGATCCTGGATCTCCGTTACCCGAACTGACGGGTCTCCGGGGCCACGGAGCACAGCGGCAGCTGGTTACCGGCTGGGTAACGCCGAGGTGCGGGACCCCCTCCCAGCCGCCGCTCCTCCACGAACGGCCTCGGGGCCACCGCACACGCAGGCCCCAGCGCCGGGCAGCAGCTCGCCGCGGTTCCGAGCCTGAAACCCGGCACACGGGGGCTCTCGGGCTGAGCCCGGAACGGCAAACCGCGGGGCTCTGCGGCTCGGGGAGCGCCCGGTCCCAGCCCGGCAGCACGCGGGGCCCCGAGGAAGCCGCGGGCAGCGCCGACCGAAACGGCTGCCTGGGCAGCGCTTCGCTGCTCAGAACGCCTCGGAACGGCCCAAGCGAGCTCTTCACCGAGCGTTCTGCGCCAGGCCGAACGCCAGCGCTCCCGGGCCGCCGTCCCCGCCGCGCCGGGCCGCCCCTCACCTCGCAGGTGCTCCTCCTCGGCGTAGGTGGTGGTGAGGAGCCCCTCGGCGAGGACGCAGCCGCACGCGGCGCAGACCACCTGCTGCTGCGCGTAGTGCGCGTCCTCCACCAGCGCCGCGGAGCCGCACCCGGGGCAGCTCCCGCGCGCCGCCATCGCCGCCNTCCCCCGGCAGCTGGCTTGTGGAATTTAAAGCACCGCTTGGTTGCCAGCGCTGGAGGAGGGCGAAGAGAGCACTCAGGGCTGCGGCTAAACGGCCCCGAGCCAGCAGGAGGCTGATTTCCTGGCTCTTCATCCCCTGCCCGCAATTTCAGGGCCATTACAATTAGAGACCGGGGTGATTGAACAGGCTCCCGGCCAAGAACCTTTCACACGGGGTTTTTTTTTGGGGGGGGCGTTGTTTTTTTGCTTTACAGGAACTCTCACTGAGCTCAGCCATCAGGTTTTCCCACCCCGCGAGGTGTTTACCGTGAGCTTCCTGCACTGATAGCTCCCAGGGATGGAACCAGCCCCAGAATACCTTGGGGGTGAGGAGTTTTGGGCAGCAGAGCTGGTCCCGAGGAAGGGAACGAGGCCCTTTTGAAACCACACTGTCAGAAAAAAAAAAAAAGACAAAGAAATCAGAACACTGGATTTAAGGTATTTTTATTTTAGTGTTTCATGAAACCAAACAGCATTTAAAAACAAATAGGCACCCAGGCTAAAAGCAGACAGTACAAACAGGGAAAAATACGTACAGATCCTTCAATAATAAAACAATGCATTTGATTCTTAAGGCCCTCAAAGTCAAGGTGAAGCACCGTGCTGGACACAGAATGCCAGTCCCGTTACACCAAAGAAAGGCTTTAACTACTATTGCCAATAAAAGACTGAGGTACGAGGTTTGTGCGATGCTCTCACGGCCGTGGAAGTTGAAGCTTGGCTGGAGCAGGACCGTGACGCCGCAGCAGCGCCCAGGCTGCTCTGGCAGGAGGCTCGAGACCCGCATCCACCGGAAAGAACAACCCCAGGGGCGAAAGCCAGACGCAAGCCAGGGTCCACCTCAACGGACACGGCTGCGACTGATAAAAAAGGCTGCCAGGAGAGGATATTACAAGTTATAAGGCTTCACCTCTAAGCACGCCGCTAAGAGCACACGTTACCGCTTTGTTTCTGTGTACGCAGCATCCTTGCCAACAGGAATGTACGTTGTCCAAACTTCACAGAATCCACACTGCAAAAGCACCGCACACGGCACCGCGGTGCCCTCAGCAGCACTCACATCGTTGTAAAACCAGGCGAGCAAAAAGCAAGAGTCCGGTCTTGCCTCCTGTGTGTCAGTTATGCCTACCGCTAACACCATTTTTTTGTTTGTTTTTGAACTGCTAAGCCACCACTCAAAGGCACAACCGGTTTTTCTGACTCCCTGACCTAGAACATCAGAAAGCCGTGGAATAAAGTCTAGAAGACAAGTCTATTAGTGAGGTACAGGCACCCGTTTCCTCCCAGAGATCCGCTGAGGCACAAATGAATCCTTCATCTTCCTCACTAGTCCAAGGCACAAGAAGCAGCAGCAGTTTTCAGTAAGGTCAACCTGTACCACTCGAAATTAAAACCACCAGCCGAGAGCTGAAGACGCCGCTGAGACCTTCTGCGTTTCAGACCCTTCGTTCACAGAAGAAGGTACAACAGAAAAGGAACAACCCCTTCACCGAAGCCATCTGCTCAAATAAAAATACAACTAGAAAAAAAGTACCTGAAGTCTCAGAAGACTCTTAATGCTTACGGCTTGTTTCAAATCAAGCTTCTCGTGAAGGAGAGCTCCGTCAGAACAGCTCCAGACTTTGGTAGTTAGTCAGTTTACAGTAATAAAAATGTAATTAACAGCATTTTTTGAATTTTCCAATAAACATATACATCTCTAGGCAAATATATTAAACTACTCTTCACTACAAAAATACAGTATTTGAGAAGTCTCCAGTAGTTTTCAGTGTTTTATGAAAATAGTAAGCAGACTACTAACAGGTTGGTAGTCGATCCAGCTGGTCTAGTCCCTCGGTAAAGTGCTTTGCTGTAGAAAAACTGAGTTAAACTCCCCACTTTGAGCTAAGCCAGGACTGACCCAATAGACCCTTTCAATTTCCGAAGGCAGGAGCATTTGCTTTGGTCCTCTGCTACCCACTTTTGGTATTCCAACTTTCTTCTAAGCCTTTTCTGGACCCTCGCGACCCTGACAAACCCCAGAGGTGCAGAGAGGCGCCTGATTTGTTTGATCTTTGACAAGAGCTTGCCAGAAAAAAAAAAATTCACATTCAGTTCTTCAGTGCAGGATGCCTGTTGTGGTGGCTGCTCAACCAGGCTACGTCCGAAGAGACAGGGAGGAGAACATACTTGTCTCTACCGAGGCGCCAGGCAGCCACACATTAAGGAAGCAGAGAGGGGTGTTGATTGTCTCACAAAACCAGCACTCTTTTTCAGCTGCATAAAATCTTCATTCCATTCTGAGCGTCAAGTCAGAAAGAAAATCAAATCAGATTTGAGCATGAGCTCAGATTCCCCAGGCAGCACAATTCGGTTCCTCTCTTGGCCACGTAGGGAACGCACGAAAGAAAGCGCTGTAAGACTGAACATCTTTGACGGTCGTTCCAAGGTAAGCCCCAGCTCCAGAATCCAAAGTACTTAAATTTAAATAAACTGCAAAGGTGTAAAAGGAAAATTGTCACAGAACGCCCATACAGCAAGAGAGACGGGCCACGCACGTGTGCTGCGAAATCCACGCCTATGTAAGGCTACAGAGCAGACGCCTTTGCCTCCCTCATTTAAACAACCTTCAAATCAGGAATCTGAAGTCTGTAAGAAAACAGCTTCTGATTTAAAATGCACCTTCGGCCCAAATTCATCACGGCCATTCCTACAGCAGACAAACGTACCAGGACAGCTCAATGTTTCCCACACCAAAAAAACCTGTAAACCTTCTCCTGGGAGAACTGCTTTGAAACAACATGTACTTTATGAGATTCACCAAGCTTTGCTGCTTCCCTTCCAATCTAAGTTTTAACTTGCATTTAACTTTTAGGGCATTCATTACTTTTAAAATACAGCCCACACAGCCCTGGTCTGAAGCACACATCTTTGGACTTCTCCAGTGTAGTTATTAATTTTTTTTTTTTAAGAACAATCAAATCCTCAAGCTCTACTGTACAAGATTTTATATTGCACTACAACTTCAGATACGGAAAGCAGAGTAATTGATCTATGAAAGCTGCTACAAAACCAAACCGTGAAAAAAAAAAAAATCTTTGTGAAGGATCATCAGTGCCTTGCTGGGAAGCAAAACACATCAAAAACCCTCCATCCTTCCTATCGCAATCAGCCTTTGGATTAGATGCCTGAACAAATCTTCCCAGACAACGGAAAGAAACCAAAAAATAAATATGATAAGTTGACTCCACTTCTGGACTCCACACACAAGACCTGACCTAACTACTAATCAAACTGCGAGTTGCTCAAGGCAGAAACAGGAAAGAGGTCATTTTCTGTGGGCAGCGCAACCACTACCCCCTACTTCACACCGTCTCCTTATTAATCAAGCTCCACTTCAGTCCCTTGTTCAACCAACGGCCCGAGGGCTCTTACATCTTCCCGGCTTTTTTGTTTCCAGAAGTTGAAACACGAAGAATGTTCGGGGTTTCTTCCATGACTCTGACAAGCAAGTTATCGATGTAGTCTTCAAGCTCACGCACCTGGAGATCTTTCTTGGTGATTGTATCCTTCTGTTTCAAGACGAGCTGGATCAGCTCATCGTGCGTTAGCTGAGCATAAGCATAGGCAGGATCTGAGGGATTGTATTTCTGGGAGAGACAAGGAAGGCAGGGTCATTACAGACATACGGGCATTTCGAAACAGCAACACAACGATCCCCCGGCAGCTGGCTTGTGGAATTTAAAGCACCAACGAACAACTTCACATAAGGCGTTTGCAGAACCACAGCTGCTCTTCAAACATATCACTGGGCTTCGTATCTTTGTAGAAACACATTCCATCCAAACGCCATTTTGGAACACTAGCTCTTTGGGATCGAGAGTAGCAGGCTGCTCAGAGCCAAGCTGCACAACAGCCAAGGCACTAACGACGGTGAGAGGCTGGTGGGCCAGGCTGGGCAAGCTTTCTGCTACAAAGCACCTTTTGGGCCATCAGCAAACCCGGCCTGGAAAAATTCATACAAAACACAGAATCCCAGAGTGATAGGGGTTGGCAGGGCCCTCTAGAGATCATCCAGTCCAACCCCCCGCTAAAGCAGGTGCCCCCAGAGCAGGGGGCACAGGGACGTGGCCAGGCGGGGTTGAATCTCTCCGCAGAAGGAGACTCCACAGCCTCTCTGGGCAGCCTGGCCCAGGGCTCGGGCACCCTCACCCATGCTCCAGTTTGTGCCCGCTGCCCCTCGTCNAAAAAAAAAAAATCTTTGTGAAGGATCATCAGTGCCTTGCTGGGAAGCAAAACACATCAAAAACCCTCCATCCTTCCTATCGCAATCAGCCTTTGGATTAGATGCCTGAACAAATCTTCCCAGACAACGGAAAGAAACCAAAAAATAAATATGATAAGTTGACTCCACTTCTGGACTCCACACACAAGACCTGACCTAACTACTAATCAAACTGCGAGTTGCTCAAGGCAGAAACAGGAAAGAGGTCATTTTCTGTGGGCAGCGCAACCACTACCCCCTACTTCACACCGTCTCCTTATTAATCAAGCTCCACTTCAGTCCCTTGTTCAACCAACGGCCCGAGGGCTCTTACATCTTCCCGGCTTTTTTGTTTCCAGAAGTTGAAACACGAAGAATGTTCGGGGTTTCTTCCATGACTCTGACAAGCAAGTTATCGATGTAGTCTTCAAGCTCACGCACCTGGAGATCTTTCTTGGTGATTGTATCCTTCTGTTTCAAGACGAGCTGGATCAGCTCATCGTGCGTTAGCTGAGCATAAGCATAGGCAGGATCTGAGGGATTGTATTTCTGGGAGAGACAAGGAAGGCAGGGTCATTACAGACATACGGGCATTTCGAAACAGCAACACAACGATCCCCCGGCAGCTGGCTTGTGGAATTTAAAGCACCAACGAACAACTTCACATAAGGCGTTTGCAGAACCACAGCTGCTCTTCAAACATATCACTGGGCTTCGTATCTTTGTAGAAACACATTCCATCCAAACGCCATTTTGGAACACTAGCTCTTTGGGATCGAGAGTAGCAGGCTGCTCAGAGCCAAGCTGCACAACAGCCAAGGCACTAACGACGGTGAGAGGCTGGTGGGCCAGGCTGGGCAAGCTTTCTGCTACAAAGCACCTTTTGGGCCATCAGCAAACCCGGCCTGGAAAAATTCATACAAAACACAGAATCCCAGAGTGATAGGGGTTGGCAGGGCCCTCTAGAGATCATCCAGTCCAACCCCCCGCTAAAGCAGGTGCCCCCAGAGCAGGGGGCACAGGGACGTGGCCAGGCGGGGTTGAATCTCTCCGCAGAAGGAGACTCCACAGCCTCTCTGGGCAGCCTGGCCCAGGGCTCGGGCACCCTCACCCATGCTCCAGTTTGTGCCCGCTGCCCCTCGTCCTGTCGCTGGGCACCACCGAAAAGAGCCTGGCCCCATCCCCTGGACACCCGCCCTCCAGATATCGCTGAGCACTGAGGAGATCCCCTGCCAGCCTTCTCCTCTCCAGGCTGAACAGCCCCAGGGCTCTCAGCCTCTCCTCACAGCACAGATGCCCCACTCCCCTCACCACCCTCGCTGCCCTCCGTGGGGCTCTCCCCAGTCGTTCCCCATCTCTCTTGAACTAGGGAGTCCAGAACTGGACCCAGCACTGCAGATGTGGCCTCGCCAGGGCAGAGCAGAGGGGCAGGATCCCCTCCCTCAGCCTGCTGCCCACACTCTTCTCAATGCACCCCAGGACCTCCTCGGCCTTCCTGGCCCCAAGGGTGACCCTGTTGTCCCCAGCACTCCCAGGTCCTTCTCCGCAAAGCTGCTGCCCAGCAGGTCAGCCCCAACCTGTCCTGGTGCGTGGGGTTGTTCCTCCCCAGGTGCAGGACCCTACACTTGCCCTTGTTGAACTTTATCAGATTCCTCTTTGCCCAACTCTCCAGCCTGTCCAGCTTCTCTGAAAAGTGTGCTTTTAACCCTTAAGCAAACTTGGCAGGTATTTAGCAGCTTCAGCCAATTCCTCCAGCTATGTTCTCAGACCCTCAACCCGAGTGCCAGCCCAGGCGTACAGCAGGCTTGCCTGACTACATCAAGCATAACTTCTTCTGTGGAATCAGAGCACCACACTGGAATACTACCTCCAAGTTTTCAACTCGTTCAAAACAGCAACCTGTCAGTTTGAAACACCTAACTCGTATTTTCCTCTTTTCCACTTCCACCAGAAGGAGGCACTACGGTTATTTTGGTGCCAACTCCTCAATTTCCCCAAAAAAGCCTTAGAGACAGTAACGGTTCCCAGCGTTTTTTCCTGCTGACCCAGAGATGCTTCCAGCCATTCTGATCTACATGACTTTAAAGCTACACCTCAAGCCCAGAGGTCTCTTTGGAGGCCAAGATTATGCAAAAAGCTCCTTTAAATCCGAGTGATTATACAAGCTGCACAGCTACGCTTTTAGGAAGCAGCCGTGCCTTAACAGCAGGCACTTACTCTCTCAATCTGCACAGGGTATTAATGCAACCCCTTATGAGGCAACAGGCACCCTGAGGTTACTTTTTCCCACCTTCTCAGTTTTAAGAGCTACATACTTATTGGAGGGAGAAAAGGAGGTCTGGGGGCTAATCAGATCTGACAACAAACTGTGACGAACTCGCCCGACGTTGCACGCAGAACCAAGCTTTCAGCTCCCACATGTCACCAACGGGACCATCTCGCAGGGGCAGCACAGCCCGCGAGCCAACCGTCCTTCCCGTCACAGCCATCTCGCGCACCCCACTCGCTTCAGGGTGAGTCAGACGCACCCCTCTCAACTGAGCACCCCCTCCGCAAACAAGAGGCACCAATTCTGTTATAGATCAGTTTGCGAGAAGACTGTCCCCACCTTCGGGGGACTGACAAAAAGAAAATTCATGCCCACCACGGTCTAATAACCACTGTTCTTTTTCTGCTCAGATATACGAGAGATGAGCCGAGGCAAACCATCTCCAATACATGAACCCTGTTCGATTTACTGCTTAAGCTCTGGGCTGAAGTGCCGCTTTCCTCCATACCTTCACGTTCATCTCGAGCAGCTTTTCGTTCATAGTGCTGATGACGTTCAGGTTTTTACTTTGAGGCTTGTTTGCAGTGGCATTCATGGGCTTCACGGGATGGAGCCTGCAACATTGAAAAAGGTCTACGTTTCGCAGGCAGTAACAACACCAGCACGACACAGATCTTCAGACTAAGAACAAATACAGCCTGAAAGTAGGAAAAATTCCCACCCTCTGCTATTTCCAGAGAGATAAGAGATTCAGCTTCGGGAAGACAAGGCATTTCTGTCTAAGCTACAGGCTTTTTAGGAGCGTACCCCAGTTCTCTTTCTATTATCTTTACCGACTTAAGGCACTGGAGATAAAGCAGTAACGAGGGAAATACATCCTGAGTGGTATGTCACAAAAGAAAAGCCAGATTGGTCTACATGAGAAGAACACAGCGGCAGTTACTCTGAGCTCTCACGGACTAGTATTTGAGCCTGGCTTCCCTAACGAGAACATATTTCGGGTTCTTGCAACCTATCAAATACTTCTTCTATCCTGGGACAAGCATGTATTACGCCTTTTCCAATCTGAACTTACGCCACAAGCTGCCTCTGCTCGAGCAGGATTTATACCGCCAATTTTAATACAGGAAGAAAATTGTACTTGTATCTCAGCAAATGCCGGCCCAGAAGCGTCCTAGACCCTAGACGGAGTTCGCAGATCAAGAACGTGGGGCTGACAGGACAGCAGCACTGCTCCCGGGACCGCAGCAGCCCAGGAGGCAGGAGGAGCTGCAGACGGCTCCGGAAAGCAGCCACAAGTTCTTGGGAGAGAGAGGCTTTAGCTGCATCGCTTGCTGCAATTCACTTTGAGGGTCAGAAGCCCAGATCGGCCAGGGAAGGAAGCATCCTGGTTTACCAGGCTTCTGCTGACCGTCCTCCCATTTCTGAAAAATGGACGAATTGCAGTTCATTTCCCCAATTTGATGAAATGACCCTATTTCTTAAACCGTGACCAAGCTTCCCTAACGTTTTTCCTAAGAGTGATGAATGGCAGGTCCCCTCAAGTGCTCTGGGCAGCCTTAACAGCTAAACACGGTCATCTGGCACCAGCAACGATCCTACGCTGGCATGACAGGACCCAGGCCCTGACAAATCCAAGGGCCGGAGGAAGTTAAGGCTGGTACGATGCCACGCCAGTGCAAAGCGCAGTAAATCCTTGAGGCTGGAGAGACAGATCTGCGCTCACAGGAAGAAAAAGCAAGGCTTTGAGATACTTTCTGTGTATTTCCCGTAGTGTCTCACCTGTGCTTAGGAGACACGGTTTCACCGCTCTGCAGAGTTTGGTTAGGATATGTTTCAGAGGGTGAAACCCATGCCTGAAGAAGGTTCTTCTTGCCAGAATTTCCTGCTTTATCTGCGAAGCCCTCGGCTGTTGGCTTTTTCGGAGACTCTGCTCTAGGACTTGGGGAGTCAGAGGGGAGAGAATGAGAGGAAGAGTAGGGCTGGGAAGGACTTGACAGGGAGGAAGAGGAAACAGAAGGCTCAAAGAAGTCCCACTCTGCATGCTCCTCAGCACCTGCCCTTATTTTCAGTTCTTGTTTCTCAAAATTACTATTACACTCCCCGGGATGAGACATCACATCTAACCCTGAGCCAGCTACCCGGTTACTGACACTGTGAACATCTACTCCGGCAGGCAGCATGGGTGGTTTGCTTAGCCTACAAGCACCAGGAGCACTTCCTCCGCCTCCTCCTGGAGAGGCCGGGGTTCCCCGGGCCGCAGCAGAGCTATCAGAGCACTCTTTCACTTCTTCATGCAAAGGCATTAAATCTAGGCACTGCTTTCCAGTCTCTGAAATGTTTTTATCACCTGCAGTGACACCACGGTTCTCCTGACAGTCACCCAGGAGCTCGTCATCGGAGCCTCCCTCCGGAATAACCGGAAGACCGGCCAGTTTCAAACCACGGTCTCCAGTAACAGGAATGGCAGACTTTAGATTTGTAAGACGGTCAAATAAATCGCCGTCACATTCATTTTTAAAATGCCTATTATCACTGTTATCTCTGAGCGTCACTGGTGGAGTCTCTAATGAAACGCTCTGCAGGGGGCACCCACAAGCATCTGAGGCTTTACCATTAGGTAATGGGAGCCCAGGTGCAGATTTTACACCATTGCCTGAAAAAGGCACGTCACCCCTTAACTCATCCACCTGAGAAACCGGTGGGTGCTTTCTCAGCGTTAAAGACAGCCGTGGTGCTGGCTCTGGAGTAACCAACACCGCACCGCCAGCCCCCGCCACATTGGCTTCCCGAGGGGACGGGGTGCGAGCTCCCAAGGTTGGTTTGGCAGATCCTACCTGAGAAAACGAGTCATTGTGATCAAGTGGAGTAGCTTGGGGCTCTAATGGGGGTGCACGTTCTTCTCGTCTCTTCTCACCAAAGACCTCCTGCTTCTCATTCAGCTCACTCTCCAGGGAAGGTGGCTGCTCGGCACCCATCTCTGTCAAGAGGCTATTACTATACTTTGAGAGAGATGCAAAGTGTTTGCTGCCCGTTGTGAGTGGTTGAGTGCTCACACCACCTGCTTCCACCCCACCGTGAACAGTGGTCTCGCTGTTTCGGATGGGACCTATGCCGTCACTAGAGAGTTCTGACGACGGGTAGCAGCACCCTGCTTCCAGCTGGTGAGCAAAGCCTGCTCGCTCTCCTGTCGCGTTTGACCCCCTAAGTAACATTTCACTGATATCCGACCGCTGCTTTTCACAGTCCTGCCCCTCTAAACCCTCCTCACCTGACATAAAACCCTCTGATCCATCGAGGAGAAAGCACACAGATTTCCTGTTGCCTAGCTTACTTTTCAAAGAACCCTCAACCCAAAGCTGAGGAGACTCGCACAGCTTCTTTGGAGCCAGACCAGGGCTGCCAGAAAGGGTGCTGAAAGGGTTTGACACAGCTTTGACATTACTAGTTAAAGCCACACCTGAAGAGCTCCCTAAAGCACCGGGACCAGAGTGTTTCAGCTCAGCAGGGTGTTGTGCTGAGGAACAGTCTTCATCACCAGAAAGGCAGAAAGGGGAGGAACCAGCAACAGCTTCGAAACCTGGCACATCTGGCTCCCACCCGAGCTCGGATACAAAGGGATTGTTGTCATTAAAATGACAATCAGAGGGGAGAGAAGGCACGGGTGGGTGAGAGAGACCCCAGGAAGCCTGCGTATCAGAGCTGTCAGGACCATGGCCCCGTGAGCTCTGCCCCCATTCAGAAGCAAAAGGATTATTAGCGCTACCAGAGACCTGCCCAGAAAGAGGTGCTTTGGGAATGGAGGCTGCAAGACGATGGGATGGAGGGAAACAGGCCGTGCCCTCAGGATCCAGGGCTGCGGATGACCTGCCCCACTCAGAAGTAAAGGGGTTCTTGGCATTCAAAAGCTCCGCAGCAAAAGGAGGAGGAGAGGTAAGAGATGCAGGAGAACTAGTAATGTTTTCAGAGTCTGGCACTTCAACTTTTTGTTCCGTTTTAGAAATAAACGGGTTATTGTCACTACTGATACGGTGCACAGAAAGAAAAGCAGGAAGGGAATCAGGTGCAAGAGTAGGAAGCGTGGCTTTGGTTTCCTCCTCTGAAGACACGCCCAGTCTGCAAAAAGGGACAAAAAAACTCGCAGGTCACTTGCAGATGCAACACGAGGCAGGAACAGACAAGCTTCAGCACCAGATTCCATCAACTCCTAACACTGGAGACGAATTATGTTTGCAAGAGACCTCAGAGCCTCTCTGACAGACTTTACATACTTGAGCGTGTCCTTACAAAGCACTCAATTTGTGTTAGAACACTTCCGCTGTGGAGTTTGCACAGGTTACTGCAGTGGCTGCTTTTAAGCACTATCTCCTCTTTTGCATCCCAAGCAATTTTATTAGTACATAAGACACCTCACATGCAAGATGTTTAGAGACGAGAAGCACTGAACGTAAGGAGTTACAGACACAACGCGTAGCCTTATTAGTAGGACACACCCATATGTACGTAAACACACACGGAGGTTTTTTTAATGTATAGATGAAGGATAAAGGAGCAGAATTTTCGAAAAAGCCTTGGGTACAAGTTCACACAAATGTCCTTCATGTTGCCGTGAACAATGCCAAAAGCAGAAGGGCTCCAAGATTAACACTTTTGAAGACCACAGCCAAATACAGCAGAGAAAAGTAGAGATGTTAGAACTGGTGTTTCAGCCCCTGGGTACGTCCAGGTCGCACAAAAGTTAGTTTTTTTGCAAGAGATCCAGCAAGAAAAATCGCCCCTACAGTACCTGCGAAGATGCTTGCACTCACAGAGCCACTCTTTCAGCATCACTTCTAAGAAACACCCCCGTATCAACCTCTTTTTTCATACTGAGAACAGACTCCGAGTCATCACTGGTTACCAAAGTGCCCAAAGGCCAGCTCAAAACCACCAGGCAACCCGCCAAGCAACGCGCTCCTGCCACACACAGGACGCCAGGCTGAGCAGCGCGGCCCCGTGGCAGGAAGCAGCCCAGCTGAAGGCTGCCACCACGGCTGCACATGGCTATTTAGGTCAACCTCTGAAGCAAGCGCCACTGACCTGGGCTTGACAGCTTTGGTCTTTGCCGGCGCAGCAACTTTTTCAGGTTTCCGTTCTTCCTCGAAAGGGTTGAGTGGCTGCTTATTTACAAAGACGTCTTCTGTATGGTGAGCGTCTTCTGAAGGATTCCCTCTGCTTAAATCTGCTGGAAGTTCAAGTCGTTTGGCCTCTTGCTCACTCTTCTCTTCTGGAACTTTGTTTTCCTCATCCTGCAGGGCCCTGTCAGGAATATTCTCAGCATCGCTGGTCTTCGCTGCTTCCTTCTTCCCTGTGACCAGGGAGAGCAAGGCAGACTTTTTGTGGTCCGTTTTTTTGGTCTCTTTGATAACCTCGACACTCGCAGGAACGCTGGTTTCCAGGTATTCTTCACTGCTAAGCAATCTGTATGACGGCAGAGTCATAGATTTAAAGGTCTCCAAGGATGCAGACCCAGAGAAAGCATGACTAGGAGACGTTCTTCCTGTCTCTTCAGGTCCTTTAGCGGATCTGGAAGACAGGTTCTCTTCTGAAGCAAAGAGCTGCTTCCTCCTGAAGTGGGGAGAGGGGGAAGAGGCTGGAGTGTTGTCCTTTGTCGTGCTCTCCTCCATATAAACGTGACTGCCGTTGATACACAGACTGGACTTGGAAACGGGATCGTTTTTGGATTTAAGGCCACTGAATAAAGAGAGCCCTTCTTTCTTGGTGTGGCTAATGGTTACTTGGTTTAATTGCCTGCTGTCCAAAGTTGCCATTTTACGAGATTTAAATACAGGAGAAGGAGAGGACTTCTCTTCCAGGGTGTTTCCAAAGGTTTCTGGAAAAAAAATAAATAGACATAAATTCAAGATGCAAGAACATCCTTTCCTCTGACACTGGCTACTCACAGCCTCAGTACTTCAGAGTCATTAACGGACTGCAGCAACCGAAACACTGCCCAGTGTGACTATAGCAGCCGCGTCCGAATCTCCTGGGTCCCCTACCACTGCCAGCCCCTGGCAGACCGGATCACACACGCCGTTCGATGACCTAAACCCGCCACAGATCGCTTACCGTGAAGCTGCGCCACCAACACACGCAGACATTGCTCCTGCAGCCCCCCGTTTCTATGCTATCTGAGTAAGCTCAGCCAGGAGCACCTAATGTCCTGCGTGTGTACCCACCACCGTGGGCAGAAGCGACTTTCCATGGATTCGTTTCAGTCCAAGAATTTAATTAGTGCTCTGTGTGAAAAGTGCAAGCAAACCTTTGGAGAGAGGCTTTTTGCTTCATCAGTGCAGTATCGAGGGCCGATACTCACTTTCTGAGGTCGGAGAGGTCTCGGACTCCTCGTCGTCCCATTGCGACTGGAAGTCGCTGGGCCGAAGCCGAACCCTCTCGGTGACAGGCTGCTGTGTCGGTAGGACTGACATGGACTGGGAGAGGGAGGTCTTCTGCAGGCCAGGTTTGGAAAACAGGGTTTTGAACTTGGATTTCTTCTTTTCCTTCTCGACTGACTCATCTTCGCTGTCAGCAGGGGAGTGAGTGGTGCTGGGAACAATCGCCGACGCCGTGTCAGAAAGGCCACTGCTCCTCTTCCCCTTGAGCTTGTCTTTGAGCTTGCCAAAGGGAGAGCGAGACTTGTCTTTCACGGACAGATCGAACATACTGGCTGTCATGTTGCTCCTCATAAACTGGATATCCACTTCGATCTCCCCTCTCTCCTTTTCCTTTTTCCCAGGTTTGGAGCGAAGCTTGTACCACCTGCAGAAACAAGGAGATTACTTTTACAAACAAGTTCTTGAGAGGCACGGGTATTTAGAACAGAGGGCATTTATGTTTTAAAAACCAACTAAGCCTGCAGTGTAGGGGAAAAAAAACCCCTTTAATCTTACAACTATGTCAAAATCACATGGCCCCAGGTGCCAAGGAACACTTTCCTTATCATAAATAGAAAGTTATTTGTAAAATCTGTTTTAAAATCCAGACCAGGAAGGGTTAAAAAAAAGAAGAGAAAGAAGAAACACAAGACAGAATTCCTGTATGTCAGCTCAGCCACTCTCTTCTGTGCTTTTATCTGGCTTCCTGAAACTCGCAGAGGCTGGGACTTTGAAGCGGGTGTGAGAGAAGCAGTCTTGCAGAGCTGAAACTGGTACGGGAGAGCTCGTGTACACGTCCCACGCCCTCATGCCTTTCATTCCAGCTTCTTTTCAGTTGCTATCTTAATGCCTCTTAAGCCAAGGAACCCCTAATCAACACGAGACCCAAACCAAGCCTTCCAGGACGTCTGGAGATTTCCACTCACCTCTACCAGCTCATGACCGGAGCGCTCCAGGAAGGACGTTCACTACAGACAGAACCTTATCCCTTTCTGAAACGTGGCTCCAGAATATCAAGCCCTGCACGTTAAGTAAGCACTCCGGGCACCCTAACTGCTAAAACACCATCCGTGTGCCGCTGTCATACGTACTCAGTTACCGCTCAGTGACACTCAAACCACATCGGGGCCGGCAAAGAAAATTATCAGCACTGCGCACCAATAATTTTTTGCCTGTTGCTGGAGCCACAGACTTCTTGGCTCCACAGAACAGATAGGAATGGGCTCCTGGAAAACGCTGGCTTCTTCCTCCTCACTGGCCAATATGGGAAAATAAAGGAAGTGAACAGAGCATGCAAATCTGCGTCTCCATCAAATTTGCACTTCATTCCTTTGAAGAGGATAGGAAAAGGCAATTTGCTTCCCAGAAAATTCCAGACCAACGAGCACTGACTGAAGGGGATGAATTCAGAAACCCGCTACAGAGAAACACGTTAGAGGGAAACGAATGCGCCAGCACCACAGTGCAGTCAGGCGTTCAGACCTGAAGCCAGACACCAGCACCAGCGAAGGGATTTTTTAAGCAGATGTTTGGTTTTCTCAGGTCCCTAAAGCTACAGCCCTGCCACGGCAGCCGCGAGGGAAGCGTGAATCCTTTGCCTTTAATGCAAGCCGGCATCGGGCACTTTTGTTCTAAACCGCGTGATTTCTAGGAGCATCGTTCGTACAGTGCCACAATGATTCATTCCGCTCGCTCTCTGTACTGAGGAAAGCGCAGGCCCTGCACGAACAGCAGCCAAAACACAAACTACGTGTTCAGCCAAAGGCAGCTTAGCCCAGATGGGAACACAGCCGTGGCTTTGAGAAGCGTGCCGCTGCGTCCACTTCACTTTGAGCAGCTGAAAGTAAATAACATACTGACAACCTCGCCCCACCAAACACAAAATCTAAAGTCTTATTAATTTCATTTATTACGTTAGAGTGCACCTGTCAATCAATATGTATTTATTTCCCAAATAAAACCTGCCCTTATGGCTATAGATCACCACGCCAGCTAAGCGATGACAAAAGAAACAGGCTTCAAACAGAAAATCAAGGGCTGGGAGGGCGACACCACCAACTGGAAAAATCAGAAGTTTTCCCAGGAGCATCAAAGTTACATATATTTATTTCCCCCGCACACAGACTTCTGTGTTCCTTGGGCCCAGACACAAAGAAGCCAGCCTGGGAGGACCCGCGGCGCTGACTCCCTGAACTCTGCTGACCGAAAGCACATCACGCTCCGCCATGTAAACACATCAGGGCTTGACACAACCTAAATGACAGCCACATTGTAATTAAGGCTTCACAAGCGGCGACGGCTTTGTTGAGAAACGCAGATCTCAGCTTTGGCCAAGCCGGTGTTAATACCTGGATCTGCTCAGGTGAGCAAGAGGAAGGTGACTCAGCAGCCACCCCAAGCCACATCACACACTGCTGACTCCCAGTAACACCCCAGGATTTCANCGGCGACGGCTTTGTTGAGAAACGCAGATCTCAGCTTTGGCCAAGCCGGTGTTAATACCTGGATCTGCTCAGGTGAGCAAGAGGAAGGTGACTCAGCAGCCACCCCAAGCCACATCACACACTGCTGACTCCCAGTAACACCCCAGGATTTCAGCCGCACCGTCCCAGTGTTTATGTTCAAAGGAGCCAGGATGACACACAGCTGGCACTCAGCATGAAAGGCAGAGCCTCCCAGCTCGGTGTCCTGCTGACAGCAGCGAAGCCAGCCTGTATAACACTGAATTATCTGCTCTTACATGCACTTAGGCTCTGCTAAGTATTTATTAAGAAAAAAACACATAAACAGCTGGCTGCGGCCTGTGCTCCCTCTCTGTGGGCAGGCAAAGGCATTTCAAACACATTAAGTTTCTTGGGTCACTCTGGCTCTCCCCAGCGTATGCTGTTAGCACGAGCATGTAAATATTTAAAAATCAAACCCAAGCACAAGGCAGGACTGGCCAAAAAAGCACCAGACGCGTTTCCCCACGCCAGCCCGGCACCCGCAGGTGTGACCCGAAGGCCCTTGGGCTCTTCCAGTGGGCAGGCACTCAGAGCCATGGGGGGCTGACCCACACCAGGAGGGACTCTGTCCCGAGGGGTCACCCCACGGGACCTCATAGGGCTTGAGGGGACCCCGTGGGGCACAGAGGTTCCTCACCAAACTCCCCCCACCCCTATGGGACACAGCGGTCCCCCAACAGATCCCCACATGGAGAGCCCCCCCCATCCCTCTCCCTGCCCCCTGTGGGGCACAGAGGGCTCCCCCCAACCCTCCCCCGGGCCCTCGTGGGGCCCAGATGCCACCCTCCCCTCTCCCCAGCCCCCGCGGGGCCCAGAGGTCCCTCACCAAACTCGCCCCACCCCTGTGGGGCACAGGGGTCCCCCAACAGGTCCCCACACAGAGAGCCCCCGGTCCCTCTCCCCGGCCCCTGCGGGACCCAGCCCCCTCCTCCCCTCTCCCTGCCCCCTGTGGGGCACAGAGCCACCCCATCCCTCTCCCGGGCCCCCATGGGACCCAGACACCCCTCCCCGACCCCCGTGGGGCCCAGAGGTCCCTCACCAACCTCCCCCCACCCCTGTGGGGCACAGGGGTCCCCNTATGGCCAGGTGTGTACAGGGGTGTATGGCCAGGTGTGTACATGTACAGGTGTGTACAGGGGTGTACAGGGGTATATGGCCAGGTGTGTACAGGGGTGTATGGCCAGGTGTGTACATGTACAGGTGTGTACAGGGGTGTACAGGGGTATATGGCCAGGTGTGTACAGGGGTGTATGGCCAGGTGTGTACATGTACAGGTGTGTACAGGGGTGTACAGGGGTATATGGCCAGGTGTGTACAGGGGTGTATGGCCAGGTGTGTACATGTACAGGTGTGTACAGGGGTGTACAGGGGTATATGGCCAGGTGTGTACAGGGGTGTATGGCCAGGTGTGTACATGTACAGGTGTGTACAGGGGTGTACAGGGGTATATGGCCAGGTGTGTACAGGGGTGTATGGCCAGGTGTGTACATGTACAGGTGTGTACAGGGGTGTACAGGGGTATATGGCCAGGTGTGTACAGGGGTGTATGGCCAGGTGTGTACATGTACAGGTGTGTACAGGGGTGTACAGGGGTATATGGCCAGGTGTGTACAGGGGTGTATGGCCAGGTGTGTACATGTACAGGTGTGTACAGGGGTGTACAGGGGTATATGGCCAGGTGTGTACAGGGGTGTATGGCCAGGTGTGTACATGTACAGGTGTGTACAGGGGTGTACAGGGGTATATGGCCAGGTGTGTACAGGGGTGTATGGCCAGGTGTGTACATGTACAGGTGTGTACAGGGGTGTACAGGGGTATATGGCCAGGTGTGTACAGGGGTGTATGGCCAGGTGTGTACATGTACAGGTGTGTACAGGGGTGTACAGGGGTATATGGCCAGGTGTGTACAGGGGTGTATGGCCAGGTGTGTACGTGTACAGGTGTGTACAGGGGTGTACGGGGGTGTATGGCCAGGTGTGTACATGTACAGGTGTGTACAGTGGATGTGTGTGCAGGTGTGTACATGTACAGGCGTGTACATGTGTGTACGTGGTGTACAGCCAGGCGTGTGCATGTACAGGTGTGTACATGTGTGTATGGCCAGGTGTCTGCATGTGTGTACAGGGGTTTTAAGTCCAGGTACATGCATGTAAAGGTGTGTGCAGGTGTGTATGTCCAGGTGTGTGCATGTACAGCGGTGTACAGGGTGTGTATGGGGGAGTGTGTACATACAGGTGTGTGTGTGTACGTACAGGTGTGTGTATGGGGGTGTATGTCTGTGTACACGGCTGTGCAAATGGGCATGTGTAAATACACAGTTGTGTGTGTACAAGGGGGTGTTTGTGCACGTGTAGGGCTGTGCGTGCCTGCACAGCGCAGTGTGTGCGGGTGTTTCGGGGGGGTATAGAGGTGCCCGTGCGTACAGGCAGGTACGCGCGCAAGGGAACAGGTCGGCGGGGCGTGCAGTCCGGGGGTGACCGGTGGATGCGCAGGGGCGTGCAAGGCTGAGCGGGTTAACCTGTCCTGGCGCCAGCTCCGTCCCCTCGCCGGCTCTGAGGCTGCAGGAAAAGTACCGGTGCTTCCCCGAAAACAGGCCCGCGGGAGTAACGCCATTTCCAAAACCCAAGAATCGATTAACGAGAGCCGTACGATTCGTTTAATGAAACGGGCAGCGACTTACAGCCGTCACTCCAGCGAAATGCTTTTCACCCCTTCCTCGCGCTCCCGCAGGCCCATTTCCTTCATTAATTTTGAATAATGACATCGCGAGGTCCCGAAGCGAAGCACGCGGCCTGCCGCCCCTCCCGAAGGGGTGGGCGCTCTGTCTTACGGGAGCTTTGCCATCCCATCCCATCCCATCCCATCCCATCCCATCCCATCCCCTCCCCTGCTACCCAGGAGCACCCGCCCTGCACCCCACGATGCTGGCGATGCTCTTGCCGCCCCCCGTCTCCTCCTCCGAAGCCCAGCAGCCTCGGCGTGAGGCCGCACCAGCCCTTGGGCCGCAGCATCACGGGGCGACCCACGGAGCAGCCCCGGGGACGGGGACAGCCCCTGGGCCGCGTGTGCTGTCCCGGGGGGCTGCCCGTGCCCGCCGGGGAGGTGCAGGCTCGCCTTCAGGACCCTGGCAGGAGGGACTGGGTTTGCTGGGGCTGGAGGGGCCGCAGCCAGGGGCAGCTGGGGGGATTTTGTCGGGAAAAGCTGCAGCAAACACGTTTTGGTGCTGGAGGCGAAGGGAGCTCGGGGCACACCGGGAGCGGAGCCAAGCAGCCCAGCGCAGGGCAGGCGTAATAAATAGAGAGACTTGAACACAACCATTTGGTAGAGGACGTCACACACAAGCAAAGGCTACTCCTCTTTAAGATCACTGATGAACTGGCTATTAGCACACAGGCGTTTTATCTCCCGGGCTCCCAGAGCCAGAGAAGATGTTAACGGGCTTCTAACGGGAGCGAGTGCTGCAAACCCCCGAGCAGGCGGGAGGACGCCCGTCGCCTCCAGTCCCACGGGCAGGGCGGGCATCCTCGACCCCCCGGCAGCGGAGAAAGCTCTGCCATGCGCGGAACCGAAGCACACGGCCGTTGAGGGTCCGGGAAGCGGGACCCCGGGCTCAGAGCACACCGCTGGCAGCCCCGCAGTTCTTGGCGGGGATGATCCTCCTCTTGCAGGTGAACATCTTCCGGAGCTCCCCGCGGAAGCGGTCGTGCAGCCAGGCGTAGAGGAAGGGGTTGCAGCAGGAGGAGCTCATGGCGAACCAGTGGCAGAGCAGTTGGATGAGGAGGAAGTAGTGCTTGTTGATGAGGTTGATGTCGATGTCCCGGATGATGTTGAAGACGTGGATGGGGAGCCAGCAGACCCCAAAGGCCGCCACCACCAGCACAATGAGGCGGAAGATCTTCCTCTTCCTCAAGCGGTCGAACTCAGCTTGGCTCTGCGTGGGGTGGCCAGGCACCACCCGGTTCCTCAGCTTCACCGAGATGCAGATGTAGGAGAGGGAGACGGCGGAGAGGGGCAGGATGTAGGTGACGATCAGGGTGCCGTAGGCGTAGGCCAGGCGCTGCGCCTCCTTCTCCATCCAGAACTCCTCGCAGATGGTGAAGCCCTCCCGCCGAAACTCCACGTGGTATGTGTGGGCGATGGCGGGGGCCACCAGCCCGCAGGAGAGCAGCCAGATGCCCCCCACCACGGAGACGCAGCTGGTGACTGAGATGCGCTTCTTCAGCGGGTGCACGGTGGCGTAGTACCTGTGGGGAGAGAAACGGGGGAGCCTGAGCCCCAGAGCATCCCCCCGGCAGCCCAAGTGCCCCCCCGGCAGCCTGGGGCAAGGGGGGGCTGGCGGCAGGGCTGGAGGGAGGCAGAGGCCTGCCAGCTCCGCGAGCGGGTGCAAGGCTCCGAGCGGCTGCCGGGAAAGGGCTGGCTGGGGATGGCGGGGATGACTGCATCCCCTTGCTCTGCCATGGGGCCCGTGGAGGCACCAGGTCACTCCAGCTGTTTTGGGAAGCGGGGCACGCGGCGGGGCTGGGCACGGAGCATCCCTCCCGCAGCCCGTCTCCAAACCTGCCCTCAGGACGCAGGCGGCACCAGGGGAGTGACAGCAAGAGCCCGCAATTCCTCTTTTACTTCCTCCCCCCCAGCACCTCCCGCTCCTCTCCGCGCTGCCTCACCTTATGAGCGAGGGCTGGCCCTAAACGAGCTCCCAGCGCGGTACCCTCAGGGACCGAAATTCGCTTTTATGCAGCTCTTTCACATATTAAATGCTCTGCCCCCGCCGCGGCCCACGCTGCCTGCTGCTCGGTATCGCAACGTTTGCTACTGCGGCGTTTCGTATCGCGCCGTTCAGCGTGCGACGCGCAGCGCCGTTGCCCGGGCAGAGGAAAACACCGACACCTCTTCGTGTGCTTTGCTTGCGGGCTCGTGCTGAAGTCCGAGACCAGCAGAGCCCCGGTGTGGCCGCGTGCTCCCCCGCATCGGAGCTGGAGGATTCGGGCTAAAATCGTCCATTTGCGATAAATCCCAACGTCGTTTTATGAACGTGCTGAGGACAGTATAACTTGGCAGCTGCCTCTTCAGCAGCAGAAACAAGCAAATCGTTTTCACCCTCCAAAAAATGGGCTTTGTTGAAGAGCAAAAGATGGAGCGCCAGCACTCCCGGGGACTTTTCAAGCCGTCGGCGAGGGCAGCACGGCTCTGCCAGCAGTCCAGGCTTTTCCAGCTATTCCGCTCAAACCTTCCTTTTTTTTTTTCCTCTTTTCCCCCTCCCATCGCGGCCCTGCCCCGCTCTCCCTCGGGGGCAGAGGCAAACCAGCACAAGAGGCACAAGAGGCACTCTCGGTGCTGCCGTAGGCGCTGCCGGCGTCCCCACAGGTTTGGAGCATCTTTTATGAGAGGAGGTCTCTATGGAAACACGGTTTTTACAATCCACCCCCCCCCCC
>VZSC01012700.1:7775-19574 GCA_013398225.1 Steatornis caripensis | reverse complement strand
TGTGATGACTTTTCAGGTATGATGGAGAGTGACTTGGTAACTATATCTGCCGGTTCCGTCAGGACCCTGGGAAGAGTGATGTATCTATGGAATATATCCAATTTTCCATCCAACTCTCTTGGTTGTGTTAATTTCTTTAATTTATCCTCTTCCCACATGAAGAGGACATAAGCTCAAATGCACAATACACAATCAGTAAGAAAAATTGTTTACCTAAAATGAGAGAAAAAAAGTGTTGATCAGGAGCGAGATTAGGAAAAAAAAATATCTACTTTCTACATGCAGTAATGAGATCCAAGGAACTCTTCTCTAGCACTTACATATGCAGAGAATGATTTTCAAAGATTTTCCATCCACATTTCAACCACTCCCTGTTGCTTCTTCTGTGTTTTTTCATGATGAAGGGAGCAAAAGTACACGTACCTTGAGATTTACAAGCACTTTCTGTCTAACCTGCTACCCCTACATGAAGACTAAGTTAACTAGCTCTGATGTTTTCTCTTTTTACTGTGCACTGAGTTTCTGAATCAAGACCTCACTGCAGAGGATTATGCCTAGAGCATAACCTTTCTTATGTTCAGATAAAGCAGTAACTCCTACTGGGGTTGAAATCTAATGACTTTGTGTTCCCTGCTGTGTTCTGTACAAAGACTTGCAGAAAGAAGACTTTGGTGCACACAAACAGTAATATATTTAACATGATAATAATCTAATCAAATTATTTAGTAACACNCTTATGTTCAGATAAAGCAGTAACTCCTACTGGGGTTGAAATCTAATGACTTTGTGTTCCCTGCTGTGTTCTGTACAAAGACTTGCAGAAAGAAGACTTTGGTGCACACAAACAGTAATATATTTAACATGATAATAATCTAATCAAATTATTTAGTAACACAGCAAAGAGAAATGAAGAGACACACTTTCAGTGACCTTTTCTGGTGAGAAATATGAAATTAGTTAACTAATTTATGACTTGAAAATTATTCAATTTATGTTACAGTATTATCTAAATACCCTAACCTGGGTCAAAATGATACTGTTAAGACACGTTGTACTTTATAGTCCCAGCCCCAAAGGGCTTACAATGTGAACTGACAACAGAGACATGGAGTCAAAGAAGGCACATCCAAAAACTGACAGCAGAACAGTGATCCCCTGATACTAGTGGTTAGTGAGTTAGTGATGAGTATCCCTTCTACTTCTTCATGCTGCCTTAAACATATTCAAAACAAAACAAAGCTAATAAACAAAATCCTTCAAAAAATTCTCTTTTTCTGTCGTTGGCATTTTATCTCTACTGCTGAAAAGTCATTGTAACCCTCTTGCTTTCAACAATGAGAAAGAACTCCTTTTTGACCCGGAGTGCTACTCCTAGCCGTGGCTTTAGGAAACAAACATTTAGTAACATCTGTGGCCAGCTTTGCAGACAGTTCAGAGAAACCCAGAAATCTGTCAGAACAATAACCACAGTATCTTTAGCTTCGGAACAAAATAAATAAGTTTTACACATTTGTTTCACTCTCAGAAAACACGCAGGTACAGTAAAATGATGAAAACAGCATAGTCTTAGTGTACTAAACATCTGATTTACAAAGGCCTAATACTTTTGGTCATGTAGCAGAGTCTGCCGTGCTCTCTTCACAGGTTCATCTAGATTTTGTGGCTACATGCACTGGGGAGCACAGGCTCACGCTGAGCGCCCAGGACTGAGCACATGTCCCAGCCCACTGCTGAATCCATAATGGTGCGGAGGGGTGAGTGTGGATGTCTGCATGTGTATATCTGTTTCTATGAAAAAAAATTTGGGCACAAGGTTAGCTTGCCCTGACAGTTGCCTGTAAGATAATAAAAATGTATTGATACGTATGCAGTCAGAACAGAAATATTCCAGAGACTGCATTTTAATCAATAACAAAATATTTGTTGTAGAACTATGGGTAATTGATGATGCCTTTTATGTAGATAATATTGGCTGAGCTTTCTCGCACCCTTTAAAGTGAACAGGAGGCAACCTGAAATTTTCAGTCCAAAAGATACTTATCTTTTTAAGCTTGAAATCTCTATTTTTTCAAACCATTTAGAAGTTACAGTTCTTTTTTATGAATCTTACTTTTTGAGAAGTAATGATTCATTGCTACAATGTTTCCTGAAGACACAAAGATATGCTGTTATTTGATCATTCATATTTTACAGGGTTGTTTTTTTCTCACAGAGCCATTCCTGATCAAGTGTCTCTTGAACTCCTTATAACAAAGTTTAAAAGACACAAACCTTATAAACAGAGATTTGTCAAAATAAGCCACATAAATTAATAGCAGTTGCTGCCTCTGAGTGAGTAATAGAAACTCAAATGTCTCTTGTGCTAACATTCGTGAGTGTGCATCAAAAATTAATCTTTTCTGGCCATGGTGCTTTAACAATGTAGTGTGAACAGAATTTACCTAATAATCAGTATTGTTGCCTTTAAAAAGCAAGTTGGAAAATAGGCATTTAAGCCATACATTGAACATAGTCTAAAAAATTCACTGTGACAATAATAAATCCAGAAGATAATCAGAGCAATTGTTCAAGTATACAATCATCTAAGACCAAGCCCACTGGCTTAAAATCTGCAGTTTCTGGGTGCTAATTCCCACAATTGTTTTGGTTGTGTTTTGCCATTGATGGGAGGGCAAAGCTATGTTGTCTCTGTTACACTCTTATGTTGTAACTAATTGGGTAAGATAAAAAGAAGAGATTTTCATGCTCTGAAAGCAGAATCTCCCATAAAGAGGAAATACTGTCATGATGATGTATATGGCTGGTAAAGAAAGTCACAAGTGCTGTTGGCATGAGAAAGGGCATTCACACTGGTCGCAGATCAAGTGTATCTCCTTAGCTTCATTTTCTACCATCAGAGAAGGGAGATGGCTTCCTCCCAGGGGTGATGCAGAACATATGCTATAGGTATGTATGCTGAAACGCTCCTTGAGGACATACCTTTCATATGAGGACATATCTTTCTACAGTGTAACTCTGTGGGGAGTCCTGCAAAAGTCTTCTGAGTTACACAGAACACGTATTACCGACAGGCCTCCTTCAGTGTGTCTGCTTTGCAAATTTGGTAAACCATTACACTAAATCTATTCAGCATAGGTTAACTATAGGGTAATCAACTTTATGAAAGAGAATTCTTGATAGTACTTCACTATTCCTTTGTCCCACATATTAGTTGCATAAAAGACATGAGAGGAAGGAAGGAAGGAAGGAAGGAAGGAAGGAAGGAAGGAAGGAAGGAAGGAAGGAAGGAAGGAAGGAAGGAAGGAAGGAAGGAAGGAAGGAAGGAAGGAAGGAAGGAAGGAAGGAAGGAAGGAAGGAAGGAAGGAAGGAAGGAAGGAAGGAAGGAAGGAAGGAAGGAAGGAAGGAAGGAAGGAAGGAAGGAAGGAAGGAAGGAAGGAAGGAAGGAAGGAAGGAAGGAAGGAAGGAAGGAAGGAAGGAAGGAAGGAAGGAAGGAAGGAAGGAAGGAAGGAAGGAAGGAAGGAAGGAAGGAAGGAAGGAAGGAAGGAAGGAAGGAAGGAAGGAAGGAAGGAAGGAAGGAAGGAAGGAAGGAAGGAAGGAAGGAAGGAAGGAAGGAAGGAAGGAAGGAAGGAAGGAAGGAAGGAAGGAAGGAAGGAAGGAAGGAAGGAAGGAAGGAAGGAAGGAAGGAAGGAAGGAAGGAAGGAAGGAAGGAAGGAAGGAAGGAAGGAAGGAAGGAAGGAAGGAAGGAAGGAAGGAAGGAAGGAAGGAAGGAAGGAAGGAAGGAAGGAAGGAAGGAAGGAAGGAAGGAAGGAAGGAAGGAAGGAAGGAAGGAAGGAAGGAAGGAAGGGAGGGAGGGGGGGGTGAGGGAGGGGGAAGGAGGGGAAGGGAGGAAACATGCCCACAGCACCCCTGCACTTTCCCTGAGGCATCTGCTGTTAGCTGGCACAGCCTGGTTGCAACAATTCTCCCTCGGTGTTTCAGCACTGCTCTGGGCTGGAAAGCAGAGAGGAAACAGGACTCCTGTGAGTAAACCTTATGCTCCTAAACTAAACATAGGGACTGAAGCATATACCTATACATGTACACAAGAATGTATATTCCTGAATGGTAGCAGATCACACTACAAAATACCAGATAAAATTATTTCAACCTTCATCATATCCTCTGAACTTCTAACTTCACCTCATATTGTAACATTTCAGTAAATAACATCCTCTAGCCCTTACACTAATACACTCTTTTTCTTTTCAACAGTAATTTTAATTAATTCATCCTTTCTGACATTTGCATTTGTCTTTAAATGCCACTAGATAACAGGGTTTTAATCATTCCAAATAGCTTTTTAATTATAGACCTAATTACTTTTGCAGAAGGTTAAGCTGCACAAACAGGAATAAAACTGTTTGCTTGTGCTCTGTGTTAAGAATGATGTAGTGTTTTCTCATTAGGTATTCTGTAAACTTGCTCGGTCAGTTTTATGTGACATTTTGGGGAAAAAAACCCAAGCCCCAGACTGTGTATCAGAAGGCTGGAATTAGATTCCAGGACAGCTTAACACCCAACTGTGTGGAACAGTCATTGATCTTTTAATTAATTATGAAATCAAAGTTAGGCATCCTTTTCCATTGCAGTAGTCATTTTGGATTGACATATTGGAAAACGTAAAGGTACAGGGGAACATATAATCTTCCTGTTGGATATAATGTTTCTTCTTTGTAAACACTTCTCATGTATTTTTTTTTTCCCCTGAAAATTTTCCACCACTGATACCCTGCTGGGTCAACGGAAAAGAATTTCTTACTGGAGAGGTTCTATGCCTTTACTGGAGTGTAGCCAGTTTGCATAAACAAAACAAGAGTTAATTTACACATCACTCTCATCGTATATTCTTCTGGAAGGATAGTTCATCCTTTGTGGGTAAAGAAGGTCTGAACAAGACCCATGTAGGCAGGACCTCTTTCAATCCTGTTGAAAAACATGCCAGGTACATTTATATTTTATGGTGTTACTATTACACTAGAACAGCTGTCTAATTGCATAGCTTAATTTGTATATCAGCTGCTATCAACAATATTTTTAAAAAATCTTGAAGCTAAATTTAGCCCAGAAAACTGAAACTTACACATTTTGCTGCTTCTCTAGTCCAAATGGGCTAATTAGAATTGAAAAGCCAAACATATTCTGCACCTATGGGCTTGACTACCATTTGATAGTCTATATCTCACTAAGGTTAAATAATCTCAAGATACCACCATATTGTCTTTCAGAGTTTATTCCACCCTTGTGCCCACTAAAGATTTAATCGTGTTACTATATATATGTGAGTTACACTTTTCCACTTTTCTTGGTTTGATTTTATTCAAGGGAATCTTACTGTTAGGTTGTGCTATAAGTATCTGTATATAAATATAGAAAAAGTACTCTATTCTTTCAAGGGAGCTAAAAATAAAAATAAGCCTAAGTACCAAGTATAGGACAAGAGAAAGGATTCAGAATCTTACCAAACAATGCCACACATAAAAAGTATATATACTTGAAGATGCCAATGAAATTACAAATATGTCGTTATCAAATCACTTCGTGGACCACTCAGTAGATAAGGAATTGTCTGGACAGTTGCACTCGAAGAGCTGCAGTCAAAAAGCTCAATGCCCAGGTGGAGACCAGTGACAAGTGATATCCCTCAGGGATCCCAACTGGGACCAGTATTGTTTAACGTTTTTGTCAGAGACCTGATCAGTGGGATTGAGTGCACCCTCAGAAAGTTTGTGGACGACACCAAGCTGGGTGGTGTGGTTGATACTCTAGAGGCAAGGCAAACTATCCAGAGGCACCTTGACAGGCTTGAAAGGTGGGCCTGTTTGTACTGCATGAAATTCAACAAGGCCAAGTGCAACAAGGTCCTGCACCTGTGTTGGGGTAATCCCAAACACGGATACAGGCTGGATGATGAGTGGGTTGAGAGCTGCCCTGAAGAGAAGAACTTGAGGGTGTTGGTAGATCAAAAACTGAATAAAAGCTGTCAATGTGCACTTAAAATGCAGAAAGCCTATTCGTATCCTGGGCTGTATCAAAAGAAGTGTGGCCAGCAGATTGAGGGAGGTGATTGTCTCCCTCTAATCCACTCTCATGAGATCCCACCTAGAGTACTGTGTTTAGCTCTGGGGCCCCCAACATAAGGAGAACATGGACTTATTGGAGCAAGTCCAGAGGAGGGCTGCAAAGATGATTAGGGGGCTGGAGCAGCTCTCCTATAAAGACAGACTGAGAGAGTTTGGGTTATTCTGCCTAGAGAAGAGAAGGCTCTGGGGAAACCTTATAGCAGCCTTCCAGTACCTGAAGGGGGCCTATAGGAAAGATGGGGAGAGAGTCTTTATGAGGGAGTCTAGTGATAGGAGAAGGAGTAATGCTATTAAACTGAAAGAGGGTAGATTTAGATTAGATATTAAGAAGAAATTCTTTCTGATGAGGGTGGTGAGACACAGGAACAGGTTGCCCAGGAAGGTGGTAGATGCCCCCTCCCTGGAAGCACTCAAGGCCAAGTTGGATGAGGCTTTGAGCAACCTGATCTCATAGAAGCTATCTCTGCCCATGGCAGTGAAGTTCAACTAGATGATCTTTAAGGTCCCTTCCAACTCAAACCATTCTATGATTCTGTGATAAACTGCTGAATTTGGAGAAGGTAAATTCATTTGATTTTGAGATTTTCTCTTCAAATGAGACACTAAAGATATGTCAGATTTGCTTTTTTGTTTGCTTCACTTAGAATTTATAATACTAGGAAAGAACAGAATACTTATAGTTTGCCCACTATATTTGATGTTATTTACATATGTTCTAGTTTTCCACATGTGCAAAATTTATGGATAAACCACATACCCTTTCTTCTTCATTCAACAATATATGCAATTTTTTGTTTTCTCAGAAACTGAGGATAGTAAAGAGTAAGACATTTTGAACAAATGGATGAAAGTACAAATGCTGCATTTAAGAAGTGCTTCTCATCTTGAATTTTATAAGTTTTACAAACACTATTTAAAGCTTTTTTCTACTAGATGGTGTACAGTATGTTCCCTGATTCCATTTAATTTTCTTAAAATGTTGTATTATTTAAAGAGAATAAAAGTAGTATATGAAACAATACTAATGCCATAGCATCATTAACAGGAAGTACAGCTGGAAGTATTGTGAGCATCAATTTCCACTCTGGAAAAAATAGTACTAAGCAAAAGGCAGTAGAGAAATATTTGTTTGGATACTTCATATGCACGGAGTAACGGTAAGACCTGTGATAGTGTGAGACTAGTAGAGGAGACAAAAGAATTTTTTTTCTTGATATACTGTTTTACCTTTAGATTAATTTGTGACTAAAAAAGAAAAGGAAAAGAAAGAGACTAAATAGTTATTGGGGTTTTTTCCTAAGAACAAATTAAAACCTGCTAATAATATGAAAATGGTATACTTTTCATAAATATAAAATAAACATTGCTAATATCAATTTTACATTCTAAAAAGTATGATACAATAAAGTCTCTATAAGCACTCAATGCTTACAATTGGTTAAATTACAATTAAATTAAGTGAGAAATTATGAGTTTTATGGTGGTTTATGGCACAGAAGAGCAGTTCAAGTCTTCATATGATGCTTGTCTTACATACTTATTATTAACTGATCTAACAGGATATATCCAATCTGCTGATAGCATTATTGTTTGACATTTACATTACAGGAGTGATGAAAGACCCCAACAACAATTAGGAACACATCATGTCAAACTCTTATAATACATAACAAAATGTTTATCAAAATCATTGATAACATTCCCCTAAGTCTTGCCTGCAGTCTGAACAATCCCAACTTTCTTAGCCTGTATTCATGTTAGATGATCCCACCCTTTAATCACCTTTGTGGGCCTTCACTGGTCTTTCTCCAATATGTCCATGTCTCTCTTGTACTTGGGAGCCCAGAAGTGGACCCAGAACACCAGATGGTATCTCCTCAGTGCTGACTAGAGGGAAAGGATCACCTCCCTCGTCCTGCAGACAACACTCCTAATGCAGCCCATAATGCTGTTGATGTTCTTTGCCATAAGGGCACATTGCTGCTTCATGTATAACTTGTTGCCTACCAGGAGCGCAAGTGGAGCTGCTTTCCTGATAATCAGCCCTCAGCCTGTACTGAAGCATCGGAATATTCATCCCCAGGAGCAGCACTTTCTTTGTTAAACTTCATGAGGTTGCACTTTGCTCACTTCTCCAGCCTGTCAGGGTCGCTCTGAAGGCCAGCACAACCCTCTAGTCTATCAGACACTCCTCCCAGTTTTGTATCATCTGCAAACTTACTGACGATGAACTCTGCACCATCACCCAATTCATTAATGAAAACGCTAATCAGTTTTGGATCCACTAAGGACCCTTGAGCAAATCATTANGGTTGCTCTGAAGGCCAGCACAACCCTCTAGTCTATCAGACACTCCTCCCAGTTTTGTATCATCTGCAAACTTACTGACGATGAACTCTGCACCATCACCCAATTCATTAATGAAAACACTAATCAGTTTTGGATCCACTAAGGACCCTGGAGCAAATCATTCCTGACAAGTCTACAGCTAGATTCTGCTACTGATCACAAAATTCCAAGCTTCTGCCATCAGAAAAGAAGATAAGATTCAACACCACCTGAGGAAAACAAAAATTCACAAGTCCATGGGACCTGATGCGATGCATTCCACGGACCTGAGGGAACTGGCAGATGTAGTTGCTAAGTCACTCTCCATCATACCTGAAAAGTCATCACAGTCAGGCAAAGTCCCCAGTTAATGGAGAAAAAGGAATATCACACTAATTTTTAAAAAGCATAATAAGGAAAATCCTGGGAACTGCCAACCAGTCAGCCTCTCTTCAGTGCCTGCTAAGATCATGGAGCAGATCCTCCTGGAAGATATGTCACAACATGTGGAAGGCAGGGAGGAGGTTAGAGGCAGCCAAGACGGCTTAACCAAGGGTAACTCATGCCTGACTAATCCATTGGCCTTCTGCAGGGGAGTGACTGCATCAGCGGACAAAGGAAGAGCTACGGATGTCATCTACCTGGACTTCTGTAAGGTCTTTGATATGGTCCCCCACAATATTCTTGCCACTAAATTGGAGAGAAAGGGATTTGATGGTTAGCTGGATAAGGAATCGGCTGGATGGCAGTGTCCAAAGAGTTACAGGCAATGGCTCAAAATCCAGGAGGAAACCAGTAACGAGTGGTGTCCCTCAAAGGCCCGTACTGGGAGCACTATTGTTCAGTAACTTAATTAGTGACATAGTGGGATTGAGTGCAGCCTCAGCAAGTTTGTGGGTGAAACCAGGCTGAGCGGTGCAATTGATGTGCTGGAGGGAAGGGTTGCCATCCAGAGGGATCTTTACAGGCCTCAGGAGTGGGTCCAGGTGAACCTCATGATGTTCACTAAGGCCAAGTGCAACAAGGTCCTGCACCTGGGTAGGGGCAATCCCCAAAATCAGGTAACCCAGAGAAGTTGTGGATGCCTCATCACTGGAAGTGTTCAAGGTCAGGTTGGATGGTCCTTTGAGCAACCTAATCTGGTGAAAAATATCCCTGCCCACGGCAGAGGGATTGGAACTAGATGATCTTTAAATGTCCCTTCCAGCCAGCCTAAACCATTCTATGATTTTATGTTTCTGTTATTCATTCCAGGTTTCTCTTCTGTGAGATTCTTCCCGGTAGATCCTTGAACAGTCTACTCTCTTGAAGTCCACAGTTCTTAAGCTGCTTTTTGCTCCCTTCTGTCATGATTCTCAACTCCTCCATTTCATTATAACTGTTAACTGAGGCTACCATCAACTTTCATATTCCTGACCAGTTCTTTCGTGTTTGTAAGTATGAAGGCATATCTATATTTTCAGTATAAGTGACTTTTCAGCTTCAGAATACTTGGATTCTCACAATGTCAATGTATCTCTCCTCAGTCCCCGATCTTCCAGTTGATGCATGGTATCTTGCAATGACAGAATAGTGCATACTGTGGTATTTTTTCTGGGAGTCAACTTCTATCAAAGCCAAGAATCTGTATCTGTAAGAAGCATGAGGTCAAAGAAGCAAAGTCTCCACAAGTAGCTGATGGACTTGGCTCATTTATGCCTATCAAATATACTGCTTTTTATGTTTCAGATGTTAGACTTTATGACAAGGTTCTGAACTCACAAAGGGAGTCACTTTCTTGAGTGCAGAAATATGAACATAATTGCTTATGATTGGATACTAAATTTCTAAGCTAGCTTTGGTGTACTGAAGCAAATTTAGTTCTAAAATAGCTTTATATAACAAGAAGAAAGTGCCTTGAGTCATAATGACATTGCAACTTCAAAAGTACAGCCCTAAGACTCCCAAAACTTTAACATAGATTTTGTGTTGCCTGTATTTTTTATCCTAAGAGAGCCTATAACAGCACTTTCCAAAACCATCATTCTTACATGACAGTTGCTAATGCCTTTATAGATTGTTACATTTCCCTCTATGCTTTGAGTTATAAAAAGATGGGTAGGCCAGATGTAATAAAAGTCTTGTTTTGTGATGATCCTCTGCAGTAAAATCATGCAATTAGCTGCTTGATATCTCTCTGGCCTTGCCCTTATTGCTCCTACTCAAGGCTGATTTGGTAGCCACATAACTGAAGTCTCATTAATGCAAGATCAGATTTTCCTTTCCTGTCCTATGCTTATAATTTTCTTCTGTGTACTTATGACATTATATGCAGGCTGTATGGCAAAAGATAAAGCAAAATTTCTCACAGCTGTTCTGATGTCTCAAAAACAAATAGGAAGTGACCATAATATTATCACATGTGACTATATCACTCAAGTCTTAGAAGTTCTTGTGTCCCCATTTTGTTGCCAAAGGAAGACATATTAAGATTGATTATTCAAAGGAACTTGAGCAACAAAATGTTTTATAGCAGCATGATGAAGATACCAACCAAAAATTCATGTGGGTGTTGCATAGAAAGAGGGAGAAAAAAAGAAAACATAGGCACGGAATTGTGAGGAATACAGTTCTATTGTTTTATTAACATTCCTAGATAGTAACAGTTCAACATTTTTCCTTCTTAAACTATTTACACACAGAGACCCATTTCCAGCTGTCATTCCAGTCATGAGTTGAATGTATGTCCCATCATGTCTGCCAGACTGTGACAGACTTCTCACATACCCTAAAACATATCAAGTAACACTGGATGTCTAAGTGTAGGCAAATGACAAGTCTTTGGTCAGGAAATCTAGGGGACCCTGGAGTTGTTCAACTGGCAAATAGTGGTATCTACTTTGACTTGAGCATCTCTTTGACAGCCACAGACTATACTGACCATAATAACTAGTGCATGGCTTAAACCCAACACCATATCAGGAGGCCAGGATAAGTGCTCCAGTGCATCTTAGATCATACTAGACAACAAAAGTGGAGACAACTGAACTGACCTGTTTTTCTCTCTGTCAGGAATTTGCTCACATAGGATGGGATTCAGCTGTCTAAAGCAGGGCATCTTGTGTTATTATTCAGTGCTGGCACAGCGTTGCACTTGTCTTTCAGCTCCTGATACAGAGGCATGCAGTCATGCATCGTATCTCATGGCTTCACTCTGATGTACTGTATACCCCTGTGCATCCCGGAAAGTATAAGATGCTTGTGTTTAGGCAACTTATTTTCCTTCATGTGAGGAACTACATTTAAGTGCATTAGTCTGAATCTGAATCCCACACAGATTTTTTCATAAACAAATTTGGTTTACTTTAGCTAG
>VZSC01012696.1:4067-20582 GCA_013398225.1 Steatornis caripensis | reverse complement strand
ATAAATGAATACCACTGCTCAACTGAAGATGTCAACGCCCTGCACAAGTTATGGCTTCACTTGACAAAGTTCATCTTTTGTGCCACTTTCATCCATATNACCATTGTGCAGGCATGCATGCATTCCTGCATGAAATATTTTCTTAACACCTTAACTCTCACTACCTAGACTATTTTCATAAATGAATACCACTGCTCAACTGAAGATGTCAACGCCCTGCACAAGTTATGGCTTCACTTGACAAAGTTCATCTTTTGTGCCACTTTCATCCATACGGGAAGAGACCAGCACTGTAAGCATAGTCTCTTCACTAAGGAGTGTTCCAGCGCACCTTGGTTTTTAGGTAGGCTGACTACCATTCCCACAGGTCCTCATGAAAGGTCTAAAAGCTCTAATGGGAAGCATAATTTTTCTCCCCTGTAAGGGAGCAGAAACTTTCAATTCAGAGAAAAAAAGCATTGTCCTCAAACAGAGGAACTCCAGCATTTCTTCCCTAGCTGCCCGTGTCTTTCAGCCTGGAGAAGCAGCTCAGATGTCAACCACAAAACTCCAGTGAACAGGATGTGGTAGGGCCTAGCCTCTTTGCAGCACACCAGCAATCGCTGAAGTTATTTTAAGCTTCCTGTAATTGACTTAATTTGAATGCAGTATACTCTGTAGGGCAGGCACTATATTTTGGTCAGTGTTTACATGGCACCTAGCAAAACAGACTCCTTGTCCATGCTTAAGGCTCCTAACGCACTAAATGAGAACAAGAGTATATTTTTGTACACTACTGTTCAGCTATCTCTGGCCTGGGGAATTATTAATACAGTATCCCAGCAAAGTTAAAAGTGAGGTCTTTCAAGGTATTCTGAGTGACAAGAGGCAATCAAACACCATTTTCAACGACTTACCCTTGAAAGACCTTTCTTGAGGTCAAGTAGAAAATTGAACAATAGCATCCAGCAGACAGGGCTTCTGTTCATCTGTTCCAGTAATGCAAAGCCTTTTGCTGACTACAATTTTTATGAAGCTGACATTCCAGCACTTACAATGATGAGGGAAGCAGATTAACAAACAACACTATTTCGTACAAAACCCCTGCCAATGCTTCTTTAACAGTGCCGTACTCTTCTTCCCCCAACACCCTGTGCCATCAGTGTACTGTCTACTACATCCCTCATTTTACACATCCCTGCTCTAAGTTCTGAACTGTGCTTCTGTCGTACAGGGGAATCCACAATCCTTATGTGCCCTCTTACACCTTATCATGTAGTCTAAAGCACAAAACCCATGCCTCTTGAACCCTTCTGATGTTAAACAATCCCGAAGACACATTTGCATACATTCACTTGCATAAAATTCCTTTCCATAGTAAAATGTCCTTTCCCCACCAGCAACACACAATGCATCCAGACTAGCTCTTAATTAGCATTGCCTAATAAGCACCTTCCAGCTTGAACTTGCTTTCCTCTTACACTAAATAGCAGCCTCCCCATCCAGTCTTACACAGAAGACTTTCATACAAAAAGCGAATGATTGCATGAAATCTTGTTAGTGGCACAAATTCTGGCTCTTCATTTTGCCTTTAGGGGATTTTGTTAGCATCCAGTAACAGATAAAAGGATACGCAGGTATTTGCAAAGAACATTACTAGGACATTGCTGTGACATCTGTGAAGAGCTGAGGCAGCCATCTGTTCTCTATACAATCTGTTTTACTATACTCCTGTTAGTGCCCACTGAAACGTGCACATATAGGAAACAGCCATTCCACGAGCAGACATACCTGCACATCCTGGTTTTGCCACTGTACGTGACCCAGTAATTTGCTTCAGAGCATAAACCCTGACATTAGGCAACAAAATAACATTTCATTCCTGGAGCATTTACGCATTGAAAAGCACATTTCACATATATATCACTCCTAACAAGAAGTCTTTTACGCAGCAGTGGAGCAGTGCAGGTCACAAACACTGTAGAACTGCAAGAGTGATCAGGCAGTATTTCCCTTCGATGGAATAACCGAGGTACAGCATACTATCTGCTTTGAATTAAAGTGAAAAATAACTTCAGACGGAAGTATCTCATGCTACTTAATACCAATAAGCATACACCATGAGGAGCTCACTCTCATACCACAAATGCATCTCATGCAGTACATTGTCCACCAAACTAATGCAGAAATCCAGCATAAATAATCTCTCCCCAGACTTTATGGGTTTTATTTAAAACTCTTTATTCAAATGTTAGCCTAGGCTAACCACACGTAACTTCCAATGTCAGATAAAAATCATGACCCAGAAAAAATTTACTGTGGAAAACACAAGACGACCATGCTTGTAATTGAAGTATAAGGAAAAGAAAGATAGAAGCACTAGGGAAAGGTATTAAGTTTCTTTGGAAGCCTGGGGAGAAACATATTTAAGCTTTAATGTGGTATGACATGAGTAGACTTAATAAACTGTTGTTAGATCATGATCCAAACTGCTGCATCCTCTCCCCTAAATTCCTAGCAGGGATGAAGCACTACGCTTTTGTCAACACTGCTGCTGTTCCTTCAAGCTAAGCGCAATGAGTTCATTGGGGCAATTTATTTTCTCTGCTTGTCCTGTGGAGTAATTTCTTTATCTTCTGGATCAGCTCATGCAAAGAAATAAGCTTCAACTATTGCTCTTTACTCCTTACCCCACTAACCCTTGCTTTGCAACTGTTTCGTGACGGTTTTCTTACGAGGGTGTTTAGCAGATGCAGCAGTAACTGAAAATGAAAAAAGCTCAGCAAGGGCTCCATCTACTGGGACACAGGGGAGGCCTCAGGCTCTGGTAACACCTCATCCCAATACAGGGATTAAGAGCTAGCAGGCAATTTGCTGCCTTTGAGCATTACAGCATTGATGCATGCGTTCAGTATGTTCATACAGCTGAAAACCCAAGAGGCAGACCCCTGGGTAAGACAAAAATTAGGTGTCCTGTACTTATTCAGGCTTTAAGCTCCACTGAAACTCGTTTTTCATCTTTTAATCTATTGCACTGAAATGATCTGTGCTTCCCAGAGCATTCATGATTGAGAGCTGAGAACAAAAGGAAAGAGATTTCAGAGAAGTGTGACTTCCAATCCCTGCTGAGAAGGCTACACTTGCATAGAGGTTCCAGCTCTAAACTAGAGCAAACACCTCCCAGCCAGCTAGCCCACTCTTACTTCATTCCTTTGCATCCCTTTAGCATTTGTGGCTTCTATGATAAATGTGTTTTCTGATGGGCCCAAATGCTTCCCAGGCAGTCCTTATTCTGTGTCTGAAGATAATCACTGCTAGCATCTAAAAACTGTTGGCAGTCTCCCCCAGGAATGCTAGTTATGAAATGGAAACAGAAGGGATGTTTCTGGTTTACAGGCAAGCCGTGAGCTCATTTCACACACACTTGCTTCTTGTGACAGAGAAATCTAGTATTTCAGTGGCAGCATTAACTAATAAGCAGGCATTTCTGGTTTTTTCCTCCCAATCCTCTACATGTAAGGGGATTCTTTGAGAGGTACTGCAAGCATTTGATTTAAAGTTCAATATTTTAACATCTATTTTCCCTTTCAGAACCAGGTAGTTCTGCAGTGAAACAATGGAAAAATGCAGAATTTAAATATAATATCAAAATAGTGTACACAAATTTTCAGGCCACAAACTTTTAATTGTCTTCTACAGCAAGAACATAGTTAGCACAGAGAAATTTACTGGTTACTACTGGCATTTTGCAGGAGAGCCACATAGATCCAGCTTGCAAAAACTGGATAAATGCATCACATACCCAGTACACAAGAGGTTCATCCTTAGTGAGGCATAGATGTATTCCTAACAAACCTGAAAAAGGTAAGGAATAGAACTGGCAAGATGAGGTGTTGCCTACACTGCTGCCACACTATTGAAGCTTGTCAGTGCCAAGGGGCTTTGGGTAGATGATGAGTTACTGCCATGTGGCAGCAGCCGAGTGATCCGAGACATGTAGCCCACTCCAGTTCAGGACTAGGTGTGAATAACCAGGTTTGGTGGTACACAGGGCTCAAACCCATGTGGCTCTTAGTTAGCCAAAGCCTCTTGGCTAAGCGCCCTTTTCTAATCACTTCCCTTGAAAACAACAGAGTACACAATGTTCCTTTCATGGACCAGATCCACCAGTTTTAAGTCATTCCACATATTAACTCTGACATGAGACCTGTGGCTTGAGCCCAAACAGTGCTGTTCTGCTCGTACACAAAACGCTGGGAATCCAGCTTTAGCCAGAAAGGCATTTTATGAAGTTAGAGGATTTTTTTCAAATCTTTTATTTTTTGACAAAAATTAAGGAGTCCTTGTCAAAGCAGGGAGGATTATTTTTATTTCCTCCTGCAAATGACTAGAACAAATCCATGTAACTGCCTTGTGCCTATTAACAGAATTGTTTTCTTCTGTCTATCACTGTCACAAGATATCACAGCATATAACAAGTAGTTTTGTTGATGCTGCAGGCCAGAGAGTCCCAAGTGTTCTACCACCTCTGCCTTTGAAGACATGCCAGCTGTTTTCACTAGGAAGAAAGGTGTTATCAACTCTTTTCACAAAAGGATTTTTTCTATTTTTAGGACATGAGAACACCACAAGAAATCAAATTCTTATTCTTCAAAGGCATCTCATCAATATTGGTAAATGGAAGGGTTGCAGGACAGCCTTGCATAATAAAAGAACTACCAAGAAGGTGCTACTTTGTGCCTCATCTCAGATGGATATGGGATTTAACTGTATTAACCAATCTGTGAGCTAAGCCCATTGAAATCTTGAGTAAAGGAACAGTGTTGAAGTACAAGCTCTTAAAATACCTAATAAGCTATTGTTGGCACTATACTTCTTCAATATGTATTCGGTAGAGGTGTCTAGAAATTCAAAGTTACTACCTGCTGCTTTAAAAACTATGAATTAAAATCCACCAAATAGACCTCCTCTTACTTGAGCAGCAAGAAGTTGGAAGTAACCAGATAGCAACTGAGTAACTAAACGTAAAAAGTAATTGTTAACAAGAAAGTTGTTGCTACATAAGGCTGTATAATGGTAAGAGGAGTAAGCAGAACGTTGGCAAAGGCAAATAACACTAGCTATTCCAAAGCACTGGGAACATGCTCTGCTCCTTCGTTTCCAGCCTTGTCCAGTCCAATCGGCCCCACCGCTTCAGAGCCCACCGTCCTTCACACCCACCAAGCCCACTAGGTGGCATCGTTACTAAAAGAAAAAGAGCCAGAAAATTCATTATTTCATGATCATTAACCAATACTCAAATACAAAACCCCGAGCTTTTACTGAAGTTGGAAACCACATTTTTGTGAAACACAGGTGCTTTTCAATGCCAAGTTTTCCCTTAGCCCAACACTGAGAAATAAAAAGTCAGATACTGTATCTGTTCTGCATTTGCAGAGTACTTACAGTCAACATGCACAGCTTTGAGTGAGGCTCTTCAATGCTACTCTAACTCAAATAACATTCAACCACCCCATCTGAAGGACAGGATGAGACATGGAGGCTTATTTCAATATAATTCTAGTTTTAATAACNCAAGTTTTCCCTTAGCCGAACACTGAGAAATAAAAAGTCAGATACTGTATCTGTTCTGCATTTGCAGAGTACTTACAGTCAACATGCACAGCTTTGAGTGAGGCTCTTCAATGCTACTCTGACTCAAATAACATTCAACCACACCATCTGAAGGACAGGATGAGACATGGAGGCTTACTTCAATATAATTTTTAGTTTTAATAAANGAGAAATAAAAAGTCAGATACTGTATCTGTTCTGCATTTGCAGAGTACTTACAGTCAACATGCACAGCTTTGAGTGAGGCTCTTCAATGCTACTCTAACTCAAATAACATTCAACCACCCCATCTGAAGGACAGGATGAGACATGGAGGCTTATTTCAATATAATTCTAGTTTTAATAACAGCCACTGTCTGGACTCTAGTTTTCATAAACCTGTGTCATGCCCCAGAGCTTTCATCCTTTTGTGCATCTCCTCTCCAGTCCTCATTTTCCTAACAACATCAACAGAAGCACTCTGATTCATTCGTTTTGACATATGCCTCAATATTTAATGACTGGAATAGACCTGTCTTCCATCTCCGTGTCCCTTCTTCCATACCAAATTACAAGTCTCAGATTTTTCCTGTTCCACCTTCAAATGATAAATACGCTTAGATTTTCTGTTAAAATCCTGTGGTCAGCAATTGCTGAGAAATGTGGCATTTCCATTTAGGTCAATGATATATGTATATATCTCCTTCTCAAAAAACATAATAGCATTTTTTTCCTTTGTCACAGTAGCCGTGTCAGAAATGTGGGTCAATACCCACAATATATACTGCACATATCTAATGTAAGCCAAAATTGTACCCACTACAAACCTCTAGGTAAGGATCAAAGTTAGAAGCCTATGTGTAGGCTATAGAATGAAGTAACACATCTAGTTATGGTAGAAAATCCACAGGTAGACACACATACTACATCACCCTGTCTTAACTCCAGAACACAGTTTAGCCATGATGATACCACCTTTGAATCAGCTCGCATCTTCAAAACCTTCAGGTAATACAAAGCTGAAAACAGAATTTGTTAAAACTGGTCCTCATCTTTACATGACTTGTCTGAGCATAGAGTGCAAGTGGCATCTAGTTAGATGATTTCCTCATCAATACTACACTAAAGGCACAAAACAGGGAAAAATAATGTATACCAATTAAAAAGTTTGTCTTACTGCAGTCAGGTCGGAATAAGAAGTTGTTTTATTTTATTTCCAACACCATTGGATATTGATAACCAGGCTGAATCATTTCTAGTGTTTCCTGCAGAGCATGAAACCTGCAAGAATCATGGATTTCTGCTGCTAATCATCATTCCAACCTTCTCTAAGATCATTGTAATCAATGCGACAGAAGAATCTGAAACAAGGTGACATTTTCTACTTCACTGTGCAAAACACAAAGGAGTAGGTTGCATTCCCAAACTACCAGCAATCACAAGCATCTTACCAACCGAAGGAAAAAAATTAGAGACAAGCACCACACACTATGTGATATGTGTGCACACGCATGAATGGCAGAAGCCCTCTGAAAGATAGTGGATATGCCTTCCTGCCAGAAAAATGACAAGTAACAGATCCAAAATTTATTATTTTTCCACACACAGGTTTCTATTCTTCAGTCTCTAAAACCACAGAACACATGAAAGGCTTCCCTCATCTCATATCCTCTCCCTGAAAGCAAGGCAGGCTATGAACACCTCCAGTCTATTGTTCTCATTTCTCCTCCACATCATTTTCCAGGTTGCAAGTTGCTTTTCCCTGAGTTTCCGCAGAAAAGAGAGTCCCTGGATAGGCCAAAACTGTTCCAAGAGGGGGCTACCCCATGTATCCATTATGAATAGTCTGCTCTGTAAACACTAATTAATGGGGTGAGAAATATGAAATTATAAACCTTTTACAGATGGGTGACCTAGGCATTGAGGGATCAAGGAAATATCTCCACATTACCCACGACTTCTGTAGTAGAGCCAGGAAATGAATACTAATTGCAGGAGTCCCAAGACTACTGCCCTTCTCCCAAGGAATTACCTGTCCTTTTTCATCAGGCACCTAGACATACACTCACAGCAGAAGTGAGCTAATGCAAAGCCACAGATACACTTGGATTAGAGCAGCTTCTAGTTCTGTTCTCATACCAAACCAAGCAAACATAGGTCAATAAAACCAAACTGGAGAAAGACTTTTTCCTCTGGCTGAAATTAGAGATGATTAACTTATAAAAACTGAGAATTCTAATTAAAACAAGGAACAGAACCTAACAATATTCTCAATGATACTGGCCAGCATGGAACTTACGCCACATTAGTGCACAGCTTTCACTGCAATTCTCAAAATCATTACCTGTTTAACAGAAAAGTTCTGGGAGAGAAAGTAATTTCAGGTCTTTTGCCTTTCACTGTAACAACCCAGTTCATTTAGAAAATGAAGGTAGAGATATTCAGTTACAACGCATCCCTATTGTTCTCACAATTTGTTCCTCCATCTGACCCTACAGCACAGAAGTTAACAACCAGTAACCAAGATTCCAACACAGAAGCTACAGAAAAACAGGAATGTTAATAGGCATCTGCCCAGTTAGAGGCACTAATCCTAGCAGAGCATGATCTGTGAATTATTCATTAAGCAACATTTTTCTTTCCTTTTTGCAGTTAGAAATTGAAACAACCACAGTATCTGTAACAACTTGCATATCTTCCTGAAACATTTGTCCTTTTAACAGGCTTCTGGTTATGTTCAGTTGAGCATGAAACTTCCACATTCAGATGGCAAGGGACACCCGAACAGTTCCATGTAGCCATGCCAGAAGCATGCAGGCCCACAAGACTCAGCAAACATTACAGAATTCAATTCTTTAGGTGCACATCCAGCCTTACATTCATATCAACACGCTTTTGATCAGCAAATGAAGTAGTCCAGTTAATCTACTGTCCTGCTTCCCTATTACATAACTGCTTCAATCCCCTTTCTTCCTTTCAGACATCTAGTCATTCCACTGTAGTGAGATCATGCCAAATCTGCTGCCAAATTACTCTGAGAAATAGATAAATTCAAGGCTGCAGGGCTGTCAATCTAGAACTTTGAATGAACATCCACTTTCGAGAGACAGCACCAGTCAACAGAACAAACAACAAATCACTTCACCTTGATACTGCAGAGAAGAGCCTACATTTTATAGCTAGTCTTTTTGATTCTCAAAGATACAGAATATTTGCTGCTCCCTCCACATCAACCTTTCCACCTCTCAGCATTCCCTCCCACCCCTGTCCCCCACAGTCGAAGGGGGAAACAATTTTTCACATCACAGTAATGGGACAGTCTGGAAAGTAATAAGGGCTCCTTGCAAAGAGGATGAAAGGAAGAATACAAACAGACTGCTGTCCTTGACACTGAGTTTATTTCATATACACAGTGGGAAATAGCACCAATTTCAGACACTGCTGCAGCTGTTACTCGCCAACCTCTAACTACTCAGCATTCTGACTTGGACTCATTGAAGCTGCAGTTGAAGGGAGGCAAGGGAAGGGCCAAGCTCACAGCCTGAACTCCACTATCAGCAAAGCCTTCACTTAGAAGTGACTGAAGAAAATACACAACAGGGAAAGGAAGAGTGACCTGACTAAACAGAGAAGATACTATCACATTCATGATTGCTTGCACAGGAGAAAGTTGCTTCAGCAGAAGGACATAGCTAGGTCCACACCACATTGTCCAGCAGATGCCAGCAAGCATGTCAGCTTTTTTGCAACCTTTCTCTGACTAGCCCGTCCAGTAGAGTAACTGTGGGTAGAACCCAGAGTAACACTCCTGCTCCCACTCTCCTTCCCTTCTGAAACTCACACAAAATGGGAGAATAAATCAGATTATTCAGTAAAGTAATCAAAATCCTCCTGCCAAATAAAGGATGGTGGGGCAGGAGAAGCCAAGAGTCAAAACAGGCAACTACTAGTGATAGAAAAGTTGGTGCCAAAAAGTGATTGAAATTTCCTTTTGCCTGAAAGGCCAAGGTCACTTCTATTTAAACTCCACACTGCTGTCAGGTAAGAACACTGTTCCATCTGTTAGCAAAGCCAGGAATACCCCTCTTCAGGGAACTACAGCAGTACCAGTGATCAAGTATGCTCTTTTCCCAGAAAATGAACTTCAGTGAGTTATGTTACTGTTTTTCTTCTCACTATGAGGAATGGGCTACAGCATAAGAGAAGCTGCATCTCATGCTTTACAATGCCAGAACTTGCTTCCTGCCACATGACAGACCACCCAGCATCCCCCTGCGCAGAGACAGCAGGAAACAAGTTGCTACAATTTATGTTCCAAAGCCCTTTTCTCATTATCATCTCAGACATGTTATTTTGTCTGCAGTCCCAAACAGACACAATGTACTTACAAACGATATTTACATTTTGAAAGCATTTCCATTAACTGAGTTCTTTTTTCCTTGCTTTTTGAAGGTCAGTCATAAATAATTCAGAGCTACATACTGAAAGAACACGCAAACCTCATCTTTTTACATACACTAGAGTTAAAGGAGAAATTTTCCATTAATAATCATAGATGTGGTAATCTGTGTGCTATTACATACAGTATGTAAATCTATTTAAGCACAGGCATAATGTTGCACTAAATACAAAAACACATGAGGTACTTCAAGCAATTCAGTTGCTGTAATGCACAGGCATCATTTAGCCTGTAACACAAGCACATGTTGATAGGCCATCTTATTAAAAGCACAGTTATAAGCATAACTAAGCATCAAGTGACTCACATTAAAGCCTAAGACTGTTCCTTTCTGTTCCTGAAATGTCACAGAAGCAATGACATGGGATGCTAGATAAAGCATTGAACTGTATACTTGAAAGAAACAGTACTGAGTATGAATAGACTAGATGAAAACACTAGGTTTTATCTTCCAATCCCCAGCTCCATTGAGTTAAAATAGTTTATTTTTTCAACCATCAAACATTGGGAGGCAGTTACAGCCTCTGGCTCAAAGAATCTCCAAATCACTCCTTGCAAAACATCAGGATGATGCAAAGGAGAAGGTCATACTGTGCTTGCCTGCTTCCTGTACTCACCCACTAAGCTTTTACTATCAACCAGCATCACACAGCACACTGCAATTTCTGGACTTCTGCTCTGACCAAGTGCAGTTCTTTAAATTTTACCTTCCACTAGGCAGGGAAAAAGTTCTTGTGCATGACCACAACCAAGATGGGACTCGTAAGAAACCTTGCAGTAGTGGAATAGAATATGAAACAATGATGAAGGTGCTGGTGCTGCTTCAGAAGTATTATCATCCTCACAACGACACATGCACACAACTCTTGACCTGAAGTTTTCTGCTGCCTTGTGAGCTCTCAACTAGCAGCTGTCTTCTTGGGCAGAGGCTAGGTGGGTGTATAATTAAAAACCTTTTATGTTTAGGCCACTATCAAAGTAGCGGTATGTCTCACATTGCTAACACTGTACAACCTGTTTATGGAGACTCTTGTTCATTTTCACAGCAACACATTGTGACGATTTCTTTAAAAAGTTCACTAAAAACACTTACCACAAAAGCAAGCAAAAACATATCTCCAGGAGCAAAGAACTAGGTTTTTTCCTTCCTCTCTGAACTCCAACTTCTTATCCTCAGGTTACCAAACTTAGAAGAAGTAATTATAATCTACAGGAACAACAATAGTAACACATGAGCAACAACTAGATCAAAGGGCAAGATGCCAAACCTCAACTCTAATGTTTCCAGAACAGCAATATTCCCCAGGAATTCTACTAACTGAATATCCACTGCATGCAGTTTCGAGTCAGAGAAGGGGAGTTGAAGCTCATACAGCTAGCTGCAATATATGTGATGAAAGTATTTTCCTTTGAAAGGGGCAGTATCACTGAAATCTGAAGGTTTCACAGGAACATTAAGTGTCAATTACTTAATTCCTGTTCACCAGCAAGCTGTGAGGTACAGAAGAGGTAGAAAAAACTACCTGAACATTTAATTCCAGAAGTCAAGGTATTTCCTCCTCACTTTTTCTGATTTTTTTAAATAGCAAAATGTCAAAGCGATGTCACTAAACATTACTGGAAGAAAATTTTTAATTCAGCTTTCAGTTCGCACAGGTTATTAGCTGCTTGTTTCTGTGTAGAATTATTCTTTGCACATGGCTGTTGATCATGGAATGGGAATGCTAATCCTAGGCTAAGAATATCTAGGGAAAACCAACCTGCATAGCCAGTTAAAATTACAAGTTGAAGCAGAATAGTTTATTAATGAACTACTTCAAACTTTAATTTTGAACCAATATAAAACAAAAGCAAAAAATAAGTGTAGCAGGTTATCTGCTAGCTCACTTAAGAGTACATGAAACAGACAGATCTCATTGTCAGTAAGGCAGCAAATCATCTATGTCTTGTTTCCTCTCACATTCTTGTATGACTCTACCCCATCACATACCTGGAAAACCTTCCCAATAATACCAACCAGGAATAGTTTGACATTTTGTGAATGCAACACATGCATATTTAATAAAGCAAGTCCTTCATTCAGAGGTCTAATTGAGCCAAACATTCACTTAAACAGTTCTTCTGTTTCAGTAACCCGAAGCTGAAAATGTCCAAAGCAAGCTGCTCCATCCAGTTCCTGTCCAGATGCAAGCAAACAAATACCTCCTAAGGTATTGTACACAGATTAATTCCCCTAAGCTGTAAACTGAACTGATTATTATGCAAAGCAGTTTTCTCCAAGCAATCAATACACAGTAGCCTGCCTATCTATGGAGCCCAGACAGATTCTAGATTGCTTGTCTCAGGCTAACGTATCTCTTAAGTCAAATATTTAATATTTGGTTTTACTTTATTCTTCTAAGAAAACACTAGTGGGAGGTGGGAAGGGACCAGCACTCCCTCCCAGGTGAGAATTTACACACTACTTCACAATGGCTGTCAGTAAGCTGACATAAATCATGACCTGGTTTGAACATCAGCTTAATACAGAGGTTCCCAAGCACCACAGCCCAAGCACTGAATGTCTCCCATGACAATCTAAACGGACCTGCGTAACCTTGCAACCACAGCAGCCTAAGACTATGGATAACCATCACTGTGCCACAGACACACAGTAACTGGTTAAAGCATGTTATCTTCATCACATGCCTCAAGTCCTAAGCCTGATCTTATCCAAGTCATAGTCTTATAATCAACATAGGTTGATTAATTTCATGAAATTTATTACCATGACACAAGACAAGTGTTGCCCAAGACAGATCCATCACGTATCTGCTAGAAGCAGGAAATGAGTCACCTTAATTTGGGATCTACTGTCTTGGAGCATCTGTTCCTCATCCAATGGTAGACTACTAAACAGCATGATACTGAGAATTAGCTTACATACAGAATACACATATTTGAATCTAATAAACAAAAGGTGCAGCTGGTAATCCAGGAGGGGTTAGCCAAAGGACCTGACCAGCAAGCAGTTTTCTCCATGAATGACACTTGAATGACAAGAGCAGGAAAAATCCTGTTCCAAGTTCAGTGTTTCTGGCAAAGGCATACTACTCTGAGTGACTAAACCAGCACACAAGTGAACATCTTCAGCTGACTAGCTGTGTGCAAATGGGATTTTGCGCCCCCACACTGCTTCTCTGAGCTGAAGAATTTCCATTTCTACCTTTAACCTCTCTGTCCTTCACCCTCTCCTGCATCTCAAAAATATTTTGTATTTTAAGTTAGTTGCAGAAATTTAGTTTGGAGCTTTTCCAGGTTGGAGCCTTCAAGTCCCTGTCAGAAGTCTGTGAGTTAAGAGAAAGAAATTTGCAAAAATCTGACACCTGCCACTTTCCATTGAGCTTTGGGTGGAAAATGTCCCTGGCCTCTTCCATTTTTAATGTCAGACTCAGCCTGGTGGAAAAGATTACCTCCAGGTAAAGTCATTCAGAACAGGAGTTTGTCTGCCAAGCCCCTCCTCTTTCACCACTCCACTGATATACCAGAACAGCCATGTGTACTTAGGCTAAGCAACAATTTTTCAGTGGCAGCCTTCTATAGGGAAGGTGCATGCAGCCTGCAGACACAATTGCTGCCTCTTGGATTGTATTTGTGAGGCTAGGACTCTAATGATGTCCGGATGAGATTCTCCTCTGCAGGGATGGATCAAGCTGTCCCTTTTGCAATTCTTTCGCAACAACCACCAGCTCATTTCAGGGGCTAGGAGAGATGCCAGAAGTTAGCCATGTGAGAACCTCCAGCTTCCCAAATAGTTAGGAGTCCTCAAATGCCCTTGTTAGTCTTTGAGGGGAGAATTTCAGCTGGAAAAAGTCAGTTTTGTTCAAAAACCTATAGAATCATGCATTTTAGTTCTTACCAGCCTGGGCAACATGTATACTAAGCAAACAGCCTCCTCCTGTGCTATATATCAGTACTTTCGGAGTATTTCTGTACTGCAAATAGGAAAGAATAAAAGCACGTAAAGAGTTATGAGAGTTCACTTCAGACAGGAAGCTACTGGATATATTCAACATCTGTATGGAGGCTGGTCTGCTTTAGCTTTAAATACATTTGGATTAGAAGTGAATCACATCGAAACACTTCGATTCGTCCCCACAGCTCCCTCTCAGAGATCAAGATCTCTAGCCCAGTAGAAGTAGTACTGCATGGAGTAACTGACAGACCAGCATCCCTCTTTAGAAGGGAACTACATAATAGAGAATCAACAACATGGTACCAATCAATAGTGGTACAGCTCTTTGTATAAAAGCAAGCAATCCCAAATAAAAATAAGAACACTTTTCAGATGATGCTTTTCAGATTAGAAATCTAGCAATAGCCTGTAGACTGCCTAAATCTTAAGCAAATGGTTGATAAGCAAATCACTTGGGACAGGGAAGTCTAGAAGGGGCAAGGAATTCTTGAAAAAACTCAGTTACAGAATAGTCTAAAAACAGTTCTCTCATTATCTACCAAAGTAGCTAGATATGGCTCATCTCTTAGTACTGGACTAATAACTTTTAAAAAAGCCTTGATCCTTCTGAGAAAATAGCGTTGCAGTTCTGCTACAGTTACCATCCCTGACAGTATACCAAAAATCCACCAGCTTGCTCTGCATTCTTCCCTACATGTTTATCAGGATACCTGCGTTCTTCGTCTTCCTGCAGGACCTCTCCAGTCTGAAGTCAGGGCATTCAAACCTGCCAGCCATCTCAGACAGTGAGGTGCCCCGTAGAGAAAGCTGTGGGAAGTCTTACACAGCTGCTAATCCTCCACTGAACTTAATGGATTCCTTTAGTATAACACAAAGTACCTTTTTATCAAATCCTCAGAAACTTGCTTCAAGTGTCATTTTGAGCTGAATATTATAACCTGAATGTTCCAAAATAGAGGGATATAAAAGCAAAATACATGTCATTCTTTCCTCACTAATGTCATAAGATACAGATGCTCTTTATTTATTGATAGAGTGCTCTCACTCCACCCTAGCAATCTCAACATCTTCATGAATATTTCTATGCACACAGGAAGGAGATCCTTCTGCTTCTCTCCTTACTGCCGGGACAGTGAAAATTTGTTTCCTTAGGATGCTAGGCTATTGTAATTCAGCTACCAATCCTGAGCAAACCCATCTTGTCTATCTGCTCTCCTTAAAATAGAACTCCTTGTAATCGACAGAAAACCAGTTTCAAGTAGCCAGAAATACCTTTGAGAAAGATTACACATTTAATAACATGATTAATCCACAGCACAGTACATGTGTGGTAAGCCTTTTCCAAATACTTAAACCTATGCCATCTCCCAAGAATAGTCACAGTAGGTGGAAGGAAGTGAAGAACAGAACAGTGACTCTGTTAAGTGAAACGGATCAGACCCACATTAAAAAGCAAAGAGAATAATACTCCTTCAGAACTTGATTGGTGCTGGAGTCAGTCCAACACATTGATCTTAACATCTACACAAAAAGTTCCACCAGGAACCAGCCTGTAATACCTCAGAGTACAAAAAGATAAATCGGTAAGATCTCAGAGGAGATGTTAAGTAACAGGAGACAAGAAACTTACTTTACTTCAGCAAGCTAAGGCAGGGGTCAAGAGACAGCTTCTACTGAGGTACTGCCTCCTGCAAGATAGCTGGCTTATACAGAAAGCAGTTGCCACCTAATGTACTAGCCTGAGCAGTTACCAAATTACTCATGTTAACCACGGTCCTGATTCTTTGAGACTGCCCACTGATGCCCAAATGATTTGACTATCACTTAGACCACCAGACAAGAACATAGTACCATGGGGAAAGAGTTAGAGGATTTCCTGCTTTACCCTGCAGCATTCACTGCCTTTGTCATTTCATTGCTTGAGCTCTTCTGAAGAATGGAGTAGATTTCACCCAGTCACAACTTGATAACAAAGGCAGAGCTGTAAAAGGAACTTTAAGAAGATTGCCTGCATTGGCATCATAGGTTCCCATGGCCTGCATCCCTTGTCTGTGTTCAAGATTTCCTATCACTTCTCAAGAGTCCTTTGGGTTTAAATGGCTTTGAGTGGTGCAACTGGGACTGTCAGAGAAGGTTTAGCAACTGAGCAGTAAACCTTTCTGAGTGTCTTTCAGCTATACAGAGTCAGCATCATAGCCTCAGTGACCACACTGGTGTTTTAATAAGAGCTGAAAGAACAGGTCTTGGAACCTTCACTCCTTACAGCTCACATTAAATTAGTCATATACATCAAATGAGTATCTTAGATGGCATTATTTAAACATAACCTCACCGGACATTTGCCTCAAGCAAACTGCAACAGAAAAGATGACAGATTATGCAGCTCGTATGTGCATGAGCGTACAACAACATGTTTCCACACATAAGTGTGCCCAGGCAAGCTCATAAGCTTCAACTTTTTTTTTTGAAGCATATGGACGCACAGGGCACAAACCCATTAAGAGTCCATACTGAAAAGCCAGCATTCACA
>VZSC01012695.1:0-51629 GCA_013398225.1 Steatornis caripensis | reverse complement strand
CTAATTGTGTTGTTTTAATTACGCTTTGATACCTTGGTGCTCGTTGAAGGCTCAATAGGAATCGACGCAGTTTTGCTTTCCTATCAATAAAGACCTTGCAGGCTCTGTAAACGGCCCCGGAGGCTATCGGCAGGCTCGCAGCCGTTTGCCCGCGGGATGTCTGTTTTCACAGGCATCGTGCAACCCTTTGTGGAAACCCCACGCAAAGTTCAGCAAGGTCTTATCGATTCTAGTTGTCGGNACGGCCCCGGAGGCTATCGGCAGGCTCGCAGCCGTTTGCCCGCGGGATGTCTGTTTTCACAGGCATCGTGCAACCCTTTGTGGAAACCCCACGCAAAGTTCAGCAAGGTCTTATCGATTCTAGTTGTCGGGCAGTGCTAAGGGAAGCAACGCGTTCTGAACGTCCTTCAGCCAAAACCAGCGGATCCCAGCGGCGGTCAGGAGCGTAGAGACACCTAATGCTGAGCAAGTCGAGCCCTTTCTCGGTGTGTTTGCGGTTGTTGTGTTGGCTGTGCGGGGTTGGCGGATTGTGTCGCTTCTGCACCGCGGAGCAAGAGGGCTGGTTTCCACCTTTGCGTGCGAGATGGGAGATGGTTGGTGTTTACCTTTTCCCCGTTAATTAGGACTCCGATTCAAGAAACGGCTGAGGGTGTGGACAGTTGATTCATTTGCCCTGATTTGCCTAATCTTTAGACATCTCCATCACAGTTAGTCGCCACCTTCCGTGGCCAGTGAGACCCCCAAAGTCATCCCGAGGAGGTCAAGCAAGTCGCTTTACAGCGATGCCTGTTTCTCTCCGGCGCACTACCCGAGGTGGCAATGTGGATTTGGTGGGGGNACCGCGGAGCAAGAGGGCTGGTTTCCACCTTTGCGTGCGAGATGGGAGATGGTTGGTGTTTACCTCTTCCCCGTTAATTAGGACTCCGATTCAAGAAACGGCTGAGGGTGTGGACAGTTGATTCATTTGCCCTGATTTGCCTAATCTTTAGACATCTCCATCACAGTTAGTCGCCACCTTCCGTGGCCAGTGAGACCCCCAAAGTCATCCCGAGGAGGTCAAGCAAGTCGCTTTCCAGCGATGCCTGTTTCTCTCGGGCGCGCTACCCGAGGTGGCAATGTAGATTTCATGGGGTTAATTAAATTTCAGCTTCCTCTAAGCATCTCAAGAGATGTACTTATGTCTGAGCATCGACTTCGGCGGGATTGCACGAGCAATTTATTTTGGCTAGACACTTATCGCCTCCCTGATGGGAGCCTTAGGATCAGGAGCTGTCGGTCTTTAGCCTCTTGCAAGGTGGAGCCCTGTTCATTGTTAGAAGAAGTGCCTTAACCAGTCTTGCTTGTACCCTGAGTGTCCTGGGGTCAAAAAAAGTCTTTTTTTTTTTTTTGCTGGGTTTAGGCTCGGATTCTGCCGTGTACTGCGCGTAACAGGAGGATGCTGACCCCTCTGCTGGGATGCCGTGGTGGTTTTGGGGAGGGATACTGTATATCTGGGTACATACCCTTATAAATCTGGGTGTTTTCCCTGCAAGTTCCCTCTTCCTCTGGCCGCAGTCCACATCTGCAGTTCAAACCCAAGCTTGCACCACGGTGCTGAAAGCCGAGGCTGCCAGGCAGCTGCTCCAAAGCTGTCGCTGCGCTCTCAACCCTCCTGCTTCGCTGCCTTTCCCCTCTTGCGTGCGGCACGACTTCGTGATGCTCCCGAGCACCCCTTCCTTGGCGGGGGGTGGGGGGGGCTCTCTAAAGAGACCACAGCCACATTAAGTAAACATCAAAGGGGCTTTGATCAGCAGGGCTCTGCAGAGCGCAGAAGCCCCCGAGGAGCTCNTGATGCTCCCGAGCACCCCTTCCTTGGCGGGGGGTGGGGGGGGCTCTCTAAAGAGACCACAGCCACATTAAGTAAACATCAAAGGGGCTTTGATCAGCAGGGCTCTGCAGAGCGCAGAAGCCCCCAAGGAGCTCTGCAGGTCCACAGGCAGGCAGCATCAGGGACGCGGTACCTTAATTTTCTCCACTGCGACGCAGGAGAATGTGTTTGAAGAACCAGAGCTTTTTGCCGCTCTGAGATGTGCACGGGGAGAGCACGCGTGCACTCAGCCTACTTCTGGAAAAACCCGTGCTTGGATCTCTCTGTGTTTGTTACCGATAGCCAGAAAGCCCCATTAAGAAATCAAGGCATCAAAGGCGTGTGCCTCCTCAGGCGCCGGCACTTTGCTGCTCGTAGGGTCACTTGCTTGCTTCTAAAGAGCAAGACGCCTCAAGCCAGACTTGCCGTCCCTTCTGAGGGCCATTTCCCGTTTTACTGTGCTGCCCGCGAAGGGAAAAAGGGATTAAAGAGTTCGTGTTGTTGCAACGCGCTGATGTGGAGGAAGATGCGGCTCATTCCCTCTGCTTAGTGTAGAAGAGCACGTAAGAAATGGCAAGGGAGGGGGCGGTGACCCTCCTGTCTCTCGACACGCGTGGTTAAGCGGAGCGGCGCCGCAGCAGCGGGAAGCGGTTGGTTCGGGACGCCCAGCAAAGCTCAGCTCCGTGAGGCTCACCAAAGACTTAAGTTACGTGTGTGTCTCGCTCTGGCGCTTCGCCTGAACGCTGTGACCGGCAGGATTTGCTCCCTGCAGCATCCTCGTGCGCTTGCTCTTGTCCCCAGCTTGGTCTTCTAACATCGCTCTCTCTTCTCTTGCAGAACTGGGGCTCCCGGGAAGAGGATGCTGCCTGGTACTGGGGTTCATGTACAAGGAGAAGTACCGCAGGATGACTGAAGGTGAGCGGCGTCCCCACCTTCTGTTCTTCTTTCCTCTTGAGCGATCTCACTGCAAGGGATGTGGATGTGCTACTGCCAGGAATATTCTAGGTTCTTGTTCACACCGAGGAGAAAATCCTGCTTCTCCCTTGATCGCTGAAACGTCTTGGTAGGCATGGATGTGGCAAGCCCACTGCACGAAGCTTCAAGAGAAGAGCGGGGGCTCTTCCGTACATCCCAAATCCACTGTCTTTTCCCAGTGGAGAGGATTTACCACGTGGGAAGCTCTTCCAGCAATTGCTGCATGTAGCCTTTTTATTCTAGTTGGGTGGGAGCGCCCCACCGTGACACCTTTAGAGCACCCCTTTCCAGTGCCTTTGCACCCCTCGGAGGAGCCATTCCGTTGTTTGTCAGACCCCTGCGCTCCGGCAGAGATCTCGTTAAAATTTCCCTATTTATATTCCAGTCATCCCCCAAGCGCTTTATGAGCATTGATTAATCCGTAGAAATATCATAAATAATTATGAAGCATAATAACTAAATAAAAACTGTTTACGCTCGGAAGGATTGGCATCCTTGCTTCTGGTAGCATCGTTGCTTGGCTTCTTTTTCTGGAGCAAGCCCCAGTGCAGCGCCGTCTCTGATTAATGCTGGGTCAGAGCAGGATTAAAGACCCCAGAGCCCTGTGCGATCGGAGGGTCTTGAGGGTTTGGCTTCTGCGAGGTTGCTCTGGGGACTGCAGGCTCGATCCAAACGTGGATTTGGTTCTTGGTCTGGGCTTTGATTGGAAACGGTTTTGCCCAGCTTGTGCGGGATGGTGTATTGCCCGGCAGTAAGCCGCGGGGCGGGCTGCTCTTGCAGGAAGCCTCGTCTTTACGTGAGCGAAAGGTGCGTTAGCTTTCGTGCGGGCGAAACTCTTGCGGAGGCAAGTCTGTGGCTCAGATAGCAGTTAGAAGATCAAAGGTTCCTTCAGTTTCCCAGGAGCCCTGCTACTGAGCCGGTAACACGGGGAAAGTACTTTGCAAGGCTTCACCTCGTGCTTTTTAATTACCACATGCTTTTTAAACATTGATTAGAGTACGTTTTTAACGGGAAGGGGCTGCCCCTTGGGAGAGCGGATGGCGGAGTCTCGTCAGAAGGTGCAATCTCGACACCTGCCCGTCCCTCAAGCCTCTGAAGCTGCCTGTGGCAGTTCCAGGGCAGGCAGGAGCACCCTGGGGATGCTCGCAGGGTGTCCGAGAGCCGGCGGGACCCTGAGCACGCCTGGGCACCCTGCCCATCCTTTGTGATCGTTCACAGAAGCTCCTGTCCAATTCAAAGCTTGCATCCGCCTACGGAGTGAGCCCCCTTTTCAGGCTGAACGTGGCTTTGTGTGGAGAGAACAAAAACATGAAAGGCCAAAAGTAAAGCCTTTGTGTGGGCAAGGGAACAAAGTGTGCCTGCCTGGCGCCGTGCAGCCGGCGAGTTTCTGGCGGCCGCGGGACCGTTACATTTAAAGGTACGATCTGCCAAAAACAAAGTCGGGGGATTTCCGTGGCTACAAAGACCGCCTAGGACTTGTGCTTTCACCAGAGGCGGTTCTGGATGAAAATCGCAGGCCTCCAGCCTCCCGGGTTTTTGGTGGGTTGCAGTGCACACCCGCACCGTATGGCACGGGCTGAGCTGTGACGTGAGCCGAGGGGGGTTTCAGATGTCTGGTTATCTGCAGAGGTACGGCGGAGGTATTTCCTGCCCAAAGGACCTGAGCCAGACTCTTTGGGCCAGTTACCTTGCCGGGATAAGGAGAGAGGCAGCTTCCCTCTTACATTTTTGCCAGGTGAGAGCTTTTGCTCTTTTGATTGTACGATGGTGCTAACAAATAGCCCTATTAATAATTACAGGGTAGCTGAAGGAAGGGAAAGCAGAGGTAGGCAGTGGGGCAAGCGGATAATTACGAGGCGAGGGGTCTCCATCGTAGTGGAAATGGGTAATTACAGGGATCGTTAGAGCCTTGCTGTCACTTTAACGGAGACATCTACAAAACGCGGCGCTCGTAGGTGGAGGAGCACAAGAGGATGTAGACGGAGGCCGCGTCGACGCGGAGGAATCGCTTGGTGGTGGGAAAGCGCTTCTCTTGGCTATCGCCGTGGAGAAGATCCAGGCTGGGCACTTGCAGACCAGCGCGGCAACACCTCTCAGCAGGGCCAAATAAACGTTGGGGCTTACAGATGCCCTGTGGCCGTGCCCAGCGAGGGTCTTTGGTAGCATTCTGTTGTTTGTTTACCAGCTGGCAGGTGAGGGATATCCATTAACACAGTTGATTGCGGATGCGGGTTCTTCTGGCTGAACTGTCCTCCAGGACGAGAAGCCAAAATAAGCGTCCGAGAACTTGCCTCTGTCGGCGTTAGTTAACGCGTATCTGTTCCTCACAACAGCCCCGCGTCGTGGAAAAACAGGTCTGGGCGAGGCGCCGATGGCCCTCCCAGCTGTAAGGCAGCAGAGCAGCCTGGGCTGCTGCCGGCACCGCCGGTGATGTGCAAGGCAGAAGCGATCTGGGCGCTCTCCCTACGGCCGGCATTGCTGCGCCGCATCGGGTGCCATTGCCTCTCGCTTTATTGCCACCGTGAGGCCCGCAGCGGGAAAGGTGCTGGATTTGGGCACGATTTGGGGGTGTGTGCGGGCTGGGAGTGGGAAGGCGCCGCTCCAGCGTAGCTGCTATGTGCTTACCCCTTTGCCGTGATTGACGATCGCCTCGCCTGCGTGCTGGGACCGCTGTTTGGTGCGCGGCGGTGAGTTGTAGGGTGAAATTAAGCTGGTGACAGTTGCAGACGGAGGGAGAGCGAGGTAGAGCCGTCTGTAATGACGGCCTTGCAATAAAGACACTTTAGAGTTAATCCTCCGCCATCTGTCTTCATTCTGCTAATAACCCACTCAATCAGGTGCTGCCGACTGTTTGTTAACATTCAGAAACAGATACGTAATGGGGAGGAGCGCGCTGTTTGCTCGCAAGGGGCTGGGTTCCTCCTTGGGAACGGCTCTCCCCTGGCCACGACGGCGGTTCAGCGGGAGCTGCGGCCCGTGCCGTGCGGCTTTGGTGACGCTGAGGCCAGCAGTGGTGAGCTGAGTTACCCTGCTTTCCCGGCCCTTGTGCTGCCCTGGTTCAAGGTGGCTCTGGAATGGGAAGGTGGTGTCTGTGAGGCGGGTCACCTTAACCCCCCCACCGAGAACAAGGATCTTGAACGAACCTGGGAACTGGGGCTTTTTTTTTTGTGTTCCCTCTTCCCCTTCAGTTCAGTTCCCTTCCCAAGGGAAAGCAAGGGATGTGCCGTAAAATCTCTTCCCGCTCTCCGATCGCACTTAGTCCCTGCACGTCCGTAGCCACAGGTCGCGAGGCGGGCTTGCTGCGCTCTCCCCTGCGGCGGTCAGAGGCAGGTATTCAGATGTCGCTCCTGCTATTTTTCTTCTTCTCCCCTGCCTTTGACTTCTTGCCAGATCTAACTCGAGTCATTAGCAAGCGTCACCGCAGCAATTATGGCACTTTTTGGCTGCCATTCATGAAGCTACTAACGGGAACGATTAAGCGCGTGGAGGTGTCAGCCTTCTCCTTCACCACCTGTTCCTGCCAGCCGTCGGCTGCTGGAAGGTGCCTACGACCATCTCCCCGCGCGCAGGGCAGCCCCTTCCCTCCTCCGACCTCCCTTTCCAGGCATTTCGCTGGCCCTCGCGTGCCATGGGCAAGTGACATCTCTGCGGGGTGGACCCAGCGCTCGGCTTTGCTGCATGGAGGGGAAGGTTGGGCTTCATCCTCGTGTCCAAGGTTGGGTGGGGAAAGCAGCCGTGGCTGGGAAAAGGGATGGANCTCCGACCTCCCTTTCCAGGCATTTCGCTGGCCCTCGCGTGCCATGGGCAAGTGACATCTCTGCGGGGTGGACCCAGCGCTCGGCTTTGCTGCATGGAGGGGAAGGTTGGGCTTCATCCTCGTGTCCAAGGTTGGGTGGGGAAAGCAGCCGTGGCTGGGAAAAGGCATGGAAGATGGAGTCGGTGCGGCATCCTCCTGCCGGAGTTATCTCTGACAGTGGCCGCCCTCCATTTGCATCGTGGCTGGAAGCAGAACCCGGTCTCCGTAGTTTTCCGCGTTCGAGGCGTCTCCATTCGCTGTACAAAGCCCTGCGATAGCAGCAGCCATTACTGCAGAGCTGCAGCTCCACATAGCAACGAGCGCTGCTCTGTGTTTAATTGGGAGAGGGTGTTGCTTAGCAAATCGTGTTTACTGGGTTAATGATTGTAGAAATCTGCTCACGTAAGGGCTGCCCGAATCCAAGGCAGATTTTTCTCAGTGTTGCAGGTCAGCATAAGACGAACCTTGAGTTCTGGGAGTATGGGTGGTGAGAAACGAAAAGCGTCGCGGTCTGAGCTGCTGGCTCTCTTGCTCAGCAGGTTTGGGATCTTACGTAAAGGCACTAGGACTAATGCAGAGCTCTGGTGTCTCTTGTTGGGGGAAGACAGAAGTCCCGAAAGGGGACCATCCACGTGTCTCAAACGTAGGCGATCCATCCACGTAGCTCACGCGTGGGACAGAGGTCAGGGCTGGCCCGGGGGGGCGATGGCTGCGGTGGCCTGAAGTGAAGGGGTGTCGAGCCTGCTCTCTGCGATGGCCCGTGCGTCCTCGCAGGCTGCGGCTGGAAGGGGCGATCCGGATCAACCCCCGCCCGCCCCAGCAGAACCGGGCAGCTGCTGGTTTCTGGCTTGCGTTATCAGCTGTGGCTTTGCGCTCGTGAACTGCGGGCAGCGCAGCTCTAGACGGGTTTGGGTTTTTTTTTTTTCTGTCTTCAACCTCAGCGTATCTCGAGCCTGCAGATAGGTTTTGGTTCCGCGAGATGCAGGGAGAGAATTGTGTATGCATATGAAAGCTATTTTTATGGCTTATAATTATCTCGTAACCATCCTTAGAATAATTATAGCTCCTCCATTATTAATAATTGGAATTCCAGCCCTTGTCGTAGATCACAAAATGGAGAGGAAGCTCAACCCAGAGTTTGCATAATGCCCCTTGGTCTAAATTGAATAATCGGTAAAATGGTGAAAATCGTTAGGTTTTCCTGCATTCCTTGGTGCTGGAATTAGTGAGATATTAGTGCAATTAGCCAGTGCTTCCATTTGAGGCTGCGATCATTTGGTTTGTAACTTAGAATAAATGTAAAAGCCCACTTGTGCTTCTGAACGGATTATTTGTCCTGTTTAAAATTATCTAATGGGGTGGCTGTCATCTAAGCAAGATACATTTGACCCATTTCAATTTGTTTCCCTTTTAATCTGCTATCTGTTTTCCTGGATCTTTTTTTAATAAAAACATAAAGAAGAAGTGGGCGAGAGAGACCAGAGAGGGAGAGAATAGAAGCGTTATAGATCTGGAGTTTATCATAAGCCAAAGTTACTTGAAATCAAGGCTGTTAAACTGCAGAAAGCAATAAAAAGAAAACACTATTTGGAGATCGTTTAAAGGGCCGAGTGACTTGTCAATGAAAGGTTGCTCTATTCGACTGCTTCTTAATGGCTTCTCAAAAGGCATCTGCAGCTCTTGCGAGAACGAAGGCTCGCGGGCGCTTCTGCAGCAGCGCCCTGCTGCGGGAGGGAGCGCTGAGGTTAGCGGGGTGCTGGGGTGCTGCGGCAGCGACGCCGAGACGGGTGAAGTCCAGTACGGGGAAGGACAGAGAGCAGAAGAGGAAAGGAGGTGGATTTAAACCCAAAGCTGGCTTTACGCTTTAAAACGTGTCCTAAATATTGAAGCCCTGGATATCGTGGTAGGCACAGAGCCTGGATGCATCGCCGCTCTTTGGGCCGTAGACGGGTCCGTGCCCGGTTCAGTCCCAGCCCTCCCGCTTCTTCAGCAGAGAACAAGAGGGCCTTTCCGTCCTGAGGGCTGAGCATCCTTTCTCCAGTCTGACTCAAGGCTCCTCTCTCCGTCAGACCCCGTCTTTCTGTCTGGAGAGAAACCAGCTGGGACTCTGGGATGGAGTCCCTGCTGTTTTGGGGGCAAATGGCTCGGTCAGAGAAGCTGGCTGTGCCTCCGCCCCAAACGGCTCTCTGCTCGAACGCCCCTTCTGCTGCCTGCCGCAGTTCAAAGCGGGTTCCGTGAACGTTCCCTGCCAGGAAAACGTCCTGTTAGAGTGGGGCACTGAGACGCAGTGACGTATTCGTGCCACCCATTAGCAGCCCAGCAAGGCAATTCCTGCCTCAGAATTGCTTGGATTTATGGGGATGCTTAGTCTGGATCTTGCGAGTGACTTTTACGTCTGCAGCGGCACAGGCTGAGCGTGAATCTTCCTCGGTCTCAAGGGTAAATCAGAGCCAGCCCTTGTTACCCCTGTACAAAGGGACCTTTCTCCTTTACGAGATGCCAAGAGCCTCTGCGCTGCTGGAGAAGCTGAAATGTCGCTCAGTTCTGTGGCCCGGCCGTGGAAAGGGTCCGTCCTTTGGGAGGAGACCTGTAATGCGTTACTTGCTTTAGCTCGAGCAGCGTTGGCTCCGCTCAACCCGCTTTTGTGCGCGGTGGAGCTTTTAACAGCCCCTAAACAACTTGAGCATCACCTTGAGCATCCCAGCATCTTCTTAGAGTTTGCCCTCTGAAGCACTTTGCATCAGTCTGCTACCTGGGAATGGGATTCCTGCAAAGCTTCGCTAAGAGCTGCGGGATCCCTGGCACAAAATCTGCTGGGATCCGCTGTAGCGGAGGGTCGGTTATTAGCTGATCTCCAAAGGGCCCCGCGGTGCAAACTTTGCGTTGCGAACTCTGCTGTTGTGGCCGATGAAGGTGCTGCCTCCTCCAGGGCTCGGCAGCCCCGTGGTAGCGAAGCTCGCCTTACCCCGAGCGTTGTCACTCGCGTCTCCCCAGGAAGACATGATCACAGTTGATGAGGGAAGGCATCTCCCGTGCAAGCTGCCGTGAGCCTTTTGTTCTTCGTCTGGCAAAGGCATTTGAGAAGGAGGAGGCGAGCGGGTGGAGCAAGCTCTGGAGAAGCCGCTAAAGATGCGTTGTGATCGGCAGAGGTCTCATTGATGTTTCTGTGACGCTTTGTGTGTCAGTTAGCAAAGCAAGGCAGGGATGTAAGTGAAACCCGAGGGAAAACCGGTGAACAAGCTGGTTATCTGTCTAGGGTCGAGGGGAGGCTTTGTCTGGGTTGGGTCAGCTGGAAAGCTGGGTAACATGGAAAGACGCAGGACCCCGCCGGAGAGGCGTGCGCTGCCGTGAGCCGCGTCCTCGCTGCTGAAATCCGTCATGCGCGTTTACAAGGGCGCTGCTGAGGGAAGGATCCCGCGTGCTCCGCATCTTCCTGCTGCTCTCTTTCACTTGGGAGACGGGGAGCAGAGTTTCATCCGCCGTGCTCCGGTTGTCTACAGCAGTTGCGGTGCGGCTGAGCAGCTCCGCTGGTTATAAATCTGGTACAAAGCTTGCGAGTTTTATGGTAACAGTGGTGTTGTAGCAGTTAGTGGTCTAAGGGTATAATTTTATCTATTGATTTGAGTAGCAGTCCCCTGTGGAAAGCTATTGCTGCGTGATCTTAAATAAATGAATACAATACTTCCTTGCTCCCCGAGTACCGGCGTGAGAGTTCAGGATCTGCTTATCTTGCTGTTCAGCCAGCAGGTATGTACGGGAGAACCTGGGAGCGCGTGGAATCTGCGTACCGTCCCTTTGCAGGGGCTGGAGGGCCCGCTGTAAAGGCGCTTTAGGAATCTCAGGCGTTAATAAGTATGGATCGATATTTGGGGTGGTGTTTAGGATATCCTGGCTGCTTGAATTCCATTGCCCTTGCGCTCCCCTTTAGATCCGTAACGGCACTTGGCCTGGGATGTGTGCCTAAGGAACACGGCAAGCTGTTGGGGAAAACTCGTCCTGTAAAACGCACCTGAAAAGGGGCAGGGATAAGGTTACGTTCTTCACCTTACCCTGGCTGGTTGTTACTCGTCTTTGTTGGGTTTGGGGTGGGGTTTGGGTTTAAAGTGGTGGTGTTTGGGTTTAAAGTCCGTCTGGAGGCAGGGGAACGTGAGCTGAAGGAGACGCAAGGCTTCTCTCTAAAGACAGCGGCTCTGGTTTTCTCATCTCCGCGCTGCCTCCAGGCTACCTGTGGCGTTTACCTTCGAGCGTGTGTATCTGTGGATAACTTTCCCTTCTGCAGAGCTGTTGCTGTGGCTGGGAGTCTGTTGTTCAGCTTTCCTCCCTCGGGGTCCACGGGGACCCTGCCAGAGAGGTTGCTGGCAGGCAGTATTTCATTAGCGATAGAGGTTGACATGGTGTCCACCAGACCAGAACCTGGGCACGCAGGTCTGGCTGTGCCATCGAGTCAGGTTCTCGCGATGCCGTAAATCCTCCCGACGTGGACACTATTGCATGGTGATGTGGAAGCCTCCAGCTCCTCCAAGTATCTGGAAGCCACTGCTTCCAAGAAAACGATCCAGACTTCAATTCAGGAACGGGGCAGATGTGCTGGCTCTCTGCAGGCACAGCCAGGGTTGGAGCTTCACGGACTGGAGCAACGAAGCAGTACCAAGTTACCATCGCTTAGAATATCAATTAAAACCACTGCGGCCTTGTAAGCGCCACTCTGAGACGTACCCGTATTGATGAACAGCCAGGCTCACCGTTCAAATGGCTATAGCTCTCGAGGCAGCAGAAGTGAATCTACTGTGCGGTTGCAAGCAGAAACTTGCCGTGGCTAGATCGGTTCCCAGTAAAGCCGGGCCGTGGGGTGGGAGCTGAGGAAGGTTGTTGTGAAGATGACGCCCTTCCGGTGTTACAAAGCCCATGGCTTTGATACTCTGTGGAAAGGTTTAACTAAACAGTTCTGAAGCTCTGTTTCCCCCCTGGTTTCCCTGCGTGTCATTGGGTCGTTGGGACTGCTCTGCGGTCCCAACCTGGCCGATGGAGCCCCTTTCTTAGGGGAGCGGCACAAGGCAACTGTATTTCACAGCTCTGACGACTGGGGAGAACTGCTGTGTTCCAGGCCGACGCGGTGAACCTCTTCCCATTTCCCCATAAGCTGGGACTTGGTTGGGTTTAACTGAAAGGTACTGCAAAACACCCTGCAAAGGATCTTGCTTCGTTCGGGCTGACTTTTGGGTGTTCTTTAAACCCTCCTAAAAATCCATTCCCGTCGTGAGGAAACAGGGAAATATGGCTGTAAAGCGTCGAGTTGAATGCCGCGAGTCCCGTTCTTTTTCTCCCTGAGCTACTCTCTGCATCTGGCCAAACGCCACCATCTGTGTTCCCTACATAAAACTGAAGTCCATTAGCATCCTTCGGCTCAAGGTTGTTGAAGACAGAAGCAACAGGCATGGTCCCAAACCTGAAGGATGGGTAGGGAGCGTGTGCGAGGGGGAGCGCGAGTGAAATTCCCCTTGACCGGGCAGCCAACGCGATGGTTGGCAAGTACCCAGGGCTGCTCCTGTGTTCCTTCACGAAGCACTGAAACTTAAACCACAAACCTTAACGATTCCCTCCAGCGCGGCAGCAGTCTGTACGTACGCATCCTTTTATGCCCGGTATTTGCTCCCGTAGGTATTTACTCAATCTATAAATGTATTGATGGGGCTGGTCTTAAAACATATCCAGAGACGTAGCTCGAGACGGGTTTTTTTCCCTTTAACAAAGATGAAGGAAGGTTTTATATAGACGGGGGAAAGAGAAGTGAAATGTTCAGTGACTAATGATCCTCATCAATATTCATGAGAGACGGTATGCATTTTGAGATTTAAAATAAAGGAAGGAAGAAAGAAAGGAATTGACTTCTTCAGAAGCTAAATGAAATATTTAGGTTGACCTGGAGATAAGCGTGCGGGGTCTTTGTTGCCGTCAGCTTAGACCAGCGTTCGATCGAGAAGTTACCAAGAGGAGCAGGGGGAGCTGAGTTGCCGGTGGAGGTTTCTGGAGACGACATGGCGGGGAGGTACCGGGGTGTTGGCTCACGCGGAAGCTGAGGGTGAAGTCCCTGTTGTGCTCGGTGGGAAGCAATCCCTTCCCCGGGAGCCCACATCCTCAGCCGACTCGAGCAGGGGTATGGAAGAGCAGCAAGCGGGGTTGTCCCCAGCCAGCGGCGAGGCTGCGATCAGGCTTGGGNGCCGACGCGGTGAACCTCTTCCCATTTCCCCATAAGCTGGGACTTGGTTGGGTTTAACTGAAAGGTACTGCAAAACACCCTGCAAAGGATCTTGCTTCGTTCGGGCTGACTTTTGGGTGTTCTTTAAACCCTCCTAAAAATCCATTCCCGTCGTGAGGAAACAGGGAAATATGGCTGTAAAGCGTCGAGTTGAATGCCGCGAGTCCCGTTCTTTTTCTCCCTGAGCTACTCTCTGCATCTGGCCAAACGCCACCATCTGTGTTCCCTACATAAAACTGAAGTCCATTAGCATCCTTCGGCTCAAGGTTGTTGAAGACAGAAGCAACAGGCATGGTCCCAAACCTGAAGGATGGGTAGGGAGTGTGTGCGAGGGGGAGCGCGAGTGAAATTCCCCTTGACCGGGCAGCCAACGCGATGGTTGGCAAGTACCCAGGGCTGCTCCTGTGTTCCTTCACGAAGCACTGAAACTTAAACCACAAACCTTAACGATTCCCTCCAGCGCGGCAGCAGTCTGTACGTACGCATCCTTTTATGCCCGGTATTTGCTCCCGTAGGTATTTACTCAATCTATAAATGTATTGATGGGGCTGGTCTTAAAACATATCCAGAGACGTAGCTCGAGACGGGTTTTTTTCCCTTTAACAAAGATGAAGGAAGGTTTTATATAGACGGGGGAAAGAGAAGTGAAATGTTCAGTGACTAATGATCCTCATCAATATTCATGAGAGACGGTATGCATTTTGAGATTTAAAATAAAGGAAGGAAGAAAGAAAGGAATTGACTTCTTCAGAAGCTAAATGAAATATTTAGGTTGACCTGGAGATAAGCGTGCGGGGTCTTTGTTGCCGTCAGCTTAGACCAGCGTTCGATCGAGAAGTTACCAAGAGGAGCAGGGGGAGCTGAGTTGCCGGTGGAGGTTTCTGGAGACGACATGGCGGGGAGGTACCGGGGTGTTGGCTCACGCGGAAGCTGAGGGTGAAGTCCCTGTTGTGCTCGGTGGGAAGCAATCCCTTCCCCGGGAGCCCACATCCTCAGCCGACTCGAGCAGGGGTATGGAAGAGCAGCAAGCGGGGTTGTCCCCAGCCAGCGGCGAGGCTGCGATCAGGCTTGGGCGAGTCCGAGTGTGCGCTGGCCTCCGGAGAGCTCCCGTCTGCCGTTCCCTGCTGCAACACTGCGCTGTTTGGGATGGGGCAGCCCTAACGCGCGTGCCCCGGGGGCTGCAGCGGACGTTAACGGAGACGAGGGGGCCGTAGGACTAAGCCGTCTGGTGAGACGCGGCCCTTGCACGAGCGAACGGCTCTATCGACAAATGTCTGATCGCAGGGAGCCTGATGCGGTTTTGTGGATGGTGTCTCTCTGTCCGTCGTGCTGTTCCTACCGGAGTGTTTTCCTCCTGTCTCTGCCTGCCCTTGTCTTTGCTGCGGCAGAAAATTGCCCCAAGTGCACCTAACTTGAAGGTGAAATGTAAAGCCTCCCAAGCACTCGAAACCTTGATCCTTCCCCGTTTCAGTCTTTCATCAGCCGGGGTGGGCAGGAGAAGGGAAAGCCGCCGCAGAAAAAATACCTGAACCGGGGTTTTGTCAGAAGGCTGTTGTAGTAGACGTGCAGCAGTGATAGCAGAGGGCAGAACGATCACCGGGATCTTAACAACCAGATGTAATTGCTGAAAGAGCACGTCAGGCCTGGTAGAAAGGCTTCGCCGCAGCCTTCTGCGTTTCTCCTTTTAAAAAAATCTTTTTCCTTTCTTCTTCTACAGGTTGCCCGGGTTTCCCTCGGCTTCCCGGGCTGCTCCTTTTCATTTCTGTGCCATCCCTTCCCTCCTCCGAGTGACGGCTGTCCCGCCCCCGCCANAAAGGCTTCGCCGCAGCCTTCTGCGTTTCTCCTTTTAAAAAAATCTTTTTCCTTTCTTCTTCTGCAGGTTGCCCGGGTTTCCCTCGGCTTCCCGGGCTGCTCCTTTTCATTTCTGTGCCATCCCTTCCCTCCTCCGAGTGACGGCTGTCCCACCCCCGCCAAGGTCGCTTGCCCTTGAGACCGTCTTTGATCTGTGCCCTGATAGAAGGGCCGAGTATTGACTTTGGCTCCGGCTTCATTAAGAGGCAGCCTCATTTGTCAACTTGTTTGTTTCGATAGGTGCTTGGGAGACGGCGGGGCCCGCAACCCCTCCTCGCCGAGCCGCGGCATTATTCCAGAATGAGCTCCCTTTCCAAGGGTTTGCAGGCAAGGGCGTTGCGGGTGGCCCCGCGCAGTCCTCTCCTCCTCATTAATCGATGTCACGGAGGTTTTAAGCCAGGTTACATCCAGCCGGTTTGTGGACGGGAGACTTCTGCCAAGGCTCTGGGTGCTGCGGGTGCGTTAATCCGCGGTGCTCCCAGCTGGAAACGCGGGCTGTCGCCCAGAGGACCCGTCTGCTCGTAGGGAGCTCGGAGATGGTGTCTCGGACGAGCTCTCGTGGTGAGCTCCTTGCGGGAGGTTCTCTGGTCGCACAAGGATTGCGAGGAATGAAGATTAATTTCTCTTGTCAGTTGTCATCAGGTAGCACGTCTGCCAATAATAGCTTCTGGTTTTAATCCAGATGGTCAGATGAGGTTAATCAAATAAGTTACCCAGGCTTTTTTGCCTTTCCTGTTGGTCGGTGAACGAGGCGTTGACAGGCGTTTGCTCGTAGTGCTTGACCTCTCCTAGGAATTACCTCCCTGGACCGCTGGGACCTTGGTGGTAGGGTGGGTACCGAGATGGCCAAGTGAGAACTGCGCTCCATCTGCTGCTCCTCGGAGTGTTTTGATGGAAACAATCTTTTCCTGAAGTCCCGTGAAAGGACTGAAACTCTCGCCAGCGGTGTTCGCAGGGTTGCTCAGGGGTTCGGAGCGGGTCGGAGCCACAGCCTTGGGAGGCTGCGAGGTTCGTGGCGGCGCGGGAGGACTAGCTGCTGCACTCGGGTTCGGAGCGAAAGGAAGGAGCTGTGTCGCTGGGGGCAGGTGGATTCAGCGCAGGGCGTTTCCAGCCCCGCCTGACCGTGTGCAGGACAAGCAGGTGGAGACAAAAAGCCAAAGTGAGCTGACAGCTGGGGGACGGTTCCCTGGAGACCTTGAAGTCTCGCTGCCCTAGGAGGGAAGGAGCTAGTGATGCTGTTTCTTTAATCCCAAGAAAGGCGGTGGTGCGTGCTGAGCCTTTGATGGCCGGGAGGTGNGGAGCTGTGTCGCTGGGGGCAGGTGGATTCAGCGCAGGGCGTTTCCGCCCCGCCTGACCGTGTGCAGGAGAAGCAGGTGGAGACAAAAAGCCAAAGTGAGCTGACAGCTGGGGGACGGTTCCCTGGAGACCTTGAAGTCTCGCTGCCCTAGGAGGGAAGGAGCTAGTGATGCTGTTTCTTTAATCCCGAGAAAGGCGGTGGTGCGTGCTGAGCCTTTGATGGCCGGGAGGTGCGGAAGCATCAGCCCGGCCCTACGGTGCCCGCGGTAAGGGAAGCAGCTCAAAAACCAGATGTGCTGAAGCTGGGCTGTGCTGCAGGGGTTAATGCTGCTTTTGGTGCTCCTGACCTGGTACCGCCGCACTCCTGACAGCCAGGAGGGAGCTTAGGGAAAGATGTTTGTGGCTGCTGCCACGGGCGTTTTGCTTCGGCAGATCCCGAGGTAATAAGGCATCAGTGATTGCACAGCTCGGCGCGGGCTGTGATGTGGCTGGCACGGGAGCGCTGCGTGTCCCTGCAGCCCCGGGAGCGCAGAGCAAAGCTGCGGAGAACGCTAGCTGCGGTGGCAGGAATGGCCCAGGGATTAGAGAGCGGCTTGTAAGAGGAGAGACTGGAGGAGGTAAATTTATATCGTCTGGAGGAGGCTCAAGGGGAGACACGACCAGAGACTATAAATACACGCAGCAATGGAGACGAGGGAGGAAATTATTCAGCAGGAGGGAGGGCAAGGAGCAGTGCCTGAAGCAAAGGCAGGAAAAGTTTAGGCTGGGCCTTGCGTGGAAGGAAAGCAACGGCCCTCGGCACCGGGCATTTGGCCGAGACGGGGCACCACCGCTGCCAAACCGCCCTGCTGCCGCTCTGTGCTCCCCGTCCCCGCCTGAAACAAAGCCCATTTCTCTCTCTCCCACGCAGCGTTTCACAGCGGCCCCGCGTCGTTGCTTCCCTGCCAGCCGTCTCGCCCAGGCGTCTTGCACCGAGCCGCCCCAGCATGCCTTTAGAAGGTTTAATAAAACAGATTGAGATGCGTTTGGGTTTAAGGCTTGACAACTAGTTCCCCTTGGACAGGAACATTTGCCTTCGCTGGGTGACAGTGCTTTGAGCCCGTAGCCTTAGGCGCCGAGGCTCATTGCTAGTCATCTCTCCGATGAATAATACACAGGCCTGAATATCTGTCTGCATACATCTTCCTTTCCTATAGGGTAATTTAATGTTATCTTTAGGCCTCCTGCTCCTGAGATGAAGAGATTACTTCAAACCTGCAGCCCGCAACCACAGCCATTGGTTTCAAACGTCATTAAGTTTCATTATAACAAATAAACACCGCAATGACATTTATAAGTTACCAGAGAGCACAGAAACACAAATATGAAGCAGATAAACTGCATTTGATCCAAATAATTACTGCAGGCAATATCGAGCTTGGGCTGAGCTGGCAGCCGGGTGCCGAGTAATTTATAGGAGTCCATAAGGCGCCGTGTTGCACATTGCTTCTTAAAAATTATGATGATGGTTATGTGTCTCTCTCTCTAAAGCCTTAAACAGGTTACGTTCCTGCCTCGCTGAAGGCAGGAAGCTTTTCCTCAAGTCGGAAATGGAGGTGGTACTGGCTAAATGTACGGCTGTTACTAGTTTTGGGACTTCTTCTATCCCCGCTCCTCGGAATTTTAGCCCGAAAAGGGACCCGCGCTTGAGGTTTGCTGTGGTTGAAACTGTAAACGGCATTTTTATTTTACTTTAGAGGTTTCTGTCCCCACCTGTGGGCTGATAAGGTTTCAAGAGAAGCAGAAATCCTCAGAAAGAGCTTTCCACTGTAAGAGTGTAATATAATAATAATGTTCCTTTCATTTTAGCTCCCAGCTTTGCACTGCCTGCTCTCAACCCTGGGGAAGGAATCCTCAACCAGCAAACCAGATGGAAAAGCATCTCTCCCAGTTCCACCCCCACCCAAAAAAAAAAAGAAAAAAAGAATGAAAAGGGGTTTTGTTGCGGTGCTGGTTGTGTGAACTCTCAGAGCTTTGCCCTCCGTGTGTAGCGCCGAGGGTTTGTCCGCTCCTGGGTGGCACGTCATCTTCCAAGTGAGCAGCGTGGAGCTCGTCACGGGCTGCAAAGCTTCCTGTGTCCTGCAGGCGTGGAGGCTCAACCCAGGAGGGGGTTCAGAAACAGCTGGGTTTATTGATGAGTGTCTCTCATTACCTGCTAATTAACTCAGCAGGCTGGAATGCGCTCATCTTCTCTTGGACTGGGGTTTTGCACAAGCAAGCCATTGACTCTGCGGTGGGGACCGTTGAGGAGGAGCGAGTAACAAAGCAAACAGCCAAGCCTTGTGTTTAAATACATCTGAGTCCCCTTCTGCCGCGGTCCCTTCTCCTCCAGCGACGAAGCAGGGAAGCTGCTGGGTCTGTTAGCGGGGGTAAGGCACGGTCGCTTCTCCCAAGGGTGCACGGGGGCTGGTAAAGCAGTTGCAGGGCTATAGGTTTTCGTGGCTCTTGGCTTTATTGGGTCGATCTCAGTCGAAAAGCAGGAGGCGGTTGTTGGAGGCGATGATGCGGGTCCCTGGCCTGCTCCGCGATGGCTGAGCAATGGGTAAATGCGCTTTGTAGGCATTCCCCTGGGGCTGCGGGTACCGTAGCCGCGGTGGTTTTCAGGGGAGAGGAGCTTTTGTTAGGTCTCGCAATACGGATGGAGAAGTACGTGAGTTTCTAAGCGCCTTCGTCGCGTAAGGAGGACGGGCACGTGTGTGGAACGTTTCCTGCTCAACCGATGGCCTGCTCCCCGTCTGTTCGGCTTAGCATCTCTCACCTCCTCCTGTTTTTTCCCTGCCACCTTTTTCTGTGTGTTGCACGTGCTTAACTTTAGGCTGTTACTCAGAATACTTCATTTTAACTCTAAATGTGAATCTTGTATGTGTAAAAAAAAAAGTACACATTTATAATAATTTCTGCTTGGAAAACCCCAAACAAACAATAATTACAGCCGAAACCAGCTAATTGTCATTCCACTTCATCTTCAGACTTGATAATTCAGGCAACGCAACTTGAAGCAATCTCACCCTGCTTCTCGGCTCAGCGAAACAGCAGGGAGCCGGAGCGAGCCCTCAGCCTCGGTGCGTCTGTAATATCACAGAGCTAATGCGGCCGGGAGCTCCCCCAGAAGCAAAACGGTCGATGTTTTCCTGCAGACGGTGGCCTCTCAGCGTTTCAGGGCAACAGCAAGCCTTGTTGTCGCGTTTTGCCGCCTCGATAACCTGCGGTTTGGTACCGCAGCCGGGCGCTTCTGGTTCGGGGGAGGCATCTGTTGGAGGGCGTCTTGCGTGGTGGCAATTCGGGCACCTGCGAAGCCGGAAACGAAGTTCTGGGGCGGATCTTGGCTGAGCGCTTGCACGGCTACCCAAATCTCTACAGCGAGCATAATGTCTCTCCAACCTGTGGTGAGGTTACTTACACTCAAATTCATTTTGAGAAGCATGGGGGGGTGTATAAATAGAATAAAATTTGGGTTATTTTCTGATAAACCTTGGCAGGGCCGTATTCAAAGTAGCGGAAGGTAAGGGGGGGTGAAACAAAAGCTTGTTTGCAATGGGGTTTTCACGGGGAGTTTGGCTGGAAGGTGGAAGACGGGAGCCGAATCTTCCAGTAGTTTTAGTATTGAGTATCTGCATTTTCTGTTCTGAAATGAATCTTTGGTTCGATTTCTCTCTGTGACTCAAAGCGTTTTGAAAAACCGGGATGGAAGTGAAACACGGTGCGACCCGGGGGCGAGCTCTTTGGTCTAATTTTGCACCCTGCAGACTGCGCAACTTCCAGTTGCTGCTCTTCCTGGGAGCAGAGCCAGGCTTTGAAATCTCCAAATCGTTTGTGAAATGGATTACTGAGCCTTCTCTTTTTCCTACGGACGAGTGTCCTGTGTGCCCTCTAACTCGAAGACGAGCTGAGATTTATAGGGCTGTATTTCACACGAGCGGCCTTGATCCGGGAACAAAGGGTGGGCTAAGGCGACGCACCCGCATTGAATGTGATCCAGGGCCGGGGGGGATCACCTGACGGATTTCTGAAGTTCGCTGAGGATAAAATCCTTAAGGGTTTTATCCGGGAGGCTTTGTCGGGGTCAGACTGCTGCCCGCCAGTTTGAGCATCAGCTGTTATTTTAGAAGGAAAAGTTCCTTTTCCTCCTCCGCGGGTTAAAGCGCGCGGTTTTAGGTCGCAGGTCTGTGCGAGGCTCGTGCAGCCGAGGACCTGCCGACCCCTTTGCGAGCGCTGTTTGTCAGCTACGAGTAGTTAGCCTCGGTAAAGCATCTGTAGTTGCCACGGAGAAAGCCGGCTCGGCTGCCGTTACCGAAGCGTTGCCTCTTCTTCTCTCGGCTCCCTCGCGAGCCCGTCCCCCTGGCTGCCGTGGAGCCGTGCCAGGGCATCTACGCCTTGACAGAAGAGCAAATGGTAATGTATTATTCCGCGACAGGTTCCTCGGGAGCGCTGATAACAAACTATTTCTGAGAGTCGTTGGCAGTTTCCAGTGGGAGCCGGGGCTCCCGCTGAAATCTCTTCCCCTCCGCTCGTGAGAGCGAAGCATCTCAAGCGAGCGATGCCGATCAGCGCCGTGCCCGGGCTTTCCGGTGCCTTTTGAAGAGCTCGTGGTGTTGTTGCCTTCCCTTTCTAGCAAGAACGGGCATCGCTCCTGTCCCCCAGCGGCCTTGGCGGGAGGCTTGGAGCTCGTAGCTCCCGTCAGCCCCGATCACGGCGTAACCGCAGCAGCCCGGGCTTTGGGACGAGGCTGCGGCCCTCGCGCGGGGAAGCGCATGCCCCAGTTCTGGCTGCCATTAGCTTTAGTAACGCAACGAGCTTTGCCTCCTGCTGACCCCGCCGTTCCGCTGCTTCCCCCCTGCGAAGCCTCGCGTGCGAGAGCAAGCCCTCGTGTGCTGGCCCCTGTGGCAAAACGCCACCTGATTCATTTTGCGGCTTCTGTCTCCAACCGAGGAGAAGTCATGGGTGCCCCAAAGCTCGTTTGGCTTGGGGTTGGGACTTTTTTCCTCAGCCGGCTCTGTCAGCTTCTCTAATAAGAAGATAACGCTGCTTCCGATGAGCTCGGCTTTATCTGGGCAGCAGGTACTGGCGAGGCTGTGAAAGCAGGACGGCCAGGAGCCATCCGTTGAGTGCGAATATTCAGCGCGATCCAGTCCGTAAGGTCACTCGAACGCCGCCTTTCGGGGAGCAGCTTAGTTTTGATTCCTTGGTGCAGCGCATTAGTTTGTTTTCTATCCGTGCAGCTACCAGAAACGAGCATTTAATCTCGCAAGAGGCAATTCTCGAAGCCGGTGCTGGGAGGAGGTTGCTAATAAATATCCCACGGTAAGTATACTCTTACACCTTTCCCAATCAGTAGCTAACAACGGGGCAGACAACGACATTTCAGCCCGTTCTGCGTGGCTGATCAAACGACTCGCGGTGACTTTGAAAGCAGCGCTGGGATTTCACGTGGCTATCAAAGCAAGTGGAATACTCGGTAGCTCAGATCTCTTGCCTGTGTGACTAATAGACAAAAAGATATCTGAAAGGTCTGATATCTTATTCAGAATTTCTCTGTCTCCTGTTTGAAGCTACTTAGTGGACACAGTGGGATGCTGATGTTCCCGCTCTGAGCAGCGTTAGGAAAATATCTTGACATCACTGCGGGAGGAGCGCGGGCTGCGCAGGCTTGCTCGGAGCTGGTGCGTGCCTGGGAGGCAGAGGGTTACGCAGAGGCCAAGCTTAAAATCAGCTTCGTTTCGGCTTTGATTTCACCTAAACGCAGCCCGCTTCTTCCCCTCCGTAGCTGCGCAGCTGGCTGGAGTTGATGGGGGCTGCCAGGCTTTGCTTGTTGGGATGCTTCCCGGAGAAGAAGGGTCCCCGTCTCCCTCTTTGTGGGTGAGCGAAGGACGAGCTCGGCCACCTGCTCCGCGCTAGGCGAGGGGCCGCATCCAGTGGCGGGCCACACAGGTCGCTGGTCAGTGAGAAGCAGGCTGCCGCTCGCCTCTCCATACAGCAGATTCATCCCCTGTCTGAAGGGCGTTGTGCTGGGTTATTTTCCTTTCAAATTGAATAATTCAGCAGCCCGAAGCGTACAGAACCCGCGTGAGCCGGACTTACGCAGTCAAACTGAAAAAGGCCAAACTGACATTTTTGTTCAAACAGATTTTTTTTTTTTTTGCGCCCCCAAGGAAACAAAATAAAATAATGGAAAGCTTATGAAAGGGATGAACTCAAGCTGCCGTTCTTTTGCCTTCCATGAAGCCAAAAGGAAGTGCGAGACGCGGCTCTGGCCATCACCCACAAGTGACTTTCCCGCGGGGATGCTGCTCCACGTCTCCCTACTCGGGACAGCGTTGCTGATGTGATCCGTCTGCTCCTTTCCGGGGAGCCACAAGTGTTCTGTTCCTCTGAAGGTGCCAGAAACGCTTGCCTTTAGCCTTGCCTGGGGAAATCCTTGCTGTGTCCCTGGGGATGCTTGGCTCTCCCATCCCTTTCTGCTCCACGGGTGCTGTGCTCAGCCAGAGCTTGCCCTGGGCTGGGTGGCATCTCCTCACCAGGGCGGTAATCGGGAGGCACCCGTGCTTCCCTACGACTAACAATTCCGGAGTGTTTAATCAATAACGCTTTTGTCTGCTCGCTTTTCCTAGCCATCCGAAAATCAATGCGGGCGGGTGCTCTTGAGCGCGGTGGGCCTTACGCAGGGAGCACGTTGTCCTTGGCTCGGAGAAGAGGACCCATTTGAATGAGCGCTGAGAACCAGCCCGTTTGGCACGGGAACGATAGCAGGAGCAGCGCTGGGTGGTGCGGAGACAAGCCCTCGTCTGTCGGGAAAGTGCGGGCACGCAGCCATCTCTACCCTCCCTTCCCAGTCCTCGCCGTGGTCAAGAGACGGCTCCGTCTCCAGGCATCGCGTAACAAGAAACCAGCCCTGGGCTGAGATGCCGTGATTTTATGTCAGGGCGCTTGGCGGCGCGATCTGCTCGGTCTGAAGAGGGACCCTTCTAGGAGGGCGCGTAGGCTCAGGTTATCACGCAGCAGCCCCTTGATCGTCCTCCTCCCACACGAGTCGAGGGCGGGATTAGCTCGGCTTACTGAGGGACGAGGAAAACGGCCCACCGCTCTTCATCACCGGGCCTTTCATTTCTGAGCAGCAATATTTTTACAAGGAGCTTCACGGTCCTCCCGCGCCGCTTCTGTCCTCCCCTCGACAAAAAGGACGGATTCTTTTCCGGACACAATGGAAACTCAAAGCTCCACTTGCATAAAAGGAGCCACGGTGTCTCTGTTTCTAATGAGTCATCGTTCGCTCTGTAAGTCCCTTGCTTCTTACTACAATACTCACTTCTCCTGGGTAATGAAAATTTAACTGTTAATCTGCTGTTCCCGGTTGCCTCTTCTCTTCTTGCAGCAAGTTGTCTGCAGGCAGGCTGTTTTTTCCACAGGAGGCTGCAAGCTGAAATAATTCAGGCCAGAACTCGTGCAAACAGATTTCGGTCTATAGAGAGCTTAGGAAGCTCTCGCCGCGTTCAGGCTTTGGCGACAGAAGGAGCTTCGATGTCCTGCCGCGTCGCAGGCGCCCTGCGTGACCTTGGCGACGCCGTCGTGTAGGTGCCTCCCTCCGTTTCCCGGGTCGTAAGATGGGATTTTCGGTCCTTCTCGCCGTGCGTGGGTGTTGGGGCTTCTCTGAAGAGGGACGCTACAGCGCTGGCGGTGTGGTTTCCCTTGGAAGTCACAAACGTAGCGGAGTCGCAACCTTTGTTTGCGGGAGCAAGGCAGCGTTGGAGAGAAACACTGAGAAACAGGAGCCACAGGTGCAAAATCCATTAAGGAAGCGTAAAGAGTTCTGAAGTGGTTCTCTCTTCTTGTTCTTTTACGACATGCTTGTGACTTCATAAGGATCCTGCCTGTGATTTTATTTTTTTGAAAGCAGGGTTAGCGTTATTGCCTGCTCGGCGTTCACGGCCAGGTCCTTTATTCTCCCGTTTTTGTTCCTGCCGCTGAGGAGTTCAATAGCTGCGAGAAGTATCCCCCGCTTTTCTTTGAGAGGGACTTCCTCCAGGACAACAGGAGACCGCAGGGCCTAAAAACGGGGCACGCGGTCATCCGGCAGTGTAAATAGCTCCTCGGGGAGCGAAGCGAAGCCAGCAGAAGGGAGAAGATGAGGCTCTCTGAGATCAAGAGCCTCTCGCACCTTCTCTGACACCAAAGCGCCGGCCTACGATAGCGGGCCGACCTGCGGCTGACAGCCTGCATTCGGCAGAAGCGCAGATAGGGCTTTGCCACCGCGCTGGAACGTGGCCAAGCGGCATGGTTCGCATCTCATTTACACACCTGCTTGCTTTTTTTTTTTTTAATTAACAATGAATTCAGAGTCCTAACACTTGGTTCTTCCTGGTGCGTCTCCTCTTTACCGGGTGAACTGCAGAAGGTGCTGGTGTGGATGCTCTCGGCGGCGCAGGCTCGGTGCCGAGCAGCTCCAAGCAACGCTTGCGGGAAGCCGAGCGTCAGTCGGGTTGTTTCTTTCTTTGAAAGCACGCCAAGCCTTTAAAGAGGGAAGATGGGATGTGGAAGAGGTCAGCGCTTGGCGGGTGGAGGGGACTCGTACACGTCGCTGCATCGCCCTGGCGTTTGCGATTGCTGCCGCGGGGCAGAGGACCGCTTCCCAAAACCAGAACTTGGGGTTTGGTTTGGGTTTTTGGCTGATACGCTTTAGTGGAAGGGGAGAGAATGGGAAACTTCAGGTGGACCGACAGCACCTTACGCGATCATTGAAGTGCCTGGCTTCTTTTATCCTTGGAGTCAAACCACCCTGCTTTGAAAGCAAAGCGCCGTTTTGTAATAACGTTGTAAACGTTCGTGGGAAAAGTACCCAAGCGACGCGTTTCAGCCCATTTTCTTGTAGCTGAAACCGCTCGACCTGCGTTTGTAAATCACCTTCTCCCAACGTCCCCGTTTGCAGTCAAGTATCTTATCTCCCTTAAAACTTTTCTGCAAATTACTCGTTCCTTTGACGTTAAGACATAAGACAGCAGAAAGCTGTAACGTGGATGTGCCTCTGATCTTCCAAACCCGGTTAAACCCAGTAATCGGACTTTAAGCTGATTTGAAAGCTAGTTGAGCTCTGCCTTCAGTGCTTTTTTTTTTTTTTTTTTTTTTTCCTGCTTTTTTATTTGCGATTTAGGGAGAGATGATCCTGCCACAGAGCAGGGGCTTGGCCAGGTAATGCTCTTCAGGTCCTTACCCCCGTCTCTCCTCACCTGCGACTGAGCCAGAGCTGTTTGTAGCCGAGACGGAGCCTTGGACGAGGAACAACAAAAAAGGTTTCAAGTGACAATTTTTCACACTGAACAAACAGAGGGAAGGAAAAGACGGGAGACATATGCCATGTTTCTGCTCTGGTTTTCCATGGCCATTAGCTGCTCTCTAAAACAAATCAAGAAACAGGGGAAAAAAAAGAAAAAGAACCCTAAAAAGGGCTTCATTTCCAACAGCAATTACCAAATGAAGCTTCTGCTTAATGGACATTTTCAGAGGGCACGGACACCACTTTGTGCCTCTGCTTTCTCATTACGACGCTTGCAGCTCCCAGCTGACAACCTGATAATTCTCACCGATAAAACAATCTTTTTGGGTTACAGCTGCGTTCCGGCGCTGTCCCCGCTTGCCCGGCTTGCCTTGAGAATTGTCAGGATTACAGAGCGAGCCGTGAAAACATAGTTAGCAGGTGGGGGAAAAAAGCTATAAAAAAACCCAACAAAGCAAACAAAATGTTCAGTTTTTCCTGTTTCCTTTCCCAATTTTCTCTCTCATCCTTGCTTTTCCGTGTTATTCTAGTTGTGCGTGTCCTTTCTGAGTCTGAATAAAATAGGGAGCTGATTAATAATCCCTATGAAATCAAATCTCGGAATCTCAGTTCAGCGTAGCAAGGGTTCCTGCTGGTGTCTGAGGCCGCCGCGAATTCCAGCGAGTGTCTCCCAGCCCAGTCTCCTGGAACCTCCTCTGGAATAAACCTGTCCTGTTGGGCGTGCAGCACCGCACCCAGAGCCGCCCCGGGGCCTTTTGGAGCGCGGGCGATGATGAAAATCAGATTTCATTGCAAATACGCTGGTGCTGGCAGAGCCAGGACCTCTGAAACCCCCAGAATACGGCGCTCGAGGTGCGCCTGGGTGCTTTGCAGAAATTTCTGCAGGGCTTTTTCACCCGATTTACATAAACCGTCTGGATCTGGAAAGGACCCCGGGCATCTTCAGCTGGCTAAGAGCAAGTTTAAGTTAAGCTACAACAGATTAAATTGAACGGCAAGCGCTCGCGTGGGGGCATCCGTTGGTTTAACTGCACGCGTTAGGAAATGATGGAGCTTTGTAGCTTTGCCCCGTGGGCAAGGCCCAGCACCTCGTTGGGGAACGAGTTCAGGTGCGCCAACTTGTGTCGCGCTTGACCTCGGTTAGGGATTAATCGTCAGTCAACGATTAAATCGAGTTAATGTAAATTAGGATTGAATTGGTTTAGGGTGGTTCACAGGGAGACTGTCCTGGTTCTAACAAATTGGTTTTAAGGAGAAACTTTTTCTTCAGCCCGGTACGATTCTGTCTGTTGAGGTGCCGTTCCGCTGAGGGGTGTGGGCTTTTAATTCCGTGCCTGTTGCAGGGCGATAACACGCACACAGCAAGGCTCCTGATCTTTAAAACCCCTCAGGTAACGTAGCGAGTCGCAGTCCAGTCCTTCTGCCTTTCTCCGGACCGCTCTCCCTTTCGGATCTCTCCTCTATCCGGACTAAGAGCAAGACTTTAAGTGCTGGCAAAGCGCTAGCGCTGTACAAATAACTTAACACAAAGGACCACGCTCACAAGGTGTCCAGGCATCAGCAGATCCGCCTGAGGTTGCTTTACGTTTAGGACCGCCCAGCTTTGGCGCTGCGTACGCGTGCGAGCTTGTAGCACGACGAGCCGTCTAAGATACCCCGGGGGTAAGTTTGGTTTAGGGCTGCTTTGCCGGTGTTCATTCTTGGTTTTGCTGTTTTCGTTACAAAAACAGAGGGAGCGAGCTGGCGCGGTGCTGCCGCGTGCCCCGAGCTCTGCTGGAGCGCGGGGATGTGCTGATGGGCACCCCAGAGTCCTGCCTTGCCTGATTGAAAACCAGAGCGCTCGTTTTAGAAAGAAAAAAGAAACACCGGAAGGAATTAACCCTTTGAATGTTTTTCAATCACGGCAAAGCCAAAGAGAGATGATATAGCTCAAAGAGCGACAGCAAAACGTGATGCCGGTGCTCCGCAGACCCTGATGTGGAAGAGGTTAAACTGCGGCCGAGTACTTTCTGTTGAAAATGAGAAGTTTCTCTTCCCGTCTCAGCAAGGCAGGCCATGACCCGAGGGCTTTGAGTGGTTATTCCGGGTGGGGAAGGGTGAGGAGAGAGGTGCTAAACCACGGCGCTTGGTCCGCCCGTGTCAACCACGGTGCTGTAGGTGCCCTGCCGAAGAGCTGGGCTCGTCACCGTTGGGTGGCTTGTGAGTTTGTCGGTGAAGCTTTGGCGCGAGGCAGTGCTGAACTGGGGCTGTTGCTTCCTGTCGTCCCCAGGCGCGTGTGAAGCTCCCAGCAAGCACCCGTAGGTTACGCTCGGCGAGAAGAGAGAGCAGCGGCCGTCGGTTGTGACCCTGCGTGTTTTGTAGCCGCGTTCTTAACCGTGCGTCGTGATTTTGGGGAGAGCGCGAGGTGGGAGCGAGACTTGGGGGCAGAGAGCCAATGTTCTCTTGTCTTAGGTGTAATAAAAAATATTGCTGCTTCCCGAAAGCCTGCTGCTTTTCTGTTGATCGCAATGGCTAAACCGCTAGCGCCGCAATTTGCAATGAAACGGTTAGAGGGAACGCCTGGCACCTTGTGGCTGTATCTTTATCTTCTTTTCCCCCCAGGGAGGAAAAACGTTGCAAAATTTTGTCTCGGTGTACGGGGGGGGGCGATAAGTGATCCCGTAATTAAGAGCCGCAGGATCGGCAGGTTTGTGCTGTGGCAGGAGCCTCTTGGGCCATTGCATCACCGCATCGTGGGGAAAACGACTGACGGCCTCCTCTTTCTCCCTTGACCCCCTCTCCAGGTCAAGCATCCTCCTTCACGCAGCAGCCCCAGGACCAGGTGGTGATCGCTGGGCAGCCCGTGACGCTGCTCTGCGCCATCCCCGAGTATAATGGCATTGTGCTGTGGATTAAAGACGGGCTCGCCCTTGGAGTCGGACGGGATCTCTCAAGTAAGTCGTGATCCTACCCCTCCTGAACCGGGAAAACGGGAGCTCTCCCAGCCCAGCAGTGCAGCCACAAGATTTCTTTTCAGAATAATGTTTCATTTCAACTACAAAACCTTCCAGCCAGCTCAAGCATAAGCGTTGAAACTGGGAACAAACAAAAACTTTTGTCGCTCGGCCTCGAAACAAAACACTTGGTTTCCCCCGGCTGTGCCCTGACCCTTCGGAAAGCCTTGCTTTGCTTTCGGCTGACTTTTGGAAACAAACCGTGGTGTTTGCCAAAGGCAGGCTGAAATGTTTTGTGAATGTTGGAAGTGCTCGTTTTGACGTTCTCAAGGAAAAAAAAAAAAGTAAGTCTCTCTCTGCTTTGGTTGAAGGTGTTTATGGCAAGTGCTTGTGGCTTCCTTGAGCTGTACTTCTGGCAAATTACGGCTTGGTAATAAAATTCCCCGGGCTCTTCGTCACTTAATCCCACACGTGCATTGTGATCGAGGGTTTATTGCGACTGGTGAAGACTGGAACGATAGTGGAGTCGTTTATACAGTTTATTCCATATATTTTGCTAGAAAATACTGATTTTCTTAGTGAAATATTTCACATGACTAAGGGAGAGCCTTTGCCTGAAGGCCAGAAACCGGAGAGGGCACCGAGCCCTTCCCGGCGCCGCAGCCTTGTCCCGCCGAGCACGGCAGAGGTTGGACACGTGTGACATTGCTGCTGCTCGACTTCTGCAGAGCACGGGAGACCCCAGAGGGTTTTTCTCCAAGTCAAGCGGCAGCATTCAGAAGCCAGGGGAGGATTCGTGTGTCTTGCTCTCCGGGGACCCCTCTCTCCTCTGACTTTGCAATGCCTGCTTTTTCTTTTCCTCTGTTTTTTAATACGTATAATTACTCATTTCTCAGACTTGTCTGAGTGAGCAGCCCCCCTCTTCAACTTTTTCAAGGCTCCGTGCCGTAACTTTTACACGTACTAGAGAGCTGAGCTTTCCATACAAGTCCTTGCACCACGAATGAGTAACAGCAGCTCCGCTGAAGTGTGTGGCTTATGTAAATGACTTCCACAATTAACGGAGCTGGGGCTGCTTTAAGCAAGAGGAACTGCCAGCTCGCATGGTACCAGCTCAGCCAGTCATCTAATTAGCTAAATACAAACAAACCCATCATTTGTATTTCTTGCGGTTCAGGAGAGCAAATCCTGCTGTTGATAGCTTGCGAAACAACGCGAACGCGAGAGCGTGCCAGGCTGCCTGCGTTACACAGTGCATTAATCACCAGCGCGGGGAAGGGTGGGGCGATGGCAGCCTTCCTTCCCTGGTGCTTCGGATGTCTCAAAACGCAGGGCAGGCTGACGAGGGCTGTCGGGACCGCCGCGGACCCCTGCCCTGCTTTTACGCAGCCCTGATAGCGGGAGCGTTCCAGGGTTTCACGACGAGCGCGTGCACGGCTGACTTAAGGAAACCCCGTGACACCTCGGCGGAGCCGGGGGTGGTGGGTTTCCTGGTGGAAGGGTTCATCCCTTTTCCTAGGGCCTTCAGTGAACGCTCCTTCATCAGCACTCCTTTTTTGAATTCTTAGACCAAAACCTGCGGTCTCTTGCTCGACTGGGGCCCTGGACCCATGCGTTATACTCTTCATCCTTGGGCTCGTCGGTCCAGCTGACTCGTGCTTTGCCTTCTGCAGGTTATCCACGCTATCTGGTCGTAGGAGACCATCTGTCCGGAGAGCATCACTTGAAAATCCTGAGAGCCGATCTCCAAGATGACGCCGTCTACGAATGTCAGGCCATTCAAGCGGCCATCCGGTCCAGACCTGCCCGGCTGACTGTTCTCGGTAAGTCCCGTCTCCTCGTCACGGAAGTTATTTACCTTTTTTCTTTCTTTTTTTCTTGGTCCTCACGAGTGGCTTTCTGACAAAATGCTTTGTTGCTAAATCAAGAGGACTGGAAACTAATCCGTCGTGAGAGCGATGAGGGAGCATCTTGATCTTGAGAAGGGTAGCAAAGGAAGCTGCTTGGGGAGCACAGCAGTTCTGGGATGAGTAACACAGGCCCAAAACGTTCGGCACTTCAGCTCTGCAAAGATATGTGCCGGTTCAAGAGCGTAGGTGAATAAATTTAAGGGTACGGAGAGCACCAGCGTGGTATGCGTTACCCTTGCTGCAGTGCTGTTCTTTGGCAGGTCCTGGAGGACCCTACCGCTCGAGGAAAGGCTGGTTTCCTTATTTACATCCTATCTATTATCATACGTATCTTTTATCATCATGCATTTCTCAGTAATTAATCTTTCCCCCGAGCAACCAGGAGGAGGTTGCATGGATGTTGCGAACAGGAGGCGGCTCCCGGCAATCTTGTAAAGACTCTTTGTGGGTGGGAGCTGGGAGAGGAGCGCTGGCAAAGGTAAAGGGCAAGGCTGGCGACGGGGTTGGGAGCGCTTATCAGGAGTGCTGCGAAAAGGCGGGCTGCATCAGTGAGACTTCCCAGAATGGCCGTGGCATCAGAGAAGTTAATGAAAACGGTATTTTTCTTGAAAAGCTCAGACCACAAACAAGTCTGTATTGCTCCCAGATACGTCCTCATTATTCAGCCTTCAAAGTGAAACTATTTCCATATTTAAGTTTGTTTAAACTGAAGTCTGGATTTGGGTTGGTTTTTTTTTCCTAGTTAATTTTCAGGCGGAAAAAAAAAAATCTTAAAAAAAGATCCAAACTGAGAGTTTTAATGCTTTTAGTCAGCTCAACGCTAATTAGCGTTAAGCAGCCAAAAAAAGTGAATGAAGGTATTAGCTGTGGTTGAAGGTGCGCCTCATCGGAGTCTGCGCGCCACTGCGAGAATGAGCTCTAATTTCTGGTTTGTCGTTTCCCCCGCGTTTGTTTTTCTCTCTCCGCCACCCTACAAAGCACCCTACGCCCAAACTTACACAACTGCCATCTCTTCCTTCCCTGACCCCAAAGGCAACGATGATTTTCTTTTGATCCGTCCTTCTGCTCCATGAACCCTTTGCAGCAGCTCAGAGCTCTGACGCGTGCCCATGAAAGAAGGCTGCGCGTGAATCGGAAAGCAGAACGCCGCTGTCGGGGTGGTGGGGGGGTGTTTCTCGCTTACCGGCAACCTCTGCAAGCTGTGTCGCCTTCCGCTCCTTCGCCTGGGCTCCCTCCTTCTGTTGTGAAGGCAGGATGCGTTGCTGGAGTCAGACAAAAGAAATAATGTTATTTAATTAGAGCTAAAGATTTCAAAACTAATTTAGTCCCAGGGCACGCGGGCGTACGTCAGAGCTCAGCTGCTGCGAAGCGTTGATTGAGCAGAGAAATGTTTTTATGGATCAAAAGGAAATCGTTATTATCTTTGGGGTTATGGAATGTGTTGAATAGATGATAGTTAATGTTTACGTGAATATACACGGTACTTGCTAATTGGTACATTTACCTAAGATGTTCAGCAGCTTATGTTTGCAGCGTGTTTTCCTTTTAAGAAAATTAAAGTTATGGCACATTCAACCTAAGCCAGATCGATGAGAAGATGGGCTTTGCGACCCCTCAGTAGCTCGTGTTTCACTTCACTCGTATTTATGCAGATGTTCCAGGGAAATTTAAGGCTGGTTGGGGAGGCACGAGTGATAATCCACACCCTCGGAAAGGGGCTGGAAGGTCGTTAGCGGTCAGCGGATTGCACTTGGGTACCTTTGCGGTAAGACGGTGCGTCCTGCCGCACCGGCTGCGAAGGCGGACGTTGCCAGGGGTGGTCTGCGGGCTGCGTTTTAGCCAGCCCAGTGCAGGGCAATCGGAACGGCACGTTAAGAGTAGATGCCTCCAACACCCCGTGTGTTAAGGGCTAGCGCCGGCTCCTGGCGGTCGGTTACAGCGTGCGGCGCGTCAGGCTAAACGTAGCGTGCCTGAGGCAGGCAAAGCGCGTGTTTGTACGGGAAAATGGAAGGGCGTTTTTGGAGGTTACAGATGTGTAACGCCACCAGCTGTGCGGACGTTTCTCCTCTTCGGATCGGGTGCGTGCCGACGCGATCGGCCTGCTGTAGTCGTGAGCTAAGCAGCCGTCTCTGAAGGGACGCGGATCTCCCAGGTTTCATCTCGCTGGCTTGGGAAGGGATGTGACAGGCTACGGGAGGTGCCTCGTTTGAAGAAGATGCTCACGGGGCGTTGCTTCGTCTCGGCGCGCCCAGCTTCGCGGCGGCTGCAGGCATCACCTAGGCAGGAGAGGATCCCTGCCTGGCATCCACGTGCGAACCTTGCAGCTCTCGGGGAGACGATTGAGCTGGGAGGCTCTCGTGGCTGGGAGCCCGTCGTCTGCTGCTGGGTTTGCCACCAGCTCGAGGGGCTGGTCGGCCAGCCGGGGGTGTGCGGGGCAGTTTTGGGGAGCCCCGTCCCACTCTGTCGCCGCCCAGCCTTGTCTCTGGACAATACCTTGCCTGGGGTTTTTTTGTGGGGGTTGGTGCTGCCTTGTCCGTTCTTGCCAGCTTTTCCACTTCCTTGGTATCAAGAAATCCCCCAGCGCCTCCCACTTCAGTTTCCAACTGCTGTCATTCATGTCTGACAAGAGCTTTACGGGGCTGATGCCTCCTATTTCCCTGCTCGGATGCAGAGCTACACCATATTTCAATTAAATATTTAAGGTTTTGTCACATTGTTTTCAAATCTGCATGGTTAAATGTAGTGGAACAGATCATTCCGTAGCCTTGGAAGTCCAAACACTCAAGCGGGATGAGCCTATTAGTGTCATCAGCATTGGGGAAAGGCTTTTATTTGTAGAGTCTCAGGGACAAATACTGCCCGGCAACGCGGCTAACCCGTCCCGGAGCTGAAGGACCTCCCTTCTCCAGGTCTCCCTCACCTGCCCTCCTACCGTTGCCCAAATTGGCCGGTGAAGGAGCCGCTGCTCTCTCTCTCCTAGGGACGTCTGCCCCAGCAGGCAAGGCAGCGGCTGATAAAGCTGACGAGATGGGATTTGGGAGATACGGAGGCATCCACGTTTTCTGCAAGCAAAGGATGTCGGGACAGCGGTTTGGCGGGGGAGCCCAAGCCAGGCAGGCTTTGGGAAGCCACCGGAGGGCTATTTGCTACCTGGTGCATCTTTAATGGCAGGGCTTCTTAATTTATGATCTATTTAACTAGGCTGGGGTATCAATTAAATGGAGTAAGGGCCTGATTAGGACTTGGAGAAATTTAAAAATAAAATCAGACAGCGTTCGAGCAAAATTGCAAAGCAAACACTTTGGCTGTAGCCACTGGAGAGTTCCCTCCGGTCTTCCATCAAAGCTTGGAGCAAGCAGGGCAAATACGAGAGATTATATAGCCAACAGATGTGTGTTGTTAAAATATGCATCTGCCAGCCGTGTAGTTTAAGGAGCCAGAGGGCTAGCTTGTGGATCCTTCTGCGCTCGGGGGACCGTGAATGCATTCGAGGCCCCGCCGGCCGAGCTGGGATTTGCAGACACGTTAATTAGCGTTGAGTTCCCACATCTCGAAGGCAACCAAGCGAGGAGAGACTTTGAAGAGAGCATTGGCTTCCCCGCGAGGGAGGAGAGGGGAGGGGAAGAGGGCAGCCCCGGCCCGCCGTGCCGCTCTGGCAGCGGCGTTGCGAAGCCTCAGCCCGCGATGGCCAGGGTTAGGCAGGACCCGCGGTGCCGGGAGCGCGGTCGAGCAAAGCAGATGGGCGGCGAGGTGTTGCGGAAGGTGGATGACAGCGTGGTTGCTCTCCTCCGCTGGCGTTTTGGCACGAGCATCCCGAGCCCGTCCTGGTCTGCGGTAGCACGAGACGCGATGCCTCCGGCCCTGCCTCGTGCCACGGGCTGTCCCGGCAAGCTGCCGTACACCGCTAGCTCTGCAGCTCAGCACGCGGAAAGGTCGGTCCCGGAGCGGTGCTGGTGTGAACTCGGTGACAACCAGGACAAGGGGGAGCCATGGGGGTGCAAGGAGAGAGGCAGAGGAGCTACTTCCAGAGACGTACGGTGAATAATTGAGAGGCGATTAATTAACTTGTACATTCACCTTTTAGAGCCTAATTCCCTGTCTCCTCCCCCTCCGCGGCCTCTTCTAATATCAACTCTGCCGTCACGTGTGCCCCATTAGAAATAAGGCTTTCTTAAATCAACATGAATTTTTTAACGCTACAGATTAAGTTAATTTGAAGGGAGAGCTCATGTCTTTTAAGATGGCCCAAGGCAGGGACGGGAGAAGAGGGGGTCGCCGAGGTTCCGAGTGCGTTCGCGTTCAATCACAACCCTTTTTCCTCTTTTTGTTTTATTTTTTTTATTTTACTCCAATCCTCTTTCTGGGCGAATCTTTCCAGTCCTCCCCTGCGGAGCAGAGTCAGCTATCTCCGTCACCGAAATGATCGCCGTCAGCTGAGACATCTGCGTTTCCCAGCTTTCCTGCTCTTTAGCGGAGTTTGATCAGGGAATAAGGAGGCTGTGGCCTGGGAAAGGCCATTTTTCAACGTTTGTTTGTAACGCTGAGCCGCGAGGAGAGAACGCAGGCTAGGGGATGTTTCAAATCCAGAAACGGTTCAGCCCGGAACCGTCTCAAGTATTATTCCCCGTGCTCTTTAACAGAACGCAATTATCTGAATGCAAAATTCGGGCCAAGCCAGCATGTAGAGCCAGGACGTCAATTCGGAACTAAAAAAGAAGTGACGAAAATGCGATCGTTTCCTTCCAGGCGTCCTCTTCTCCTTGAAAAAGTTTAGGTCTTCACGAAGCTGCGTTTTCTGCTGGGAATATTTTCGGTGGCAAACCAGCAACCGAGTCTACCGAGAACGAAACGCAAACATCAAACGACCGAGCGCAAATCCCAAATAACCTAAATATTTGATGTCATGTCTGAGCAGCTTAAGTTTACAGCGCTGTGAGCCGGCTCCTTCGGATAGCGGAGGGCGGACGAGTTCCCTTGCTAGCATCCCTGCATGGCTCCCGGGGTGGGAAGGCAGCTCCGCAGCCTCGAGCGTACCCAGCCAGGCAGACCCAGCGTGGCGGAGGCGCTCGGTGCTGCGCAAATTCCCGGGGGAAAGGCAAGCTCTGCCTCCGTGCAGTCCGTACGTGGGCAAAGGGATCGAAGAGAGATACCCTACGCTAAAAACTCGGCTCTAGAGAGGCGTCTTCCCGAGGTGGGTTTCACCCGCGTGTTGGGAGGTGCTGCCCTTCCTCCGTTTCGGAGGGGTTTGCGCGCTGCCTGGCCGGAGGAGGAGGAGGAAGGCAGGGCAGCGTCCGCGTGGGCTCCGCTCTCCTTGTTTTGAAGGAGACGAGCAAAATCGATTCGCTTGCGTCGCCGTTCAGCACCTCTTAGCTGGCGGTGTGGTGCTAGGGTGAAACGGCCGCACGGCGCGTGTCCACCGGCCTCGTTGCTGTAGGGTGACGGCTTTCCGATTACGCCGGTATGGATAGAGGAAAGCTAGGAAAGGGGTTGGCTCCCCGTTACAGAGAGCGCCGCCGTTCTGCTGCTCTCGCCGTGCCGTTGGAGAGCTGCTGAGGTAAGGAGTAGCTTGCCCTGAAAACGTGGAAAAACTCCTTCCCTAAGGATCCCAGAGGGAGATTCCCAGTAGGCACTGGGGAACCCGGAGCTTTAGCAAAGACAGCCTGGTTTGCACGCTGCTTGTGACAGCACCCCGATGGGGATCAGGCCGGTCCCGGTCCAATAGGCACAGTTAATACGCCACTGCGTGACCGGGAAATGTAAAAATATCTATGTATATTCATCAAACGCATCAAAACCGGTAAATATATTCCTTCCCAACTGCATCCGAGCAGCGGCTGGTGTTTGAGCGCCCAGAGGGAAGTTCATCTGGGCCAGGCCAGCGCTAAGCAGATGCTGCCTCCGCTCCGTCAAACCCAGGTCCAGCGCTATCAGCTCACGTCGGTTTATGAGCAGCCTTGCAAAATTCATGTTTCCTTAAAGCCCTGGGCGCCGGAGTTAGGTGATACCGCGAGAGTCTTCTTGTTCTCTGTGTAAATTAATGGCTAGCCTTCGGTGCCGCGGAGCCAGGCCGGGACGCCGAAGGAAGATTTGTGCACCTGGAAGCCCGTCTGTTTTCTTTGAAGCGCATCGCCTGGTCTGCCAGCAGATACCACCTCTCCCATCAGACTTCGCCTTGCTTACATCCTCAGAGCCGCAACGGCATTCCTACTGAATGCTGAAGACTGAAAGCCACCCCGGAGTAAGTAGGAAGAGACACGGTTAGCAATGATTAATGTTAGGATTCTTGCGCCAATCTGTGATTTCTTGTCTTGATGCGGGGAGGGCCCGACCCGTGTTTTTATCGAACACGAAGCATTTGGCTTCTCTACGCGGAGTCTGCCGGTCTGTACCGAACTGATGGATGCCAAGCGCGTAGAGCTGATAAAAAGCCTTGCAGGTTCTTTGTCGTCACGTGCAGCGCTGGCTGCATCCCTTTACCCTCTTCTCCGCCCGCCTCGCTGCCCCTCGCAGAGGAGCCGTGAGCCATCACCCNTAAATGGGGAGCGTCGCCGCCAGGGACGTCGGCTCCCTCTGCGCTGGCACGTGAGGGGTAGCGAGGGACCTCCCGCACCTCGTTTGGAGGCCGCAACGCAGGGAAAAATCCCGACACCTGAAGCCTGGATGACGCTTCTGCCCCCGTGCCCCGGGAGCGGTTCTCCAGGGGCTGGGTGCAATCCAGGCGCCTTCCTCCTGCAGCTCCCTGAGCCCCTCCGTCCTGCCGTGCTCGTCGCTTGTACCGCTGCGACCGCGCCGCCTGCCGCTCTGGGCACAAACCCCTCTGCGTCCCACCCCCAAACCCCTGCCCGGTTTGCCTAAGGCAGCCGGGAGCCAGTGCTGCCTCTGCATCGCACGAGCCTTTCCCCTTTGCGTCGGCTGGCTGCTGCTCCGTGCAGTGCCTGTGGACAGGGGAGGTTATCCAGCTTCATGCCCTTTGGGATCGCCGACACCTTGCGTTCTCCACCACACAAAGAAACCCCGCGCACGTGCAAATCTTCGCTCTGCACGCCTACGCACGTTTCTCCCTCTCGCCGATCAAGACAAAGCCCCGCCATCCGTATCCTACCCGCGCTGCTCGGTATCTGCATCGTACGTACGCGCAGCAGCTCCCTTTGCGCCTCTCGCGTGCGCGCACGGATGCGGTGTGGATTGCGGGGCTGCGCTCGGTGGCTGCTCGGCCGGGGGATCCGTCGCCGCTGGGAGCTTGGTGGGTCGTTAGCGACCTGACAAAAGTATTGACTCCCTCTGCCCTTGTCAGCTGGCGGAGAAGAATGAGGCCCTCGAAGCGTGACATCACCTGAGCGACGGCCCTTGCTTTCTTATCGATCCCCTCTAATGAAAAATGAGCCCGAGGCTTGGCAGGGGCAGGGCCGCGAAAGCGGGGCGAGGGCTTTGGGAGAGGATGCGCGAAGGGGCCGTTGAGGGGTTCCTGCTGGAGGATGCCTGCCCCCGGGTCTCTGCTTGTGGCCAGCCTGGAGCGATGTGCTTCCTTGGGTCTGAGGGCTTTGCCGTCCCGGTCCTGGGTTGTTTTTTGCCTGTCTCACGTTTCCCCACCTCCTTCGAGCGTTGTGCAGCCTTGCGCCCGCGGAGCCCGTTCGTGAGCTGCTCTCCCAGCCGCGACAGAGTTCAGGCTTCCCAGTAGAGCTCCCACCTGCGACCGGCGTCTTCCGCAGGTCGCGGTGGGGAAAGGATGGCGAACGCTGCGGTGAATCTCTCTCCTTGTTACGAATCCATTACGAATGCGTCGCGGTGCTATCTGTTCCTGGCATTGCCGAGCGGCGTTTGCTTTTGACGCGCCTGTCAGCGCGTCTGACGGATGTCGGCTTCGCATCCGGTGGTGGGGCGGGGATGGCTGTGGGGCTCTGGCGTTCCTTTGAGCTCAACGTGGGCTTCGAAACTGGACGGCCACGTCTCAGTGACTGAGCTGCGGGTGTCTTTCGTAACTGGTAGGCAAATAACCTCTCCTGCCCCAGGATACTCATCTCGTGCTAGGGTAGAGGTTGGACAAATGGCCCTTTGGAAGGGGCTATTACCCTTTTTGACGTCAGAAGGTGCCCGACGCGCTCAGATTTCAGGAGTCGACCACGCAGACGTCGCTAATTTGTTTGGGGTGACTGCAGCCACCCTGCTGCTTTCCGAGAGCCTGCCTCAGGCCCGTGCTGCCTGACTGGGGCGTGCGAGGAGTCTTGGCCGCGGGCTGCGTGCCGAGGCTGGCGTCAGAAGCTGCTGGGAGATGAGTGCTTTCGTGATTTGCTGGTAGGTGCCTTGGTTTTGCGGTACTGGGCGATGGTGTGGGTGCGGAGCTACGGCGAGGTGCAGGAGGCAGCACCCCAGCCGCAGCTGGAAGTGCACGGGACCTAAAGGGATCCCTTTAGGTGATAAATCACAATCACGGGACCGCTTTGGGTGGCACAGAGGTGGCAAGCGTGGACGTGGCATTGGGTGAGCCCTCCAGGACCCCTCTCTCCAGCCTCCTCCCCAGTCCCGGGAATTCGGCTGAGGCTTTCCCGCTGCGGGGCAGGCATGAAGCCGCGCTGTCGGGTTCTTCCTACGCGCTCAGCTCTGACCTCCGCGGAGACAGACAAGGGATTCGCAGCAAGTTACGGATTTAACACCTAGGATGACTCTCCATTACAGCATGAAATGAGAAAGGAAAACGTAGCTAAATGGAAGCTCTCCCCTGGGCAGCAGGAGGCTGCAGCTTACGAGGGGCTGGGGGAAATGAGAAAAGAAAAAGGGGGAGGGAATCAGGAACTGGGAAAAAACCTCATTCCTTTAAACGTTGCAAAACCCGTGTAAGCCACTGCTTGCAGGTTAGTAGGGACGCGGATTAAAGGCCAGGGCCCAGACCTAGGACGCATCAGAGGTTCCTGACTCGGTCCCGTCCGCTTGTCACAGTGAGGGGAAATGAAATAACGCCGAGTTCTGGTCCCTCGGGTGCTCGGGACTCACGGTCCCCGGCACCCGCGCCCAGGACCTGCCCTTTGTCACATCAGCGAGCGTAGCCTGGCCCTGCATCAGTCGTCTCCCTGGAGGAAACGCCGGTGGAGCATCCTTCCCCAGCAAGTGCACTGATGCCTTTTAGCTTAGACTCGGCTCCTGACTCCCCGACGTGTGGCTCCCGGGGTCCCCGCCACCGCAGCGCCCACCCCTCACTGCCCATCGCTTCAGCGGCTGCTTCCATAGGGTTAATCCCTCTCCCCGGGGCATCAGCGCAGCCGGCTCTCCGGCAGGCAGCGACGATGACCCGAGAAGCAATTAATAGTTCCAAAGGTCCTGCTGAGCTGGGTGTGGGACGCAGAAGCTGGAGCGGAAGCATCACGCTGGGCGTAATGCAGCTGGAGATGAATTCCCACGGGGAGTTGCTGGCGGCCGGGTGGCTTTGCTGAAGCTGCGGGAAGGAGGACGGGCTTTAGTGGCAAAATACGGGCTTAGCACTGGCGGGAGAACCAGGGAAGGGGCACCCAGTGTGCTGCCTGCTTGGCTTGTCCTCCTGCCCGTATGGGCGGAAAGGGAATCGGGTGATTTATGGCCTGGATGGGAACACACGCGTCCCAGGTTCGTTTCTGTGCAGCCAAAGCCTCCGTGCGCGACCTTGAGCGAGTCCTTCAGGCTCGGGTATCTCCCTTAAAGAAAGGGAAAAAGGAGGGGGATGAAGCAGAAAGAGGAAACTTTGGATTATGGACTTGATCTGCCTTGTACCCTGTGTTCACTGCGGTTACGGCTGCAACGTGGGGGACATCCGGGAGGTTTGCTGGGGTTGGGCAGCGGCTGAGCGGAAACGCTGCAGAGTCGTAGTTTTGGAGACGAGCGTCTGTATTCTCCTTCGAGGCGTAAATCACGTAGGGATCGACCTCTCCTCCCTGTGACGCGGCAGCACACGGGGGCTCCTCTTACCGTCCTTACCTCACGGCGATGCCGCGGGGGTGAATGCCGGGCAGCTTGCGCTGGGTTCGGGTAATCCGGGGAGCATCGGCGTACCCGAGGCTTGTTCAAGTTGTTGCTGAGGAAGTCTGATTTCTCAGAGTGAGCGAGAAGTGACTTCCAAATCAGAGGCAGCATGAAAAATCGCAAGGGGAGAATAAAGTCGTTCGTGCTATCGCGTTTAATTGCTAGCAAAGGCAAAAATCGCGCTTCACGCATTTGATTCACCGGCGAAAGCGCGGGTACCAGCTGCCCCATTAGGTATTGATTCTAACTGGTAGGCTTAAAAGATGCAGAAGGTATTTAGTGATAATGATTTACGTTTATATAGTGCCTTGTATCCGCTGGGATCACGAAGTGCTTTGTATATCTGTGGATAAAAATATACCGGACAACGAGCACTCCATCCGTCACCAAATGGCAGCCACTGCCCCAGCGAGGCTGCAAGCCGGTCGCGAAGGAGTTGCGGCATTTCCAGAGCCGCTCTCGCTCCTCGCTGCTGGGGCTCTTGGGGTGCCGCGCGGTAATGTTCTAATAAAACCAGGTGCTAAAACCAGTTTAAAAACAACAGCGCCGTAAAAAGGAGAACCGTCCCCGTCATAAAACTGCATGCGGCGGAACGGGAGGGGAAACTTGAAAGGGAGAGGGTTGTAAATGGGGAACGTCGCCGCCAGGGACGTCGGCTCCCTCTGCGCTGGCACGTGAGGGGTAGCGAGGGACCTCCCGCACCTCGTTTGGAGGCCGCAACGCAGGGAAAAATCCCGACACCTGAAGCCTGGATGACGCTTCTGCCCCCGTGCCCCGGGAGCGGTTCTCCAGGGGCTGGGTGCAATCCAGGCGCCTTCCTCCTGCAGCTCCCTGAGCGAGCGAGCTCCGCCGGCGGCACCGCGCTTTGCCGGCTCGACGCCGGAGTCTCTCCTAGGAGGCGTCGAGCCCCGCTAGCCCAGCATCCGCCCCCCGAAAGCAGAGCCTGCGGCAGCGGCGGCGGCTCGCTCAGCTGGCTCTGGGAGGCAGGCGAGGGGAGGGGAGGAAGGAAGGAAGGGAGAGAGAAATTGAGGCTCTTGGAGATACTCATTCAAAATTCATAGGCGCAAAATTGCCGTCTGCATGGATTTGTTTCCTTTTGGAAATTACAGGAAACTACAGGCACCAACAACTGTTATTCAAATAGCCACTTTAGATGATTAGGATGGCAGGAGGCTGTACTTACACATGCAGACCCAATATAATCAGACGCGAGGCAGGGTGGGAAGGCAAGGCCAGGCAGAGGGAAGCTGGAGGAGCTTAGAAGCGTAAGCAGGCAGCAGGGCGGCTCTGCGGGAAGAGGCACGGGCCCGAATCCAGCCCCGCGCCACGGTGTGAAGCAGGAGCATCCTATTAGCTCCCCCTGGGCGGGAGAGCCAGCAGGTTTGGGGTGATAAGGGAGAGCGCGGAGCCGGGCGGCGATTCCCGGAGGGTGCTTCGCACCCCTCGCAAGCTGGAAGGCTGCGCGCGGGCGGCGCAGAGGAACGAGCGCCCTTTCCTCTTGCCTGCAAGCAAGGGCTCTCCTCTCCGCTGCACGTGCGTCACGGCCCAGAAACGCCCGCTCCCCATCCCCTACCCCCTTGCCTTCTTGCATAAGTATGCGCGATCGCTTGCCGGCCTGTTATAAATGAAGAAAGGGAAAGGTTTTACCCACCCTGAATTTATTAAAAAAAAAAAAAAGGCGGACGCACATGCAAAACCCTGAGCAAATATTGTTCTGAGGATCGGCTTGAGGGTCAGCAACAAAAAGAAACGCAGGCAAAACATCTGAGCCGCTGGAGGGTGGAAATTGCGTAATGCAAATAAACTCTGTAGTACAAGCAGAGACAAGAGAAGGAGAGACTCCCAGCTTTTTATCCAGAGCGCCGTTTCTTTTACTTTCAAAACACTTCTCTGGGGGGCCAGTGGTGCCGCGCGGTGCGAGAGCATCTCGTCCGCTCCCTCTCCTGCTCCTGCGCAGCCAAGCCGTCTCTCCGTGACACCGAGCCCGCTCCTTCGCGCGCACGGACAGCTTCCGGCAACCTGCCGCGTCTTCACGAGCCGCCCAAGGTGTTTGTAAATGTTTGCACGCAGGCGAGCGTCCCATCTGCGGCTGTGTCGGGCGCGCGTTGCCAGCCGCAAGCACGTGGCTTGGCAAGGTTTTTAGCTGGAAGCGCCTGCAGCGAGCGGCACGCGTGCAGCACCCAGCGCTTCGCCGCGGGGCTGGACCCCCGTACGAGCCCTTTGGCTTGCCAGACCCGCATCCTCGGCGGCGCAAGAGCCCGTCTCTGTACCGCGCTCCTTTCCTCGGCTGCGAGGTCACGGAGGTCTTTATGTGCTCCTTAAGGTATTTTCCTGGCTCGTCCTGGCAAGCGAGCCTTGCTCTAAAGCATCCGGGCGATGGGCAAAGCTGGGTGCACACGTCCTGGAAGGGAGCGAGACCTAAAAGGTGAGAGCGGGAGGTCTCGGAGGGGCTGCCTTTCAAGCGCAGCCGACGCGGAAGCCTTGACGCTTTGAACGGGTGAGGAGACCTTCCCAAAACCTCTAGGCTCTCTTTAAAGGTGGGCAGGAATCAGCTGGACCCCTGCTTCCCCCTCCGCGGGCCCTTTTTTGGGGTGACCTTGAGGGTGCGTTCGCCGGACACGGGTGCTGACGAGCTGCTTTGCGCGCCCTGGCTTCCCTTTCTTGCCTTTACAAGTGCTTTTCTCTTATCCGGTAGTATTTTGCAAAACTTCACAAGCTTTAAGTGGGAAGACTCTTGCTAAGAGGCTGTTGATAAATCTGGAGCAGACAGCAGGAAAGGTTTAGTGCCGTAGTCTCTTCCTTTCCATTGGAAAAAGCGGCTTATCTGCTTCGGAGACTACAGGTTCTTCCTTCTTATCCGCGCTGAAATCTTATCTAAACTGGTTCAGGTGGCGGAGCCGAGAGAAGGAAATAATTAAGCAAGAGACAGGTGAAATGCTGACATTATTATTACTTAAATGGCCCAAAGCTTTTACCTCACCTATTTTTTATTTTATTTTATTTTACTTTTTTTTTTTTACTGCCGGTGGCACGTAGCGAGGGAGAAATTGGTTTTTCCAGGTTATCTTACCCATCCGCGCACACGCGCGCGCCTTGGCCCCCCTCCTCCCCACCCAAATATAAATCTCTTTTAACTGGTTCTGTTGGCGAGACAGAGAAATAATTAAGGCGAAGGTGGCTGAAATGTTGATGTTATTACTGTAATGCAGCCGCCTGTTTAGTTTCTTTGCCGATGAAATGCAACCAGGGGAAAATCAGTTTTAAAGATTACCTCGCGGAGATGCAAATTGAGGAGCGGAAACCATGTAGTCAGGAAGAAATGGTCTCAAACTAGGAAACATTTCAAAGTCTGTGACAGTCTCTTAGGGGCTTTTAAGACCACAATTTACCTTTTGACTGCATTCTATTTTCTCTGAAATCCTTTATTTCCCTCTTATTTATTGACTGGAGAGACAGCACAAAAACGAGAAAGCGATTCTCCAGCCGCTGGTCTTAAAAATCCATAGAAGAAAATTATTCTCACGAGGGCGGTTTTTTGTTGTTGTTGGGCTCTTTTGTTTCCTCCCCCCACCCCTTCTTTTTAGCACTCTCTGTGAACCACGGCTTAATTGAATCGCTTTGCCGTCGAGGGGCCTCGAACTGGAAGGTGTCAAGGTCAGCGTCGTCTCGGAGCGAGAAGCCCTGATTAGAGAGGTGGGAACCATGGCAATAACACGGCGGGATGCGGAGCGCATCAAAGGTGACGGGTCTCTGTCCATCCACGCGCAACGAACATGTCGGGAGCCATGAATTGCAGTGGATGGGCTAGCTCTCGTTTCAGGGATGGCGCTCTGGATTAAGAAAACGTGTATCTATGCTGCTTGGGTTAGCATCGAGGTCTCGGTTTAGCATCGAGGTCTCGGGTTAGCATCGAGGTCTCAGGTTAGCATCAAGGTCTCGGGTTAGCGTCGAAGTCTTGGTTTAGCGTCGAGGTCTTGGGTTAGCATCGCGCCCTTGGGTTAGCATCTCTCTCTTGGGTTAGCATCTCTCCCTTGCAGCGGTAGTCGGGGATTGATGAGCCTCCATGCCTTGCTTTGCGGTTCACGCTGTTACCATGTGCTCCTCTTCCTCTTGTAGGTATCTCAGGGTAGTGATTGAGTCGCTCGCTCACTGCTGGAGCGAGAAAGCCTTCTAGACACAGGGGCTGCTCCCAGCCACACGCTTCTCCGTGGGATGGGGAGCCAGGCTGGCCGGTTCATGGTCCCTCCCAGCAGGTCGGCTCCGGGATCTGCAAGGTGCTGGTTCAGGAGGGGATGCTTTTCAGCAAGCCTAATGGTTACCAACCGCCTGTCCCTCACCCACCCCTTCCCGGGTCTCTCCAGGGCCTCCACCTTCCTCCTAGGAGCACACGCATCTCCATCCTTGTCTCCCTTCCAGCTGGCTTTATCCGCAAGCCCAGACCCTGGTCCCAGTATCACATCCTTTTGGCCTTACCCCTGCCCCGGTGACATCGTGCTCCGTCTCGCTCCTCACGCAGCCATTTCCCCCCACCACGCACACATTTCTGTCTGCGGGTGTTCCCTGGCAGGAATGATACTGAGATGTGCAGAGGGAAAAAAATACCGTAAAGAAGTCCTGCAGCACTGGCCTAGTTAGACCATACCCAGCTGCGAGCTAACTCCGCTGCCCAGGCGAGCCCCCCGGAGACCGCTCTGCTTGGGAGGCAATAACTAGATTAAAAACCAGTGCATCAGCTTAGGCTAATATGGCTCGCGTTGGTGAGCCCAGTAATTAGAGCCTACATCTCGGTNCTGGCAGGAATGATACTGAGATGTGCAGAGGGAAAAAAATACCGTAAAGAAGTCCTGCAGCACTGGCCTAGTTAGACCATACCCAGCTGTGAGCTAACTCCGCTGCCCAGGCGAGCCCCCCGGAGACCGCTCTGCTTGGGAGGCAATAACTAGATTAAAAACCAGTGCATCAGCTTAGGCTAATATGGCTCACGTTGGTGAGCCCAGTAATTAGAGCCTAGATCTCGGAGATGAAATCCTTCCAGGCCATCCAGTCCACCTTTCAGCCAGCCGTGTGTAATTACTCCTAGCTCCTTCGCAGAAAGGAACGCGTTGGGATGTCTCCGGCGCCTCTGGCGCCGAGGTTGCCTGCTTGTGGATATTTTTCCGCTGAGTTTCTGAGGTTGCATAAAAGAAACGATGCGGGCAGATCTGCGGCAAAGTCGTGCCTGCAGAGATGGAGCTGTGCATCTCCTTCCCTCCTCCAAAGCGCTTCAGGTGGTACCAGGAGCTTTGGTCCTCGACAGGCAGCACAAGGATGTCCGCGGCGGCGTGGGGAGGACAGGGAGCACCCGCTGCCCTGAGCGATGCCTCTGGGAGAGCTGCAGGAGGAGTTCCAGACCCATGACACCTCCCGTTAGATCTGGAGCAACTATTTCCGTGCACAGGCTCCTCAGATCGGGCTGCTCCGTATTCTGGCTCCGCGGCTTTCGGTCTCAGCTCCCCAGGCAGGACGTGGAGGTACTTCGCTCAAAGGTGCCTTTGTCTGCTGCAAAGGCAGTAAGAGAGACGGAGGGGTAGAATTGCAAAGGTTTGAAAAGTTTCGCTTTAGGAGTGAAGGGTTTTGCTACAGTTGAACTGAAAAAAAGACTGGTTTGGGCAAGATCTCCATGAAACCGTTTCTTTCAAGCCCCCCTGCCTTGAAAACCGCCACCGCGGGTGTACGCGTCCCCGTTTGCCCCCCTGGACTTAGACGTCACGCGTGCTGCGGTGTGGCGGTGTCTCCCAGGGTGTGCTGCCGTGTGTTTCGGCGGCTGGGAGCCCCGGGCTCGCTCCTGGAGGCCGGAGCTTTGCTGCATCTCGGGAGCTTGGCTGCGTCACGGGAGAGCTTGGAAGGGTTTGTGTCCATTACGACGACTGAAAGCTGAAATCGGAGCCGTAACCACCCGTCTCCCAGCGTTCCGGCTCCTGTTTCCTCTGCACCTTGTCTGATTCCCGCTGCTGTTGCAAACTCAGGGGGGGAAGCGCGTCCCCGGGGATGCGGGCTGGGGCAGCGGGACCCCTCGCCCCGCAATTCCCCCCAGCGCCAGGACACCCCGCTTCCCTCCGCGCCTCCATTGCTGCGCCGAGAGCACCCTCTCCTGTCTCAGCCTGCCTCACTGCATTTTTTTCCCTTCTGCCTTCCCTCACGTAGAAGCGGGCGCTGAGGCTCTCCATCGCGTAGCGGGGTGAGGACGAGGGTCTGGGGACCCAGCACTCCGGGTGCCGGCACGCACGCCGCGGCACGGCGGCGGTGTACGACCCAGTGCGACCCTGGCAGCAGCACCGAAGCCTGTTTAGGAGAACCGGGGGAATATTTAAGTAAAAAACAATTTCCAGGAGAGGTCTGTTATAATTACTAATTAGATCTGGTTATAATTATCTCTCTTTGCAATCCCATACCTGCCGCGGAATAGCTCCAGTTCCTGCTAACAATTAACAGGGAAAGCCTTTATGATGCGCTGGGTGATTATATTGCAATCGCAGCCTCCGTGGCGAATGCTGACTTATTAAAGAAGGGCCGATATTTACAGAGGAACGTTGTGATCAAATTAGGCTAAAATTAACTGGAGTAAATTAAGAATGCCAGGTTTTTTCATCTGTTTCCCTTTCTTTTCCGCCACAGCGTCGCCTCTGGCTTCGTTTGTAACGCTCTNCAGCCTCCGTGGCGAATGCTGACTTATTAAAGAAGGGCCGATATTTACAGAGGAACGTTGTGATCAAATTAGGCTAAAATTAACTGGAGTAAATTAAGAATGCCAGGTTTTTTCATCTGTTTCCCTTTCTTTTCTGCCACAGCGTCGCCTCTGGCTTCGTTCGTAACGCTCTGCGTCCATTGCCGTGCTCGACCGGGCGCAAAGATACGGGAAAGCGGCAGCAACCCGTTTCCCTGGCTTGCCTCTGCGTGAAACCTGCGTTCGCGTCTCCCCCGTCCGCCGCAAAACTGCGGGGCGAGACGCAGCCGCCCGGCGTTTGCAGCCCCCTCCCCGGCTTTAATGAGCTTGCTACAGGCTCTGCTGCGCCGCGAGCCGGCTCAGAGCGCTCGTCGCGCGCTTCCTGTTCAGGGCACGGCTTTTCTCAGAGCAGTAGCAAGAGGGGTGGATTTCCCCCAGCGATGCTAAACCCGACGCTCGCTTGCACTTAAGGCGCGCCTTAATGAGTCCGAAGTGAAGGCCTGGTGCTCGGCGTCGGGAAGAATCGCGCAACGAGGAATTTGGAGAATTTTTTAATAGCTGTGGGCCAAACCAAATAATCGTCAGATGGCTTGAGGGTTTGATGGTTTGTTTTTTTTTTCTTTTTTTTCAGCACAAATGGGATTATTGGCGAGCGGAGGGTTACCTGTAGGTACCCAGACAGTAGCTGACGGCAGATGAACTTTTGGCTGGTGCGGCGTGGGGTGCGTTCTGCGCGCTGTTGCTTTGCTTCCGCTGAGCAGGAGGCTGAAGCATCCTAAATAATAGCGTAGCAGAGGGTGGTGGAGGTAATGAATAATACTGTCTCTGGCCCCAGCCTTTGGATGAATTATCGTTCCGATTTTATCGTTCCGATAAAATTCACGATTTTGACAGGCTTTGCAAATTGCGTCTTATTTACAGCTTCACCACCTTCTCCACCTTGACCTGATTGCCTCACCCCTAATCCTCCAGACCAAAGCCGAGCCGAACGCGGGGTCCCATACTGCGTCTTTAGTGACTCCGGGTTTTTCCCTTAATCCGGGAGCTCCACCCTGCTTCTGGCTTAATGCTACGCGGGCAGTGTCTGCGGGCTGAGCCTCCGTCCTGGCAGCGCCGCCTGGAACTTTAATTCCCGGCTGGTCCCTAGAAGGGCCGAGACGGGGCGAGCGCGGTGGCTGGCAGTACTTCTGCCGCGGCTAAGGGTGCTGGTAACGCAGACTGTGCCGTCAGCGTTTGAGGGAGGCAGCCACAGGGTGGACCTTGGGAAGGCGCCTTCTAAAGAGGCAGTGGTTGGGATGAAAACTTTTGCCGTAACAGGTCAAGACGCTCTTTTTCCTCCTTTGTTTCCGTGCAAGAAGCTCACGCGAAGCCTTTGAGATAAGGTTTTAGGGTTTGTCCTCTTCTTTCTTCCGCTCCTTTCCTCCAGAGAGGAAGAAAGAAGAGAAACGGGTGCGTCGAAAACAGGGAGGGAACCGTCCTTTTTTCAGGACTCTCATCATTGGAAAACTGAACAATCCCATATTGTCTGCCCAAAATGAAACGTTGGAGGTTATTGTCCTCTCTGTGGAAGCGTGACGATTTCCGATGAGCTTTTCCCTGCTTTCTTCAGCGCCGGCGGAGCTGGCAGCCAGCGGGGATTCCTGCCCACCGCCCACGGGGTAACAGGACGGCGGGGTGCAGGGTTGGTGCCGGCGGCGCGGGTCGCTTCGCCCCGTGCGATCCCTCGGCAGAGGTACAGGTGCCGAGATAGAGAGGTGGAAAGGGCAGGACCGCCCTCCGTAGCTGTTTGCGTGGCTCCCATTCCCACACCCCAAGCGTCGCCCGTTTTTTAACGATGCTTTTTGCTTCGGGGACAGTTCTCCCGTGCAAATCTCCCTCAGCCTGCCTTTGCATTAGCGTGCCGCAACACAGGGTTAATCGAATGGGTCATGAAATAAGCTGAAGGCAGAAGCAGCAGCATCCTTTTCTCCGTTGTAATGAATTGTCTGTTTTCTTAACGTGTCCCTGCTCCTTTCACCGCTCTCCTGACCTCTCCGCATCGCTGCACGCCCCGTTCCTGGTTAGGATCTCCAGCCGGTCTTTGTAGTGCATTGTCAGCCCTAATTGCTTTCTGCTTGGGCCCGTAACGCGCGCAGTTCAGCGAGGCCGCAGGAACAGAGCAAAGGAGGACAGAGGGACCGGTGTGTTAATCCCTGGCTTTGCTACGGTGCTCGCGGCGCTGGGCGTCCCTGCGGAGTTCGCTGACGCTCGGCCGCTGCTTTTGAGCGAGCGGCGGCAGCGAGGAGCGGTCAGGATACGCCAGTCCCTTTCTCTTTGGGGGTGCGAGACCACGATGTAGTTGGAGGAGAAAGAATTACAAGCTAATTACCGACTCGGGTGACGTGGGGGTGGCGAATCGCAACGTCACGCGGTGGTCCTCGGCAGCTCGTGCGAGCGCCCCCGGGGAAGGGCTGGCGGGACCCGGCGCGGCCGGGGTGAGCCGCAGCCTGGGAGCCCACGGGGCAGTGCCGGAAGGGCTGCCGGACAGCCTGCCGGCGGGCGGCTTGCCACGTGGGAGGCATTTGCGGGGGCGACCTGTGTGTTTGGAGGAAACCCAGAGGCTTGGAAGGGTGCTCTTGTGTTTTCTTTGCTGTAAGCTGGCACGGTGCTTGTTTTAGCCCTGGAGGGCTGGATGCAGCGACCAATATCGGGGCTAAGCTGGCGGCCAGCGCTTGCTAATACGGCTCCAGCAGGCAAAAGTCGCACCCGTTGCCTCAGCATGGTCGAATGCGTCGGTGACTTGAGCCTGGGACCGTGAGTCCATCGTTTCCCTGCCCTCGCGAGACAGCCGTGCTCATCTGAACTTGCCGCGTAGTCCTGCCCGCGGCTCCTTCCAGCCTTGTGCTCCCCAAAAAGCAGCGGCAGTCCGACATTTCCCATGCGGACTGGGCTTTTCCTCACTTGCGTCGCTGCAAATGGTGCGAGTTCACCAGCAGTACCGCAGCCGGGGCTCCGGCACGGGCCACGGGGTGGGATGTGGTGGGGACCGTGCAGGCAGCGCCACGTCAGTGATGGCACTGGGGAGGCAAAGGGAAGGAACGTGCCCAAGCCTAGAGCAGGGCAGCCCAAAACGAGAAGCTCCTCGATGTTGGGTTTTTTTTTTCCCCCTTCACAAACAATCCCCAAAACGAGCTCTGAAGCGAGTACTGCTGTTTGCAGGTGCGCGTAACCCTTTTTATTTGAGGCTAGGGTTTGTTGGTGAACCTGCTGCTTCGAGGCACCGGGGTGAATGCCGGCGCAGGGAGGCTTGGCAGTGGCTGTGACGCGCAAGAAGCACTCCGGAATCGGGTGTCAGGTCCCCAAAGCCTTGAGATTGCATGAGGAAGGGAGAGAATTTCAAGTGAAAATAAAAATGCTTTGCCTCCGTTATCGGTGGAGCATCCCGGGGTCGCGTTCCGAAGCTTTGCGGTACTGAGGGCTGGAAACGCGTTGGTTTTTCCGTGATGAAAGGCTCCGCTCCTCCTCTCTTCGCATGGGTTTAGGATCTGGGCTGTAAGAAAAGTGAGAAACGACGCGACAAGCACGGTACAGCCGCTCCGGGTGTGGCGACGCTGAGTTAGCTGGCAGATGTTCGCGGCCCATCCGTTCCACCCTGCAGAAGCCGAGCAAGGCGTCTCCTCTCTCAAAAGCAATCCAAGACCCTCGGGAGCTCTCCGGGCAATGCCGTAACCCCCGTTTCTGGGAAGGCGATGCCTTGCCGGGTGGGCAGCTGTACCCCCTGCTCACCAAGCCCTCTCCGGGGTGGGAAGCAGAGGGCACCTCGTTGTTTGCGGTGGGTTTGCCCGGCGCCTGCAAGGTGCCACCAGCCCGGGGCCCTGCGTGCAGGCGATTCAAGGTGAGCCAAGCCACTGTCTTCCTTGCAGGCTATTCCTTTCCATCTGTCCTTCGCATGGTCCCCCTCCCCTGGCGTCAACGCGAGCTTAATGAAAAAGCAGCAGATGTTCCTTTGATTTCAATTTACTGCAGATTTTACCCTAATGCAAATGGTGTTTTGCATCCAGCTGTGACGAGGCAGCCTGCGCTGAGGCCCGGCGTCCCCGCCTGCGGGTTTCCTACCTTGTCTCGCCGACTCAACGGCAGCGACTCGCTTCCAGAAAGCTTCGCCGGGACGTTGGCTCCGCCAGGCCTTGGGAGCGGCTCTGCCCCGGGTTCGGGCCGTGCAGAAGCGCTCGCCGCAGCTCCTGCGCGCTGGCCGGGCAGCGGTGGGATCTGCGAGAGAGCCTGGTTTGAGCCTCGGTGGAAATTTTTGTGTGTGTTTCGGAGGTTCCTCGCAAAAGGGAGTGATAATTGAGAAGAGCAGTCAATAGCGAGTAATTCATCTGCCAGATTTAGCTTCGCTTTCCCCTCTAGGATTGCAGCAAGCCAACTGCAATTTCCTGACCTTATCTCCTCGCTGAGTGGGTAAACAACAAACAAACTCTTTTGTCGCTGCCTGGAGTGGCTTGAAGGTATTCACAAGCGGAGCCGGTTGGTTTGTCGGCAGATGCGGAACGCGGGGCTTTCTCCTCTCCCTTGTGTTTCTGCCACCGGAATTTCTCTGTGTGCGGACGCAGCTCCCGCAGACTCTCGCGTGCCCGGGCGTTGCTGTTCCATCGTTGGGTCTGTGACCGCCGTCCTCCTCCTAGATGGTGCAACGCCGCAGTCCTGGCCTGCGTTGTAAGCTGTGTGCGCGGAGAGCACCCGCAGCTCGCTCCCAACCCTCCACCGCCTGCACCGTTCTCTCAGCAGCCCTC
>VZSC01012693.1:0-27551 GCA_013398225.1 Steatornis caripensis | reverse complement strand
GCTTAAAGTGTTTGCATCTTGATGGTGACCTGAACACTGTACTGCAGGAGCAGGAAATAGCTAGTGGCTCTATAACAGTTAAAGTCATAAATGTTAATAAAAGCATATGATAAAAAAGCAGCCAGTCTGGGACATGGAGTTGGACCACATCCACAGCACCACAGAAGAGACTTCTGGCAGAGACAGTGACTCCTCATCCTCACCGCGCTTTGTTCACTAATGGAGTCAAGACCCTACCTTAACCAGCAAGCTATTGCTAAGGACATTACAACTTTCTGTCGNCATCCACAGCACCACAGAAGAGACTTCTGGCAGAGACAGTGACTCCTCATCCTCACCGCGCTTTGTTCACTAATGGAGTCAAGACCCTACCTTAACCAGCAAGCTATTGCTAAGGACATTACAACTTTCTGTCGTTTGGGCTGTTCCTACCAGGCTGCTTAACCTGTAGCATGGGTAAAAGATTTACGTATTGTCTATTCTCCAAAAGGTGTGAGCCCCTGAATAAATGGTGCAGTATTGAACATCTCGGAGCAAATATAGCAGCTGGGAAGCTGAGGAATTGCCCTTTGTTGGACAGCTGGGAGTGGAGTACATACCACAGAAAGTAATCCCCTTGATTTTCAGGACAGCAGGATGTGATATAAAGCTCCTGTCCCTAGAATGGCAATCTGGTAGGAATCACTTACTCAGCAAACAAGAAATTTTCACTGGTCTTGTTAGATCTGGGACCTGATTGCCCTCAATCCAGTTGTGGATACTGGTCCATCTTTCCCCAGAGATGGCTGTTAAAGTGATAGATCTGCATCTTCGTAAGACAGAGTGGTTTTCATATCTTAATGGCTTTCTGTCTTCCTGGGATGAGTCAGGTTATATCAGAGGAGATTACTATCTATTCTGGTTACTTGCTTAGAGCCCCAAGCCATAATCAAGTTCATTTCTCTGCCTCCTCGCTTGAGGGCAGATTTTCTTTTGTGCCCCCAAAATACTGTGTTTCAGTTATTTATAAATGTTCATCAGATCGTTTGCCTGTACAAATTACAGCCTGAGTATTATCTGTGAACTATGTATTTCCATTATTCATCCTGGTCTCTGCTCCTGATTGGATGCCTGGAATTTTATGAATAGAGAAAAAAGTGAATGATGAATAGTGAATCATGAATAATAAACAGAAGATGAGTACACTTTTTCAAACTCCTATTCCTCCATGAATATGTGTACCCCTCTATATCAGTTGCCTTCACCAACATTCATATGCAGAGAAAATAGATTAAAACAAGACTAACAAAAAAAAAAGGGCAGGAATGCAGCTGAATCAAATCAGGAACTGTGGTTTTTTGTGCATAATTGTGAATGCACTACTCAGCAGTTATTCAGCTCCAGCAAAATCCAACTGTTCTGGGGACAGAGTTAGCTGGAGAGGTGAGAGTAGGATTTTTTTCCACAAATCCCCCACTAACTTACCCAGGAAGGAGGACATGTCTCAATGCTTCTGCTTTCTTCTGCTTCCTCTGCTGTAAAATAAAAAAAATTATGACCTTGCTTCTTCCCACAGCTACCTCAGATCTCTGAACAAATCATGCTAAGTGAGAAAGAAGCATTTTTAAAGACTCATCAGTAACTAGTATAAATCATGTCAGCCTTTAGATTATTAGCTTTTTAGGTAACTTACAGGTATGTTCAATGCAGATGTTGCTTAGAGATTATTCATAAATTATATGTTTCCCACGACATAGAATTGATAGATTCTGTGTGCCTGACTTGCCAAATCATGTTATTCTTCAAAAAACCCATTTTGTTCACTTAAACAAAACTTTATTTTCTTGTGCAATGTCCAAAACTTAATAATTAGTGTTTTCCTAAATGGCAACAATTTGCCCTCGTAAGCCTGCAAAAAAGTCTTCTAATTTAAACCTGTAGAGTCATCTTGGCAGTGAATGTGAGCAATTACAATCATTCTTGCTCTAATTTATACAATTATAGGAACTTATTTTTTCTTAGCTTTGGGCTCCAGCTGTCTGAAGTTGCTGACCAGAATGGAAGCCATGAACATACTTTTTTGAAAGGAAGAAAGATTTGTTTAGATTGTGAGATTTGTACTTTTTCACGTTTTCAAGAATGGTTCCGAACTAATTACATGTGCATTTCTGTCTTTCTAATTAGTGAATCTACAGAACTCTTGCAGCTTTGTACTAAAAGGCACGAGGATTTTCATCTTTAGAAGGTAAAATTCAAATCTCTAGGGTCTTACCTGAAAATGAAAAAATAAATAAGCCTAGACCTTCTGCATATGATCTAACAGCAGCTGGTTATTATCAAGCCACTTTGAACATTTTGAAGTTCAGAAAAGAAATATTTCTAGCTTGAATAAAAACAGCCAAGCCTTTCAGGAACTGCTGGAGAGTACTCAGCCAAAAGCATCCATTAGGCACCCAGAATTACCTCTCTAAATCAGGCAGAAGAGGGACTTAAATTTGCTTTTATCACAGAGTAAATGTCTCAACTGAGTTCCAAAGAGCATTTTGCCAACTGGGACTGAAGATGGTTATGCTGAAACCAGAACTCTTGAAATAGTTTTGGTTTTGACTTTGGCTTTCATAATGACCCAAGTCAATTGCATCAGAAAATTCCCAGTATGCTTTAACCACTCTAACCAGTATTGCGTAGGGTGAAATATCTTACAGATATGCATTAAACAGACCTATATAGCTCTGCTTTTTAACACTTTACGGAAGCAAAATACCAGAAATTTCTGCATTTATGGGATGTCAGCATTTGAAGATTTTTCTGGAAGAGCTTTTAAAATAAAAGATGTTTTTAATGATATTTTATACTATTAAAGTATGTAAGCATTTTTATAGGTACTGGATATACTTTCTTCAACCATAGGAATAAGTGGCATGTCTGTTTAGATTTTAGCTCTGATTCTCTAAAAAACTATAATCAGGAAGTTCAAATTACCAGTCTAGCCTAAAACTCAGTTAATGGAAGTTTTGTGACCATATTTTTTCCGCTTTAAAAAGTAATAATTCAGCTTTGCTGATGTTTCCTTTGTCGCTTCAATGAACTGTGAATTAGGGTCACCCTTTTAGTGTCCTTTTGAATCATCAAATTATAAATGCATTTCATCTGTCTCAAGGTATCACAGCAAAAATTACAAGATGACCTTTAAAAATAGCTAGTAAAGCACTGTTGCTTACTTTGTTGTAGGTCTCACCTCAGACAATCTCCTGTCTCTGTCACTTTCAGAGATAAATTACTATATTTCCACTGTGCCTACACCTGTAATAGCAGCTGCCTTTTCACCACCTGTCACTCGCTTTTCTGACCCCTCCCCATTCCTGCTTTTATTTCTTTCTGCCTACACTGCAATTCTCCATTTCTCTCAGGGAAAAAGTATATATTTAATATATGAATACAAAATACAAACTATACCCTCATCTTCCTTTCCTTTTCCCCTTGCCTGTCATAATGCAGGGAGTTGCTGTATGCCTTTTCCTCTTACTCCTCCAGTTGTTCCATCTCATCCCATTCCCTTCCTTAGTCTTCTCCTTAGCTTCTCAATATGCTTTGGCTCTTTTTCCATCACCATACAAGCAAGTTTACTCTTACTCAGCTCACACCAGTCTGCCCCTCCAGCCCCTGCCCGTTCTCTCTCCATTCCCTCTGAGCTCCAGCTGTGGTGCAGCATTCCTCTTCTTCCTGCTGGTCTGGCTGCCTTGGACTTGAACACAAATGAGCACACCCTTTTGGAAAACCCGTCCTTTCATTGCTCCATTGAGTTTCCACTTTCCTCCTTCCTCCATAACTTCTTGTTCAGAAAGTCCTCTGGAAGGTTTTCTTGTTCTCATCCTTGATTACTGGGGAGAGAAGAGCGGTGCTGAGTAAGGCTGCAGTTTTTATAATGTTTTTTATTTGATTCTTCTTGCTTTCTGCTATGTCTTGTCTGTGAGCACAAGACAAACCAGCATGCCTGTGTCAAAAAGGTATGTCTTTCATACATGAATTTATTCCAAATCTGTTTCCTTATGTCCAAATGAAAACCTTTTCATGGGTCTCAAAATTCAACCATCAGGTCAAGCTTGAACTCAGTGAAAACAAATCTCTTAACCTCTCTTCCCTGTAACCTTGTTTCTCAAAATTTCACGACTACTTTTGGTTGTCATAGTATTGCCATGCTGCTTTTAAATGGATATGATCTTCTGTTGAGATCTGTCTAATTCCCCACCCCGTGCCATATCTTGGTGTTGCAGTCTTTCCTTCTAACTTCTCTAATACGTTTCCCATCCACCGAGACACCTGAGACTCTCCATATAGATCCCATCATCTTATATCTCTATAAGTATACTGACATTTTCAATGACCTTTCTCTGACTTCTCATGCTAATGAAAAGCTCCCCAAAGCACACACAGGGCCATTTTAAGGTGATTTTTTTCCTGTGAAACCTACTTGGCTAGCACCATATTGAGATCATCACCATTATGCTGATCCATATGTCTGTTTGTGTGGGTTATATCTGACCAGATGCAGTCATGTTTAGATACAGGTGTCTGCAAAAGAGCTCATTTCAACTTATTCTTTAGTGGATAGAAAGAAACAAGGCATTGCCAGATCAGATCCAATGTGTCAATACATAAAAGTGCCTGTTTCCCTTCACTGGCTGTGAAGGAAGCTGGGGGTGACTAGCTCAGATGCCAATATCTGCAGCTGAGATATCTGAAACTATTGAGAAGAATCTCACTTTTTTTGTAGCTTTGAAGTATTTTGTCTTAATTTTTAAATTATATGTGGTCAGGAGCAATTCTGTGTCCATACCTGGATCTGTGCAAAGCCTAACACAACAGGGTTTGAGGCCATGGATATGTTCTCCTGGTGCCACTGTAATGGTTAGACTTCAAGTTATCAACAGCATCAAAATGCTGTTCAGAAAAAGACTGAAGAAAACATCTTGCAAAGGTTAGAGGAGCCACAGTGATGTATAGCAAGAATATGGAGGCATTCAGAAACAGTTAATTGATAGCTTGTGTGTCTGGTATTCACAGTGCTGCAGTCCCAGTGACTCTAAACATATGGCAGCAAGGATAATGCTGAAAAAGAACAATGGCATTTACTCAACTGCAGTGTAGAGCACTTATTTATTTATTTATTACTAACAGTGGTATGTAAAATTTTTCTAGCTTTCCTTTGGAGGAGGTTTTAAAATTAAGATCTTGGAGAAAATATGAAGTACTCAGACTTCCATAACTACGGTAACGTTTAGTGACAATTTTGCCTTTGTTTTGCTGCATGATTGCCTTTTAGCAATAAGTGAAATTCTAGGGCTTGTGCTAATTCTTTTCACTTCTTCTCATGTCTTTGATTTTGCAGACCGCAATGACCTTGTTTGGGAAAAAGATGACTTAACAGGGATATGACTGAGATACATAAAATTGCAAGAAATATGGTGATGATGAACAAGAATGTTTATTCAGTATTTCCCACAATATTCATATTCTTTTCAAAGAGCACCAAATGAAATTGCCAGCCAGCAGATTTAAAGCAAATAAATGAAATACTTTTCTGTACATTTTGCAGATTAGCCTATGGAATTTGTTACCAGATTGGAATAAAAAATACCAGACATGCACACATACAGTACAATTTTCCCTTGGAAAGCTTGTTGTTTAGTTGAACATACAAATCCAGAGTTGCAGTGGTATTATTCTGCTTATGCAAATCAAATGTGACTTTCTGTCCCACCTAATGCTTGGTATGTATGTGTTAGATGGAAAAGCGGTGCACTGGGGATGAAGGCTACCAGTTTACATTCCTTGGCTCCTTCACTCCGGGTTAAGTGGAACCTCTGAAACAAGGAGGTTGCTCTGTAGAGCAACCAAATACTGCCCAAGCAGCAAGATTTTGAAATGCAACACGGGATAGACAAAATGAGCCCAGACTGGGAAACTGCTCTGAAGATCAGGGAGCTAACACACAGGCAGTTTTCAAAGGTGATGGAAAGAAAGGACTCATAGAAAATTTTCTAGAATTTGTCGTAACTTGGAAACTCACATAAAAATTGCTGGATTAAGATAAACTCTGGAGGAAAAGACTTGGCATGCAAGGGCAGAGTTAGTTCCAAATCCATTTGTTTTAATTCAGTTTTTCCCAGCACATCTGGATTTTTGTCTATTTAAAAAACATGTGCTCTAAGACATCTTCGCTTTTCAGATACAAATTCCTTTTGGTGCTTTTGTGGTGTTCCTTAAAGGAAATTGTATTAGCAGATGTACCTCAGAGTTTTGACTTTTGGGATCATGTCACACCCCTGTCACAGAAAGTATCTAGTTTCTATAGGCAATGCAGAGTGACAACCACCATCAGCAAGTGACTCATACACAACTTAGGAGAAGACAAGTGAGCCTCTGGAGGCAGCTGTTTTGCCAGCGACTGCACTAGGAGCCTGGCGTTTAGGCTAGGCACTTGACTTTCAGGTGCCTGTATTTATGGAAGCAAAAAATCCTGTCTTTTTCTTTTTTTTTTCTGTTTGGAAAGTGATATTACAACCCCTCAACATGTACCCACACAAGTACTCTCGTGAATGTAATGTTGTATGTGTTGACCAGTGTAGCATGCAGAGCATAGGTATTAGCTTACTGGTAACAGCAATAACCCTCGCAAGAGTCAAATCTTTAAAAAAGCACTATGATTTGGTTCAAAATGCCCTGTCTACATTCAGCTCCATAATGAAGTTCAGTGCAATTTTTTATTTTAGTCACTCTTCCAAAAGAGGCATTGGATTTTTTGACAAGAGAGAGCACTTCATCATCTCTAAGAGCATCATTTGACAATAGGCTAACAGGCTCCGAATGTGATCTGAAGTTGTGAAACAATTGCTTTGATGGTTTTCCTCAACTTGGTTACAAGAAACCTTGCTTGACAATTTATTTTGAACATCTGGCCTACTATTATTGAGCATCTATTTATAAAGCTAGCCTCAACAAAACTCTCATAGAAGTGTCTGTCTTCAATCAGTTTGTGTGTGTCTTGTGGCAACAGAATATTTTACAGACATTAGTTCCTAATTGTCCAGGGTTTTCTTATACAAATCAGCATTCCTTTCTGGAGCTACTTTATTTATACATGGTTTTTATTAACAGAGCTGTTTCTGCATACAACATAAATGGAAACAACTCTATTAGAGAAGCTGTGAGTCATTGCCATCACTTTATTAAATAAATTATTTCAAGATCGCAGACAAGTCATGAAAAGGCTTTAACAAACAGCTAGCAACTCCTTAAAATACATAAAAAGCACTTCTTTTTTTTCTACATTTGTATTAAGTTCATTTAAAAATCTTCTGGTTTTGCCAAGGTAGAGAAGTAATTGTAAGCACATTTGGAGATGCTATAGGATATCAGGCAGGCGGAGAGAAAGAGAAAGCATGATTCTCATTCAAGAACAAAGATACAGCATGGAAAGGCTTGGTGTACTACTGTTATTACATGGGTACATCACACATCAAGTGAAGGCATATTGGGGAGCGATGACAGTTCTGCATCTATCACGTATTTTACTCATACATGTCTGCTCTCACAGAGATCCTCCTATTACTTTTCTAGAGATCATGGAAGTTTTCTCCTGTTGAATCAGAAAGACGCTCCTCTTTAGGAACATTTTCTTGCTCTGCTACATTTAGCAAAACTGTTTGCTCCCTCATCTTCATTCAGCACAGTCTGGATACCTGTATTTCACTGAATCCATGCAATACATTTTGTCTTTGCACAAACTACAGTATGTAAACTAGAAAACAGGGTGTTGTTAATGGGAAAAAAATTAGAAAGAGACTCTTGACACATTGAAGTTAAAGAAATTCTTGCATTTGATGTAAGCAAATCGGAATTTTTCCTAAGATCTGACTACAAGTTTAACTGAGTCATTTTGAATTTGTTTGAGCATTATATTAATATATTAGTGACAGCAGCTGCAACTGGGAGAAAGACGAAATAGGGGATTACTTTTTTTTTTTTAATCTGCCTTTCATTATTGCCAATATGAATTTCATGAAACAATGTTGCTTGGCTAACCTAGTGACCTTCAGTGATGGAGTCACTACATCAACGGACAAGGGAAGAGCTACGAATGTCATCTATCTGGACTACTGTAAGGCCTTTGACATGGTCCCCCATAGCATCCTTCTCTCTAAATTGGAGAGATATGGATTTGATGGATGGACTGTTCGGTGGACGACGAATTGGTTGGATGGTCACATCCAGAGGGTAGTGGTCAATAGCTCAATGTCCAGATGGAGATCAGTGACAAGTGATGTACCTCAGGAGCATGTACTGGGACCAGTACTGTTTAGTATCTTCATCAGTGACATAGACAGTGGGATTGAGTGCACCCTCAGCAAGTTTGCAGATGACACCAAGATGAGTGGTGCAGCTGGCATGCCTGAGGGATGGGATGCCATCCAGAGGGACTTGGACAAGCTAGAGAAGTGGGCCCATGTGAACATCATCAGGTTCAACAAGGTCAAGTGCAAGGTCCTGCACCTGCATCAGGGCAACCCCCAGTATCAGCACAGGCTGGGGGATGAAGGGATTGGGAGCAGCCCTGAGGAGAAGGACATGGCGGTACAGGTGGATGAAAAACTGAACATGAGCTGACAATGTGCAGTCGCAGCCCAGAAAGTCAACCATATCCTGGGCTGCATCAAAAGAAGCATGGCCAGCAGGTTGAGGGAGGTGATTCTCCCCCTCTACGCTGCTCTGATGAGATCCCACCTGGATTACTGCATCCAGCTCTGGAGTCCTTACACAGGAAAGACATGGACCTGTTGGAGCAGGTCCAGAGGAGGGCCACAAAAATTATTAGAGGGATGGAAAGCCTCTCATATGAAGACAAGCTCAGAGAGTTGGGGTTGTTCAGCCTGGAGAAGAGACTGGGGACATCTTATAGCAGCCTTTCAATACTTAAAGGGGGTTTATAAGAAAGATGGGGACAGACTTTTTAGCAGGGCTTGTAGTGACAGGACAAGAGATAATGGTTTTAAATTAGAAGAGGGTAGATTTAGACTAGATATAAGGGAGAAATTTTTTATTATGAGGGTGATGAAACACTGGAACAGGTTTTCCGGAGAGGTGGTAGATTCCCCATCCCTGGAAACATTCAAGGTCAGGTTGGACGGGGCTCTGAGCAACCTGATCCGGTTGAAGATGTCCCTGTTCATTGCAGCATGGTTGGACTAGATGACCCTTAAACGTCCCTTTCAACCCAACCTGTTCTATCATTCTATGTGGCATAAAATTATATATACATATGTAACCATTTGGGTGCTTCTGTTTTGGATAATCCTTGGAAGTGCCTTAAAACTGAGAACACTAAGTGATCCATAGGAGATGCAGCATTCCCTGCACTTAAGAAAATACTGTGAGTAAGATTTTTCACATGCTTTAACAATTTTTGAGTTAGGAATTACTTTTAGAGTAGGAATTACTTTACTTTCATTAGCCTGTCATTTTTTTTAATAGATATATATATACAAACACATAAATAAAAAAAAATATAAAGAAAACTCCAAATGCTACCCCTATAGGAGCAAAACTCTACCATAGGTATAATGTAGCTTTAAAATGCTAGATTGTCTGGAAAGTTTTTTGGTAGCGAAGTGGTTTGTTTCTGCCTGAAACTCATTGTCTGCAAGTGGGTGTCTATAATTATGCTACCTATTGCTCTGTCCATCATTACTCTATGAAGGAACAAAAAAGACAAATTGAAGGAGAATATTTCTGTACTTCTCTTCCAGGTGTGCAACAGCTGGTCAAGGCTGAGGGACACTGGCACTAAAAGCTATAAATTCTACTGGAGCTTGGTCCACTTCCCATCAGTCTGGCTTTCTCACATTGATAATCACCACAATTGAGACCATGGGACTTCAGGTGCACACCGTCACTCTCCTTCCGATCATCCCATTACATTGACCTCTCCTGGACGCTCACTAGGGCTTTGAGTAGTGACAGGCAGAAAGCTGTGATTTATACAGCACTGCCGTAATTAGGGCAGAACTCACACGTGCTGCTAGACTTTGGGCTGTGTCAATGTTTCCAGTAGAAACCCTTGTGTTTAACGGTTTATAAATGTAGCCATTAAATGTCACTCCAGGCTGCAATTTGGCATACAAGTTGTCAGTGCCAAGGGGAATCTTACAATAAAATGCAATATCTGTTTGTTGCTTTTGAAGTAATTTGGGTACATACACATGTGCATGCACACAAGCATCTCTGCCCATTACCACGAGTCAGGAACGGGAGGCCCATAGCATAAGTTACATATGTTCAACCCAAAAGTTTCAAAAAGAGAGCTCCCTTTCCTGGATGCTGTTCACACCAGGGACAAGAGCAGAACTCCTCTCCTCCATGCAGCTTTCAGGGGCTGACTAGTGTCTTCCACTCACCACTGCCAGGAGAAATACTACCTGCTTTACTCTGCAAGAGACGGAGTGGGGTGTTCCCTCACTTTCTGATGCCCACTCAGCCTTCTTTAGACACACACTGAGATCTGGAAGAGACCTGGAAAGATGTCATGAGGCCTGCAGCACGCTGAACTGAGCTCCTCAGCTAGCCTGATTTCAACAGCACTGGTCTCAACTGGCTCTTCCTGGTCAACATCCAGTGTTTCTCCTGTTTCTGGGCTAGAGCTGTGCTCAGCCCCCGTCCCACAGTCCTCCTCCTTGGTCACATCTCAGACTGTGCAGGGAGCAGGGCTGCTGGAGGAGTTTCTGTCACAGAGTAGTTGGTTGTGACTAAAGGCAAAATACCTAATCTCCCCACTGCTAAGCTTGTCTTTGGCTAAACGGTGGTTTGAATGCATGCCTTCCTCTCAGGGCTGCTGAAATACTAGTGACGGGTACCACAGATGTACCTGCAAATAACTGCCTACATCTAAGAGCATGCCCATGAATGAAAAATCATTCATCGAATATTTTCAGAAAGTGAGTTGAAGGAATAAGGAAGGACGAAGCAAATTCAAGGCTTTGAATTACGTTACTTTTTGTAACATTTGCTGTGTTCCTAGTACATCACGTTACAAACCTACGTGAAAGTCACAAGCACATAATAATAAATGATATGTATGCAACATTTGTGAGTAACCTCCAGACATTAAGCAGCTTGCATACTAATAACATTTAGAAAACTTCCTTCCTTCCAGAAGCTTTCCTCCTTAAGCACTGGGGAAGTATCCAGTCGATGCAGCCATAAAGGAAGGAGTGCAAGAGCCAAGAGATCGCAAAATATGGGGTATGAAGAGGTGCCCATTTCAATCAGTCAGCATGAGCATTCTTATTTATGATATGTTATAAAAAGTTTATTGCCCATTTTACAACTCCAGCTACCCAAAGTTTGATTTAACCAGAAAACATGCCAGTAATGTACGTTGCCACCAGGCCTAGCTTTTCATGTCCTGGAAGTCGTGACAGCTTAGCCCAGACTTTTCCAAGCTATTTGTTAGTGAATATGAATCTTTCAGGCACCTAGGAAAAAGTTTGCACTGTGACTTGTAAATCTCTCAGGAGCTGAGGAGAAAATCTGCACCCTGAACATCTACTGGTGAATAGAAACACCACTTGCATAATTATTAACTGGATGCGTCCCTATTTTTACTGCCCCATACTGGAACCCATAATCTAAACTCCTGGGTAATTTTTAAATCATCACGGATGTGTTTTGCAATTAGAAGCATTGAAATTTCATTTGAGCCAGCATGGGAGCTAGGTTAGCCTAGCTGGCCATGGAGAAGGTTGTCTCCTTCATTGAGACAGACCAGGTGTTGCTGAAGGATTTTCCTTTCTCTCCCCCTCCTCTTGCCTCAAGCTGCAGGTAGAAACATTCCTAAAGAAGGGAAGGAGGAGAAAAACAGACCTCTCCTCCTCCCATGGGAATGCTGAGGGACTGAACTTTCCTTCCATATCCTTCTTCACCTTTTGCAGTTGTCCTGGCATGGAGGGAGTCTGGCAGGTATTTTCTGCCTGCCTTCCCTCCCCAGCACAGCAGGGTTTCACAAGCGGTGTTTTCAGTCCACTGTGGTTCTCCTGCACCAATGTGAGGCACATTACTCCACATTTGGGTCAGAGTGGGTGTGCAGGTGGGAGGCTTCACTGACTTACTGGATGTGATTGGCCTGATCTGGAATAAAAATGAGTGAAGGGCATTTTTTGCATTGGGAAGTTACAGCTAATTTTTAAAATGGGCTCCTTGTGGACTTGGGCAGTGGGCTGAAAGAAAACAAGAGTAAGAAATGTATCATTGCACCGACAGATTGAGAGACCTCTCGTGTCTCCATTTTGTCTCCTCAAAGGGGACAGAGAAGAGGACGTGTCAGTAAACTGAAGGCAGTCAGCTGTGTTCTATTGACTATACTGGATTAGGCCATATAGCCCTCACTGAGTTCCTTCAAATGCACGGTTGTGGGAAGCGGTTGGGGAAAGGCTAGAGAGGCAGCTAGTACTCTCAGTTAATTACATTTAACTAACTTCCTTCAACTATTTAAAATTCCACGTAAGACTTTGATACACATATGGGTGGGTCCTCATCAGCCTTCTGATCATAGGCACGTGGCCCTCCCATGCACAGCAATGCATCGTGTCCTGTCTCACAGACATCAAAGCTTAACACTGATCTTGGAGAAAGATGCCAGTGAGTGATGCATCAGCTATGGAGCACTCCCTGCATTTCATCTGGGCTCAAAACTCCTGCTGAGCCAGAGAGACGCGGGAACATAGCAGCAAAACAAACACACGGAATCAAACAGCAGTCAGTGCAGAGGCCCTGGCCAGCAACCGGATGTCCCGTGTTTCAGGAAAACTTGCCAGGAGATTAACTACTGCAGAAACATCAGCACACAAAAGTGCCTTTTATACTCTAATTATTTTATAGTATACAATGCAATATCTTGTGCTATTAAGCTATTTGTTTACGAAGCATCAAAAGTTGCTGGCTGCAGAAAAGCCGTGCTAGCATAATGTGTATAGATTTTAAACCAAGGTGCCTTATGGTACTGCACTGGTAAATTATGTAAGCTTTCTTCTTCATTCAGTGGTGTTACATGAGCCTACAAGATCTCAAACTTTGGTCCTGTATCTTCTGGTGAATGGATTTATGTTCAATGTCAAAGAAAAAGAGATTAATGTAATGAGAAATTATAATGCAGCCCATTTATTGATGTGTTCTTTCCTTTGTTTTTCAAATTCAGCAGAAACAAAGAGCTGGGAAAAGAATGAGCTTAATCCTGAAAATAGAATAGGAATATGCTTAACTTCACCTGCTTGGTAGATGAAGGTTTTACCACTCTGAAAATCTTTTGGACTGCTAGGAGGGAAATGACACGAAAATATAAAAACTTTTGGAATAAACAATAATGTAAATCATTCTGAGTTCAGAGAGCTCTTAGCTCAAGAATGCATCAGCATCAGAAAAGATTAATAAACCAATATTTCTTTCTTGTGCTCTTCTTTGGAGAAAACAGCTGGCTTTGATTAAGTAAATGAAGATCAAAAGAGCAGAGATAGGTAGAAACATATTGAATACCTGATCCAGGGTAGCTGTAACTGTTAAAAGAGAAAGTTGCCTCCTCTGTGTCTTTAGTTATGGGAGAGATACAATTTTTTTAAAGTATGTAGCATTATTTATAGTGATTCTATATGGTAGGGATCCAAAGTACCTTTAAATAATATTTACCCTATTGTAACTGACTTAATAACTGGCCTAGAAAGGCCATCTGTGCATAACAGATATTACAATTGTATAAGGTGAGTAGTGCTGTAAATCAATCTAATGGCAGAGTACCAGTTGCACACGTAGATATCCTGTTTATGTTGTTGCATGTTGAATCAGCCTAGGGAACTGTAGAGCCAGATAATAGCCTTTGTCTTGCCAATGTGTTTTCAACCCAAAGAGCAAAAAATGGGTTGGAGCTACAGGACAAGAAATGTAGCTTGCCATTGATGCTGTGGTCAATGAGGTTTGAAACACAAGCAGAGACGCAGTAGGTGAGAACTAGGACAGAAAGATTGACTTTAACAAGCCAGAAACATTTATGATGACAGAAACTATCAGCCTCAGAAAAGTCAGGCAATTCCCTTGTAGTACATTTGGGAAGTTTATTTTCACTTAATACAGACATACCTTTTAGGATGCAGTCTTTCATGGTGATGAAAGAGTGCCTGTTCATTCTCATATTAATTATGGTCTGAATGCATTTTAGGTTATTTTTCACAAAGAGCTGTTGACATTTTTTTTATCTCAGGAACCTCACTCAATTGCAAGTATTATTGCTGGTGACTTCTCTTTGCCACCCTGATTTTGGATAAAGAGCCTTAATAGGAGACATGCTGTTCTCTGGATGAGACAAAATGTTCTCACAACTTCACAGATATTTCCATTGTAAGCTTGCCTCACGTGATCACGGGTGAATAAGCTACTGAAGTATATTATGCCATCCACTTGTGATTCACCTGCCACATTCTGTTTTTAAAATAATGTGGAATAAATTAGAGAGCAAATGAAAAAGAACAGAAATCTCAGGTTTTGAGCTGCAGGGGGAAAAAAAGAAGCACATAATTTTTTTATCTTCAGTTTCATTTAGTTCTCAATTTCCTAGGTCTAAGATGAACCCTGTAAACTTTTCTGTACCTCTGCAGTTTAAGTACAGGGATAATCCCAGTAAATTAAAAGGAACTAATCATATGATTAACTTTAAGCACAAGATTAAATATTAATAAGGTGAGGGCCTCTGTAAGGATCATCAAAAGAAGAATGGCATTGCTACAAAAGGCTTGTGAGTTTGAGATTTTTTTTTTCTGTAAAAGGAAGACCTGAAATAAATTTTTGAAGCAGTTGTAGTTATCTGTTCACCAACAGGAAATATGGGAACTGTACTGAATTGCTGGTTTACTTCAGAAAAACATGGAAAATATAATCTGTGATGATAGAAGGTCTGTAAGATTATCATATGATTAATTTTGCAAGATCCAGACTTATCTCCAAACTCAAAACTTCCTCAGAACTCAGACACTCAAATTCAGCAATATTGCTAAAAACCCACTTTAAAAACGTAGTAGATCATACCCACTCTAAGAGGGGAAAATTGCCTGACTCCAGATCTCATCCTGTAATGTCTGGCCTGAAAAACTTCACAAATGTACAAAGCGGGTGGAGCCATGGGATCGGGAATACAGCTAAAAAGAAGGGATAAGATCTTGGGGTGCACTGTCTGCCATTGCGGGCAGGGTTGAGCTAATGCATGTGGGTTGCACGAGAAGAAATGGCTTTTTTCCAATTTGTATTGCATGAAGACTACAGGAGGTCTAATCATGGCCCAATATCCCATTGAATCAGAAAATTTAGTACAAAAATTAGTCTCAGGCTTTGGGACAAATTTTGAAAATCTAGTGAGTTTCTGATGCAGCACAGCAATATCTGAGCTATTTCTAACCAGCTTCCTTTGGAAAATGGGGGGATTTTACGCAGCCCTGATCTTAGCGAAGAATGATTCACCCACTTGAAACATGTCTTTAAACCAAAACAAATTTTAAAACTAAGCAAAGAAGCACTAACATAAATATTACATGGATACTATTAAAGACACCACCAGAACATAGCTGATTCTGCCCTGCATTTTTAATTTAAATCGGAGATAGGTTTTCATTTAAGTTAATGACAAAGTCTCTTTTAACTTTAATGGATGTGGAACCGTTTGGGTTTTTTTAAAGAAATGGGCATAATATACTTGGTTAACATTTTAAACAGGCTTGGTTTCTTCTATGTGATCAATATTGATCAATATGAGGAAATGAACAGTTCTCATTTGCAATATTACCAGTACAGTTGTGTAATCTGGCATAAGAGTTGTGATTTGTTTGTTCATATTGTTTCTCATATATCATATGTTTTCAAATTATGTTTGTATAATTAAAATCCAAGGGGATTTTTTTCTGAAAAAAAGAAAAGGATAGCAATTTGCATCGAAAAGTTATCACTGGTTACAGCAACAGTTGCCCAGATGTATTAAAGTTTAGGGCTAACAGAGATTGATTAATTCAGTTTAAACCTCAGATTAGCTTTAAGAATAAGGTCCTGGAGAAACAAAACCCAGCAGTGGCCACCATATGTTTGTGTGTAAGGAATTTGTAATGTTAGCTTCTGATTTCCACAATTTTTAATATCCAAAGGTTTGTCTCTTTTATAATTAGGCGTAGAAATTTGAGGCCAAAATAAACAGGCACAACGTAAGGACACACATGGGAAAACGTCCTCAGAGATACCCTAGCTTATGTGAGAAGCTCCCCAATTACTTCAGTGGCTTAGAGCACAGGTGGCATAAAGCCATTGTTGTTCTTCCTCTTGTGTGGTGCTTCCTGCAGGATGAGATAGAAGCATTTCCATGCGCAGTAAATTGGTATGCCTGCATGCATAAGAATGATTTTACAAAATCATCCTAAAGTTCACAGATGAAATGTGTGATCTATCTAACATAGAGGTTAATATGTGGTTGTTTCTCTGTGTACAAAACTTCCTTCAGTCCTTGTACTTATTGTTAGAGATCTCCATCTAGAAACTGACCTGTGTTGACCCGTCTGAGCCTGTGTGACCCATTCAGAGGTGGTACAGCTATAGACCAAGAGTAATATTTGTCTCCCAGTAGCCTTTGCACATTTTTGCCAGGCCTCAAAAGGACTTACTTCTCAATCTATGTGAGTGCTATGGCTTTAACAGGAGGTAGGCACTGAGCGACATTAGCAGCCAACAAATCTCCAGTGGGTACATTCAAAGTCATGGTACTACAGGGGACGTTGGGGAAAAGGGTGTCTGAGGAGTATTTCTGGTAGAAAGCTCCTTTCATTTGCTTTAGTCCATTTTTCCAAGCAATTACTCGCTTCAGAGACTTGGGCTTCATGGTTTTTTTAAGAGTTTTTACCAAGACCTGTACATTGTGCTTGGACTACAGATGTCAGAAGTACCTTAAGTGTTGAGTGTAAAGGGAGTACAAGAGTAGGTAGCCCTATGAAGCCTGAGTCAGACACTGTGTCTTTGATTCTAGCTGTTGCGCTTATCATGACACATGGACTAGGTAAATCTAAAATCCTTATCAGACAAAATCAAGGACAATCAATAGAGATTTGCTATGGTTAGTGGTCTGTGAGGAAAGATCTTTATTAACTGACCCAAAGATTGCAAATGGTTGTCCATCTCCCTCTAACACAAATTAGATAATGTCACAGCCGGCTGTAGGAACATCAAAGTTCTGCATGTTTGCCCATGCCTCCTATTGAAACTTCCTTGGGTGACTGCTGGGGACTTAGTTTTCTGCTAATGATTTTATGGAAGAAGCTAGTAGACCAAGTCAGGAGGAGAAGTATCACATACAATTTTCATTTCCCATTCCCCTCCCTCTAAGCAGTCTTGATGCACAAGTGGCCAACAGGGAGCCCTCTGCGGTCACTGGGCAATGTGCTATACCATTTCAGTGATTACCACTACTCAGCTACTGCTGCAGTATCCTTAAGTCATTGCTATAACAGAACAATGTTTCATGTGCATGGTGACCAATGCTGGGAAATAGTCATGTGGCTTGGTGCGGCCCACGCTGCCTCTTGACAGTTTGCACCCTGTCCCTGCAGGACCAGCTTGTCACTGAAGCCAGGGAAGGTCTGGTCATAGGTGAAGTTGTCCTTCAGACACAGCTATGACCCAGCACAGAGGTAATGCTGAGTTTCTCACTTGACTGATGCGTACAAAAAACCATGCCTTGCTGATGCTGTCGTTGTAGTAGATTTTGACATAATTAATCCTGAGTTTTCTTGATGACTTTTTTTCCTGTGGACACAAATAAACTTGGATGTGCATTTGTTCCTTCCTATACAGTCTTCTCTGAAGACACTGGGTGGGATGGACTCATTCTTCCCATTCCTGAGTGCTCTTCTGAAGGGTTATTCAGGACTGTGTCTTGTCATCTTCAAACACAGTGTTTGTCTTCTGGAGATGTGCCAGAGAAGCAAAGAAGAGTGCTGCATCACAGGGATGTTTAAAACCAGAGAACTTGACAGTATGCAGATCCAAACACGGACACAGGGCCCAGACAGAGCAGCCTGGCAACTTTCCGGTGGTTATCAGTGAAATAGTGAGACACATGGGACTATCACAAATCCAAAACACATTATGCTCAGGAGAAATCCTTGATTTCATACAGTTGGTATAAAATAAAACAGTACACTGCAGCACAGGATGGCTTATACAGCACACATGAATGGTGCTCCCTGAAGGGTCTGTGATGGCTGGTGATCATGCAGGTTGGGAGAAATTTAATAAAACAAGAGGAAATGTAATAAAAATTATCATCTTGCACTATTTGAATTAGTCTCTATGTGTATGAGTGTAAAGATTAATGTGGTCTCCTGTCCAAAAAGGACAATCTATTTATTGAATCTTATGCTTCAGATTTAGAGCAATGTTCTCACAGCAAGATGGTATCAAGCAGCTCCTGTTGCAAACTCTGCAGGCAGCACCTCTGAAAATCTCCCCAGTTCACAAAAATGCTGCAACGACAACTAAGATGATTGCCTGAAACTCCCTCCCCCATCAGAGATGTTGTGTGCACTTTTTCAGACCTGGACCTTCAATCCAGGTTCATTAAATAAACTGAGAATTTCAAATCCAGACAAATTTCTCCCTCCTTCCTGACGAATCTCTTTAGTAGAAGTGTCCTGTTAAAAAGACTTTCTAATTTAGAGACTTTCTGTTTGGCTATTTAAAATAAATAAATAAACAAATAAAAATTCCAAGCAAGGTCTAAAAAAAACCTGTCATTTGATGTAATTCTTCATAAAGCACAATGGCCTCCAGCAACGATGAGATTTTTTACTCAGTGATTTGGGTAGCCACAGTGTTTGAGGGAAGCTGCATTATATACACGCTTGCCTGCATAGTGAAGCAGGCAACGGCAAGAGCCCCTACAAAATCCTGGCGTAGCAACAGAGCAAAATGACTGAGAATATAGAACTGAGCAAAAAAACGTGCTAGGTCTGCTAACATGTTCTTCAGGAGCTCAGCAGGTGCCACTCAGGTCAGCTTTTCAAAAACCAAACAAAAAGTTTAACTTTTCTTTCTGTTAATGTGGATTTCTTCAGGAATATGTCAGAAGCTTTTTCTGACCCGTGAGTAAAATGGTACTGTAATGAAAGATTTGTTATTTCTTTAGCAACTTTACCTTTTCTAAAACTCTCCCCTCCTGATTGCATTTTGAGACATATGAGGTAGCAAAATTTTAAGCCACTTAAACAGTGACTTCTAGGGGGTTTTTTCTATGTTCTTAATTGAAAAAGCGTACAGTAACAGTAAAAAGGCAAATGCACTATAAAACTGAGTGCATCTGATATGTTTAGAGCAGTTGGGCAATCTTAGTTAAAAATAGCAGATGACTTAGCTGAGATTGTAGGTTTTTAAATCTATGTTGAGTGGTTCTAGTAATATCCTTTATTAACCAAGTCATATCATAGGTGAACGTGTATCATTTTTGGTTGGAACTGACATCAGACTAAGAAACTGTAGTTATTCGTCTCTTCATGTTCTCTCTTTTTCTTCTAGCCCAGCAATTTTCTTTCATTCCTTGGGGTCTTTCCTGTATTCCAAATACACTGAAAAACATGCTGAATGATTCAGTCAACTCCTAGACTAACTCATCTAAACCTTAGTATGCAAATGGATTGAGTTTGTCACTGCTGAAAAACCTACTTTTAATAGCTGCTGTTTACTATTTTTCATTTTTTCATATTTTCATTGGAACACAAGTCACTCCACTGTCAGCATATGATATGACTACTTTTAGTAACTACAGGACAGAAGCATGTCCAATATCCTTCGATATTGGGATTTTCCCCACTCCCAGCAGCTTTTGAGCATTTCTTCTGATCCTAATGTATTTAAAATTCTCCTCTGTATCATCTTATCAGCTGACCATAGACAACTGCTTATCTTCTTTTGTCTCCCTTATCTGTTTTCTATTATTCATAGCTTCTAATTTATGTTAATCACTGTGGACATCCTCTTTTTCTGAACTGTTTTATATTATTCTGTAATTAATTCCTGGGTTTTTTACATTCCTTCTAAATCAAGTTGGTTGTTTTTCTGTGTCTTTTCCCCATGAGGCTCTCTTCTCAAATAGCAAGACTGTGACGAGAGGATATTTTAAAATCAGTTTCCAATTCTCATTTGCAGTTGTTTGTTTAAATTCTTTTATTCCAGCTGATCCGAATCATCTGCTTTTGAGATGCCAGTAACCTGGAAGCAAATATTGCCATATAGAGCCTTTTTCTTCTTCATTTGTCCATTTTGCCCAAATAGGTTACAACTAATTATTTTAACATCTCAGTTATGCAGATTTTCTTACAGGAATACCACTGAAATGGATTTTCCTCATCTAAATGAGAAGCTTTGCACTGATACAAAGGTAGCTGATGCTCTCCGTCCCTTCACTTAGCAAAAGGTCTGGGTCTACCATTTACAGTGGCCAATCCACTGCCAAAGTCTGTTGGTGAATCAAAGCTCCCTGGAAGTACAGTCACAGCAAGAAATTGTGGTTACCTCCAGAGCTGCCCAGGTGGAAATTCACTATCACCAAACTCACTCCTTTCGCATTTGGCACATGGAAGTATAGGCCAATTTCTTAAACCTGGATGACAGCTCAACTTAGTACAAACCAATTTCAGCAGCAGCAGAAATGACGACTCTAAATCAAATTTTCTGAATGTTTAGAAATATTTGAATATGTGTCAGAATTTCAGTTCTTACTCCTGCAAGTACAGCAACTACCTTCAACACCCAGCCATAAATGACTAGTAGGTTTAAATTATGTGTGAGGGTCTGCATACCTACTGGAAAGTTCTTAAGGACTTGAAAATCAAAGGCAGTTAAAAATCACAGCAGTAGTAATATATGAGTAACTCCAAAATGTTTAGAAATAGCTGTTCCTATCTATTCCTTTCTTGTGGGCTGCATAAAATAAACAATTTGATTAGCTTTAGTTTGACTGTATGAAAGATGTATTTATTATTGAAAAATAAGTTCTTTTGAAGAAAGGAATTTTAAATTTAATTTTGAAATGTCATTTTAAGGGGTCATTATTGTTGTACTGAATTCACCAGAGACTTGTGTTTAGGAGATATTCATAAGCAGCTATGTTAAGTGTTTCAAAAGACCCTAGCACAATAGAAATTTGGATATTGATAACTGAACATTGAGCATTTGTCATCCAAATGACAAAAATAACTACTGCTTCTCACTTGGGCAATTTATTCTGAGCTGGCAACGATCTCCACAGAACATCGCCCATCCTGGCTTCGGGGTCTGCTCCACTGTACCCTCCACCTCCTGTTCTCTCCTCCCTTATGCTTCTTTTCTTTATTTGTTCAGTAGCTGGTTTTTTTTCTTAGCCACCGATATTTCTAATATCAGCTGTGTAGCACTTACAAAAAAATGTTTGCTGCTTCAATTTATTTTCTCCATCTCATAAAAGAATAATGTAGTATTGCTCTTCTTAAACTGGAAATGGCATTTTTTTCTTTTGTTTATCCTAATGTCCCCTCTGTATTAATGAATAGTCTCTTACTGTTTTTGTCGGTCTCTTAGCATTTTCTTTATTATTAAAATTTTCTGAAAATTGGCTTCTGCTTTTAAAAGGGAACTCCTCGAGTGACATTCTGTCATGCAGCTGTACACTGATCATCAATGTTTAATCAAAACCTGTCATTGAAAGGTGATGTCCTTCCTAAGGAATGAATTTACTTTAGCAGTGAAAGTCTAGAGGGGCAGTTCTCTCCCTGTCACAGATCGACTTAAAAGACCAGAGAGACACACAGGAAGACAACTAACAGTTCTGTGCATATTTATGGACTTGTTGTGCATGTGGTAAGTACTCTCCTGACAGCTAGTGTTAAATCCAATCAATCATCACTTAAATACATCACTGTGTATATTCACCTCACTCCTTCATTAGCATTCATTAGCAATTAATCAACACAGCAGTAGTCTCTGGAAAGTTCAACAATCCATAAGGTGCATTTACATTAAAGATGAGCAAGTGAACATTTGTTCCACTTCAGCTAAGTCTTGTGTATTGTCATTTCTTCAAGGAGTGAAAGACATCGATCAAGCAAATGATTGATTGATTGATAGATATATCATGCCATCTACTTCCTCTGAAGACTATTTTTCTTCAAACCAGAGGACAGTAGTTTTTCTCAGAAAAAAATTTCAGTCTCCAGTTTCACAGTATGTGTTTTACCGTACTGGTTAGAAATGTCTTCCCACCTTAAATCCACAGATTTTTCAAATAAACTCTATTGTTGCATCTCTTTCAATTTGTAGAACAAGATCATGATCTAGGGTAAAGAGGTCCAGACATACCATTTCAGCATCAGACAGGAGATTAGATTTGTTTAGCTCATTCACTTCTTCAGCCAAAACAACTAATTAGCAGTATTTCCAAGACTAAGTGGGAGGGAAAAAAGTATATTAAGGGTTATAAAAAATACAGCCTTACTTTATTGTTCTATTACATTTAAGAAATAATAAATCTTAGCACTTTCAGGGACCTTTACAAGCCTGTGGAAAATTAACTAAACTAAGTTTAATTGAAGTACTTGTTCAGTTCTGCTTATGCCATAAATATATACTGATAACGATATCTTTAGTGTTTATCTTAAGTACTCTTCAGATTTTATAGCAGTGAAATGATATAATCAGGTTTTAATTTGATTGTCTGTTTTCTTTTGTGATAGAAATGTATTTTTGTGTATTTCAAAATCAGGATTTTTTAGCCTTATATGCACAGATTAATAGAAAAGAGAATTTATCACCTTATATTCAATGAAATTTAAATATTTGCTTTAAAAAAAATACCAAGTTGTTGAGACACTAAGTAATTATGTAGCTCTTTAGTAATTCTTTTGCTTTTGTGGAGCTGCATTTAGCAGCCATTACTGTGTTGTTAATGTGATGAAATATCCAGTATATAATATACACTCAATGTTATGTGAATATTGATAGCTTTATTTTTAATGCACAGGTTTGGATTGTTACTTTATCTGCTTCAATATATCGTATTATTTGTTTCATGATTTCTTTTCAATTAACTTCACATAGAAATGCTCTCTCTTTCCTAGGTATGATTTGATATTATCTTTGGACTGAAATGACTGGGTGCATGATGCTGACCTTGCTGTGGCATACCTCAGGCTTATTAGGACATCTCATAGTACAACACATCACTAATTCCCTCTGTGGCAACTCTCTTGCTTGTATATATTCTTGTTTGTTAGTTTGTTTGAACATGCATCCTTGTTTCATTAAACGTATTTTCTTTGTTTTACTAATTTTTCAAGGCAGACATTTGTTAAGTTTGGAGTTGACCTTAAAGTGAAGTGGAAGTTTTTAAATAGTGATTTGTATGTATGTCTTACATGTGCAGCACAGGAGTGGGAAGAGCAGGATTTGTTTTCCATATTGCAAAAATAGAGAAAGTTGCATTGTCATTCCATTTAACAAATGATTTTGATGTTCTGTTTCGCTATGATTTGAAATGAACACTTCCCTGTTTGAAAGTCATCTTCTCCTTGGTAGGACTATTTAGACCCATAGGCTCTGAAAGCTCCTATCAGGGAAGAATCATGTCTTATGGTAAATCTGGTAGGTCATGTCTGACACCTAGATACCTGCAGAATCCAGCTGGAAATAAAGCTTTCTCTTCAAAAATATGTTGACACGATCAGTCAAACCTCTTCAGCATTTAAACACAATAAAATATTAAGCATACCTATTCCCAGAATTTTTAACTATAGCTATCACTACTTACCTCCTTCCTCCTTCTCTGCTTCATTGATTAGCTTCTTAGAGATGGCTTGACTGGATTCACAAAGGCAGGGCTACCAGCAAACCTTTGCTAGAGAGATAGTAAGGAAAACAATGGTGTGGATTCCATTATGGGTTTATCTGCCCACTTCTACGCTACTGCTTTTATCAAAAGGTTCTGACCTAGCACAAAGATAAGCATCACGCCTCTCTTTCCCCAGGCAGCTTATCTTCTATGTAGGAGAGGCAACATTTTACCTTTACATTCACAAAATGGTTCTTTAAACTTCATTTTCCATATGACTTTTTGATTCAAAATTTTCTCCCATTTAAATACAATCCCCCAAATGCACACACTTTATTTTACACATAAACACTGAAATTTGTTAAATTAAATCTTTATCTTGCAGAGGGAAACCCAGCAGTGATTTTTACTTTTTAAACTCCTTTTCTATTTCTAGGAAACTTCAATGAACCATTTTATAGCATGATGATAGTGCAATGGGAAGAACTTGTATTCAAGACGATTAGACAACCACTAACATAAGGCACTACTGAATTTCTCAACCCTACGGGCAACAGAAATGGCAGAGCAGATTTTAGGGAAATTTTACACATTAGTACATAAACAGTCTGTCAAGAAATCGCACCCTTCAGATGTCTGCCTCTGACAGTCTTCAAGACATTAAAAAAAATCATAAATGTGATTTGCAATAGAGACATTTACTAGCCTTAATATACAGAGACTGTCATCACTAGGCAAATCCAGGAATGTCAATTGAAGATTATTAGAGTCTGAAATGCCGGTACAGCAGAATGGCACGTGTGGATGTATGTTACCCAAAAGATCTTGAACTCCTCTACTCAGTGACTGATTTGATCTTTAGCCCACAACCCCTTGTAGTGCAGCCCTACATGTTTTGACAATGTGTAGACATAACTGTAAATAGGAAAAGCAGAGGTCTACAAAAAGGGTGAGTAAAATAAGAAAACTGGAGCTTGGTGGAATTTAAAATGAATTATTAAAAGAAAGGAAACACTGGCAAGGAGAAGAAACAGAATAGAAAAGAGGACTGAGGGAAGGAGAGAAGCAAGACCAAAAGATGTGCAGAGGCTGTAGTGAGCGGACAGTCTCAGTCCAAACATTTGCGGACAGATATTTAAATCACAAGAGTTCCAGGGTGAAACAAGAAACACCATGGAGATGGAGCTAAGTCACATACCCAGATGTAGAGATGCTCCATCTCTTGGCTGTGCAGTTGCACTAGTTGCCTTGGAATCAGCATGTCTGGGGCTGACTTTGAGGTCTCAGGAGCCAGTGTTATCAAACTGGTACCTTTCAGGTCATTACAGTCAATAATTCCTTTATAAGTATCAAAAAGAAAAGAAAACAAAGTGAGATGATTAAAAAGCCAATTAGCAGATCAAAGTATGAGAAGCCAAGTCCTGGAGGGGAAAAAGAATGCATGTATGGTAATTTAGGCAGTAAGGAAGATAATTAGAACAGGATAGTGATAATGGGATAAGCTGGGGATCAAAAACTGCAGAGTTGATTGGAAATAAAGGAGAAGAAAATTAAGTGAAATTTTAATGACTCTTTGCAGAAAATATTTAACCATATATATATTAGAAAGAAAAAATGTCTAGAAACCACCCTGACTTCTTTGTAAGGAAAAGAGCGGTCTACAGTTCTTAAAAAAACCTTTGTTTTGACCCTTCTTCTCTGAGAAACATTTCAGTCTCTAATGCAAATAGCTTTTGGGATAGGGAGATGGCTACGGAAGACATAAATGATGCAGCCAATAAAGATTAAAGACGTAAAGGCAGACCTTCCCATCTCATCCCTCCTTATCTTTTTTTGGAATACTACTTCTCTTTTTCAGCAAAGGCCTTAGAGTTTTCACTTTCTAAGCTTTGTTTGCCTTGACTTCCTTCCAAATTCTTCCATCCTCTCCAGTTCTCACAGCTCTAGCTTTCTCTGATGAAGTTCGATTTTGGCCAAAATTTCTGTTGGCCTTTTTTCCCCATGTGGTGAGTGCGCACACCCCTCCTCCAGCCCCATGCCTGCCTGAACTCCTAATCTTATCCCTGCTTTTGTCCACTTGATCAAAATATGCTATTCAGGGACTTACTGCAGATGGGGCAAGAATGAGGGGAAACAGAAAACTTGCTTTTTTTGTAAGGTTTCCAAAAAAGACCACCCTCGAGCTTTGGCTCCAAATGCCTCACAGCATTATAAGTCTACAGTTTTCTGTGTTCTTCACAAAGTCCTGTGAGCCTTTATACAGAAAGGCCCCTAACAGTTTGCTCCCCATGGCTCTGTCAAAGCAACAACATGCTTACATAAATATTGTTCAGCTCTAACCCTTTCCATGTGGCTTATACCACAGGAAGTTCACTTTCTTCTAAACAGCCTAAACATGAGTGGGGGTAAGGATGATTCTGAGTCTGTGAAGTATGAATTACCCTTTTAGAGACAGCTGGGACTCAAGAGAGAATGAAGGGTTTGCAATTTAACAAGTAAGAACAGGAAGGAACAGAGCTGTAGAGAAAAATAAATAAATCAGAGGTATAAGTAGAAGAATAAATACCTCCTTTCTATTTCCTAAGAATCTTTCTAAATAATTTCAGCAAGGAATATTACAGTCACAGGACAAAGAATATGGTCATTAATGCTAGCATTGTATCTTGTCAACAATCCAGAAAAAGAAAGGATCTTGTCTGAAGAGAAAGAGGTAAAGATTAAATAACACATAACATGAGATTCCCCTGAATGAATAACATCAAACAATACCTCTCTTGAGTGTTCACCCATTGCTTCAGTGATAAACAGAGATAAAAGGTGAAGATGCTATACCTATGTGATCTTAAGAAGCTTTGGGTGGCAACTCCGTATTGACTTGCAAGTAGAGAGCATGAAGAAGAGGAAGTGGGAAGTAATACCTCCTATTTTATTAAGAGTATCTCTTGCCTCCCTGATTGGTAACTCCCTTCAGGGAACTGAAAGCTGCAGTTGGACCAGAAGAAGGAGATGAGTATCTAGTTTCGGATCAAATTCTTCCTGCCCTCTTGAGGCACAGTAGCATATTTCTGATTGCTAGCAGGACAGGAGAGAAAAGAAAAGGTTAAAAACAACTGTAATTCTCTTGAACAGTGATTAATGACAATTCTGAGTCAGTCAATCACTACGATGAGTCTGGAACACAACAGCAAATGACCTAACAAGCGTAAGAGGTGGGAGTTTCAGAGGCGGCAAGTGGAGGGCAAAAGGAGGAGGGAGGCAGTCTGTGACTGCCTGACTGGTGGGCTCAACAGCCTGTGGCCCAAAAAGAGCTGGTACCTGTCAGCTATTCCAGGCTCCGAAAGCCCATCTACCCTTTTTAGAGAAAAAATACAAAATGTACTGATAACACAACTCATACACTCATAACACTCTCCACCATTCTCTAAATTCACACGTGTTGTGGTTTAGGCCCAGCCGGCAAGAAAGAACAACGCAGCTGCTCGCTCACTCCTCCCCCCTACACTGGGGTGGGGAGAAAATGTAATGAAACCTGGTGGGCCGAGACAAGGACAGGGAGGGTTCACTCACCAGTTATGGTCACCGGCAGAAAACAGACTAAACTTGGGGAAAAAAATGCAATTTAATTGGTCGTCAATCAAAACAGAGTAGG